>JAYESA010000013.1:49275906-49828406 GCA_036927795.1 Iris macrosiphon | reverse complement strand
AACCTCTGTCCGAATTATAGAATTCTAGATTTTATTAGTTATTTAGAATTTATTTATTGGAGATTGTAATTAATTACTGTATTTTATTTAATATTTTGCGCTTTGCCTTTGCTTCGATAATTGGAGCACTATCCAGACTTTTGTCTTCCAACAAATTTCACAATCTTGTCCTAGACATGCCCGCCTTCAATTCTCCTATTTTTGCAACTCATAATTTTGCTCCCTGTGCATTGTTTCTGGCCGCACAAAAATCGTCGTGGACGTTATTTTTAATTTCCTATTTTGTATCGTTGTGCGTTCCAATCGAAAATTGGAGGCCATCTTGACCTATTTTTCGTGCGACCCAAATTAGGGTAATATTCTGTTCTGAGTCTTCTTCAATATTGGTATTGATGACTTGATCTGATTTTGACCCTAAGTACTCCTAATTAATTGTTGAACACAACTTGCATTTTATTTCTATTTAAATTGAGGATACCATTTTATCTGATTCTAAAATCCCCAATTAATTCCAGTGTCCTGCAAATTCAACCCATACCCATCTTACAGTGCCCCCTGACCCTACAAAACATCGGACCCCGAATCGCCCGCCCAATTTTCGTCATTTTATGTGTTTGTGCAATTTCCTAAATTTAAGGGGGTCAAATTGCAAATTGGCATTTTGTGGCCTCACCCAATTATTTTAATCAATGAGGGAGCCTATTAATTTTAATTAAGAACCCTCATCCCCCATGAATAATTTTCTCATGTTCAATTCTAGCCATTCATTTGAAATTGGCCCATCATCACCCTACATCATTCCCTCTCTCTTCCTATTTAATGACTTGTACCCTCAAACCCTAACCCCTAGGCAACCTAGAAAACTCTACCTCCTCTCAAGCCACCATCCCCTCTCTCATACGTAGGAACCACATCTTTCTTCCTTCCTCTTCTCATTTCTTCTCTTCTCCTTCCTTTTTCTTCTTCTCTTTCCTTTCTTGTTTCTTCTTCTTCTTCTTCTTTTATTTTTGCTTTTAAATTCAAATTCAAATAAATAAGGGGGGGAGTACTGTTCACCATCTCCCCCCTTACTGTGCATTCCCGGCGGCCAACTCCTCTGACTGCTCCGGCGGCCGCTGCACCCAGCCCGCTGCACTCCGGCCGGTGGCTGCTGCCTCTCCTCGACTCCCCCATCATCACCTCCACCAGCATCAACCATCACCACCACCTCCACCACCATTAACTCCGGTCCGGCTCCTCCCTCTGCTCTCGTTCTCCCCGACCTCCCTCCGGCGTGCAGTCCGGCGCCAGCAACCTTCCCCATCAGCCGCTGCACCTCTCCCATCTCCTCCTTCCTCTCGCTGCACCCTCGCAGCAACCCGGCGGCCCTCCCCCTCGGCGTCCGGCGGCCCTGAACTCCGGCGGATCCGGCGAAGCTCCTCCCTCCATCAACCATTAACTCCGACGCCAAACCCGGCGACCCGGCGGCCAACCCGGCGGCCAGTTCACCCTGCTGCGGCTGCTCCTCCCCATCCTGCCTCGCTGCGACTGCTCCCCGGCGGCCAGCACCGGTTCAGCCGATCCCTTCCCAGTGAGCCCTCTTCTTCTTCTCCCCTTCTTTCTCTTTATATATATATATATATGTATATATACATATGTATATACATGTTTACATATATATTTAATGTGTATAAATATACATGTATGTATATATCTAATTAATATGTATATTAATGTGTATATAGTATTATTTTTATTAATTGTTTAATAGTATTGGTATACGTATAAATGTATATTCTTATATACTTAATATATATAATTAAATGTAAAATGGAAATACATGATTAATGTATATTTTGTAAATGTATGTATTTAAAATAAATATGTATAGTAATTATTTTTAATTAATTGTATGTAAATAACTTGTAAAATATATTAGTGTATATATATAACTATGTATAGGTATTTGTGTATATATTGATTAATGTATATATATATATATATATCTAATGTATATATATATATAAATGTTTGTTTATATATCTAAATTAATGTGGTAATTAGCATATTGTATTATTACTTTATTAATATCTGATTATATGAGCATAGTAGGTAATTAAATAAATTATATAATTAAGTATGTATTTAATCAAGGCAAATGTATATACAACGTATTTGGTATATGTATTATTTTTTTGGTAAAAATGTATAAATATGTAAATTGTATATTATTTAATTATTAGAAATCAATTGTATGAGTATAGTATATATTTAAATAAATTCTATAATTAAGTTGGTATATATATATATATATATTGTATATATATATATATACTTGATATAATTTCAAATGTATATTTTGTACATACATTTAATATATTTATATATATATATGATTGATATATATATAAATACGTGTGCTACTATATGTATTTTAAATATATATATACATAGCATATTTTCAAAATATATTTAATTGGTATATTCATCTGTATATAGTATTGTATAATTTAATTGGTATAATTTAGTATATAAAAATGATAGTATACATACTATTTTTGGTGTGTATATATATATATCTTTATTGTTCAATTGACATAGATATATATGTGTAGGTATATTTTTGTATAAACCCTTAGTACATTTTTATAATATATACATGTATATTTTGTAGTTGTATTTAATTTGAGATATGTTGTATGTGCATACAGGTATTAGTTTTATTTAAAGTGTATATATATTTTACTTATATCTATTATTGTAATTAAGGGATATTAAGATATAGTTGGCCTATCTAGTAGATGACCCCTACCGTACCTAGCGTAGCCCTAAGGCCAGTGTATTTCTATTGTGTGTTAGGATAGCTTCTGATACAAATGTCATATTGTGATGTGTTTATAGGACTGTTGGTTTACCAGGGGATACTCTGGAACAGGACATCCATAATTACCAGCTAAGGACCCGAGGCAAGTACATTCTCTGATAATTTCCAATTCTTGATAATTTCTATAAGTTCAATGATCTTGAAATGTTACAACTGAATCTTTGACACTGTGCTACACGGACTAGTATATAGCCTGGATCTGCAGTCATGAGATGTTACCTTGATTATCGTATTGACATTGTACACGACATGTATATTAGACCTCGTACATGATAGATTTGACTTGCTCGTGTATCGTGACGTGTCATGGTTGGATCCACAGTACTAGTTGGGGGCGGAGAAATTGCTAGTGAGAAATGTGATCAAATACCTATCGTACAAGTTTATATTATTGGTGTTAATCATTCGCCTCACGCATGATTAGCCAGGCCATGTAGCAATCGTACAAGTCCCAAGCCGATCACATTTCAAAACTACAATTTCAAACACTTAGAATAGTTACAGTTCCCTATTTTAAATCATATACTACATCACCCGTATATGATACTGCTCCTTGTTCATTTCATTTTCATACATGCACTGACTATATCATATTACCTATTACCTGTCTCTTTATATTACCTGTCTCTCTTAAATTGCCATTGCATTTATTTCACTATCTTCTCAGTAGCTAGCATGACATATTTTATTGTATTATAGACATTATCAATTAATGGAACTGTTATTTGAGATTGTGCTTTGCTCCTTCCTGACTGGAAATATTTTTCCAGACTATGCCTTAGGGGACCGCTGTCCGACACTTTATGGACCATATGGTGAGTAGCTACAGATTTGGTAGTTTAGTTGTGATTCCAGAGATCTAGCCGGAATCATTAGTTTTCTGTTTATTTCTTTTAGTAGACTATTTTGGTACCGGATTTGTCTCCGGCCTTTTGATGATTCTTGGATATTGTTAAGTTAAGTTATTTCTTGTGGACTTGTGTTGTGTTCAATTTTAGTTTTATTATTCGAAATCTTATCGTGCTGTAATCCTGTGATTGAGTATGTGTTCATCTTATTTGTGTCATCCGTGCCTCCTAATGGAGATTGGATGCTTGCGTGACATTAGCTAGATAGTATCAAGACCTTGACAGCGTTCTACCGCCAATGCTGCGGCGTAGGCTGGACGTACCCACGCACTCGTGCCCCTAAACCGGGTGCGGGTCGTGACACGTTTTTAGTGGTGGCCCATGCAGGTCAGACTTCGCATTTAGAGCGATGTCGTAGTAGTGTGGCATCTTTGTTACACTGTTGCGTGCCTGCTATAGAATATAGGACATAGGATACTAGGATGAGAGCGGATACTCAATCATAAATTCTTGAGAGATTCCTGGGACGACCCCTTGAGAATCTTATTACCATTTCTAAATTTAAATCCTTCCTCCTTGTTTTCGCCGTTCTCACTTATTGATATTGAGTTGATTCTTGTTGACCAGTTGTTAATTTTAATTCCTGGTATCGTTGTTGAGTTGATTTCATATTGAGATAAATTTTACGGACTAGAATTTATGGTATCATCTGATGACATATATTGATGAGGACAGTGAGAAAGGTAAAACGTCTACTTTGGTTATGGAACCTAGAGTTTATCGCAGCCATTCTAGCTGTCGTGACGAAAACGTAGGAACCAGATTTGGATGTACACACTTTAGTTATGAGATTTAGAGTTTCTCGCAGCCATACCGGTTGGCGTGGCGAGGATTCTAGATGACATGATTATAGAGTTGCATACCTTAGTTACGGAACCTGTCGTTTATCGCCTCTATGCTTACTGGCGTGGCGAGGATTCTAAGTGTCATGATTTCTGACGAGACGTGTATGATTATCAGGTTGTATCTTAAATTGGTTCTTAAAGTATCATCTCAAGACCTATCTATTTATGTTATTCCAGGACTTTGTTCCATCGCTTCTTTTCTTTACTAGCATTAAAGATACCTTCCGTCCTCAATCCAGTTCTTTTGAGCTCCTATTCTCTAAGGATTCCTTGTTAAAATTTCCAATTTAAATCATTCCTTTGTTCCGTCCATTCTCACCTATTGATGTTGAATTTGCTTGTTGTTATTGATTAGGTATTAAATTAGGATTTTGGTTTCATTATAGAGTTGATTTCATATCAAGGTAAATTGCAGACTGATTTATGGTACTATTTGATGATGCCCGTCAATGAGGACAGTGAAAATGATTAAACATTAGAGCTATTGGACTATAGAAGGTGGATTTAAAATTTTTAATTGAAGATTGAAAATAAATTTCAAATTTTAGAATTTGAGAGGTTGAGATATTATGTTATTAAATCTTATTTTGAAGATTTCAATAAATTGCAAAATTTTGAAATTGAGGAGTTGAAATATGGTTATTAAAATTTTATTTTTGAGGAATTCAGATTCAATTTGATGAACATAGACAAGTCTGTAAGGGTCTTTTAGTGATTAAGTTTCATTCAGTATTTAAATAATTGACCTTGAGGAAAGTGTATGCATTTACTTTAAATTTTATTCAAGGAGTTATTTTTGAGGAATTCTATTTGAGGATAAAATCTTATAGTGAGAGAGATATATTATAATATAAGTAGGTAAGATGCATGTGTAAGGATATGTTGGCTTGAGCATGATTGAGATTGTACTGCCAACTGACTTGGGTGTCTATTTAAGATTGTATTAGAGAGAGCAGTACTTAGTATAGTGTGTTGCAATTGATATGCACTTGAGTGATAAGAATAACTAGTATCAACTATTGCTGTAGGTAAGGAAGCTAGCAGTGAGTATGCTTGTAGTAGAGTGTGGTATCTAAAGAGATAGAGGTATCAAACTTTACATGCATTATTTGACCTATGACTATGTTAGAGATAGAAGATACTGCAGATAATGTGTTAGCAGGTTCTTTCTTTTCTTTCCTCGTGTTCCTTTGTGTCTTCTGATTGATTGATACCTTAGTACCGTAGCTTGTATGCATAATTTCTTATTATAATGTAGTTAGTAGTACCCCTGATACAGAGACTGCAATACCATGACAAAAGACACCATGATCATACATATTTCCCTTAGGTTGCATGTTGTATGGTTGTAAGTAGAATTCTCTTAGACTTTGATTGTTGAGGATTTAACTGTAGTAAAAGATTAACGAAGAGGTTATGACTTGACAAAGAGGGACTAGGTGCCTTAAATTTTGAGAAAAAATATTAAATTAAATAAAGAGTTGGGAATTTAATATGGCATAATTGAAGTTTTGTTAAATCATTAATTTTTAAGAAGATTATGAAATGATTGAATTTATCATTGAATTTGAGGAATTTAAGAAGGCTATCGATATATTTATTGGACTGCAAGTTATGAACGTATATTTTGAATATTGTATTGGAGGTTTCATAAGTATTACATCGTTGCATATTATGTGAAAAAAAATCGAGGAATAAGAACACAAATGGATTAGTGTTGAATTCAAATTTTGGGATGAGATTCAATTTTTGAAATATGCATTGATTGGATTTCAATTAGAGGATTGAATATTAAATTCTTGTATTTCGTTATTAACTTAAAATTTTGGAGGATATTGTGATAAGAATGGGATTTGATTATATTTGAAGATTTTAGGGATATGACATTTATAGAATTTTTGAAAAAAATTATTGTGAAATAACAATATGGAGTAGTTCATGATTATATGATTTGAGGAATTTAATTTTGATGGTAGTAAATAAATAAATAAAACAATCGAGGATTTAAAAAAATTCGAGGATAAACGTTGATTTAAATAAAGGGCCAATAATTTAACATGGCAGGATTTATGATGTATTAATTCCAGGAAGGATATGATATGATTGAGGTTATCATTAGAATTTGAGGAAATTAAGGAGATTGTCATTAAATTATTGGATTGCAAGTTATGAATTTTAGAACTTTATATTGGGATGTGACATTTGGAGAATCCTTAAATATCATATTGTTGAGTTTTTGAGGAGTGGATATTAAATTCTGAGTATCGAATTAGTAGCTAAAAACTTTCAAGGAAATTTTGATGGACTTTGAGTTTACTTGAAGATTTTTCAGGTTATACAAATAATTTTAGATTTTTGAAATTGTGGAAGACCTTGTGGATTATTCATGGTTGATGAATTTATTGAGGGAATAATAGTGAGTATGATTTAAACACTAGTATGAGGATTTTAAATTTCGAGGACGAAATTCTTTTAAGGTGGGTAGACTTGTCACTACCACATTCTGAAAATAGGGGTATTTTCGACTTTTTGTAATATTTAATATTATGTTATTACAATTAATTAATTGCATGATAGTGTATTTGATTTAAATAATTTTGTGCGATGTGTAATCCAATATATAATTATATGCAGTGTTAATTATTTTATTTTAGCTAGCAGACTAGACCTAGAAGCCAGTAGACGAACCTCTGTCCGAATTATAGAATTCTGGATTTTATTAGTTATTTAGAATTTATTTATTGGAGATTGTAATTAATTACTGTATTTTATTTAATATTTTGCGCTTTGCCTTTGCTTCGATAATTGGAGCACTATCCAGACTTTTGTCTTCCAACAAATTTTACAATCTTGTCCTAGACATGCCCGCCTTCAATTCTCCTATTTTTGCAACTCATAATTTTGCTCCCTGTGCATTGTTTCTGGCCGCACAAAAATCGTCGCGGACGTTATTTTTAATTTCCTATTTTGTATCGTTGTGCGTTCCAATCGAAAATTGGAGGCCATCTTGACCTATTTTTCGTGCGACCCAAATTAGGGTAATATTCTGTTCTGAGTCTTCTTCAATATTGGTATTGATGACTTGATCTGATTTTGACCCCAAGTACTCCTAATTAATTGTTGAACACAACTTGCATTTTATTTCTATTTAAATTGAGGATACCATTTTATCTGATTCTAAAATCCCCAATTAATTCCAGTGTCCTGCAAATTCAGCCCATACTCATCTTACAGTGCCCCCTGACCCTACAAAACATCGGACCCCGAATCGCCCGCCCAATTTTCGTTATTTTATGTGTTTGTGCAATTTCCCAAATTTAAGGGGGTCAAATTGCAAATTGGCATTTTGTGGCCTCACCCAATTATTTTAATCAATGAGGGAGCCTATTAATTTTAATTAAGAACCCTCACCCCCATGAATAATTTTCTCATGTTCAATTCTAGCCATTCATTTGAAATTGGCCCATCATCACCCTACATCATTCCCTCTCTCTTCCTATTTAATGACTTGTACCCTCAAACCCTAACCCCTAGGCAACCTAGAAAACTCCACCTCCTCTCAAGCCACCATCCCCTCTCTCATACGTAGGAACCACATCTTTCTTCCTTCCTCTTCTCATTTCTTCTCTTCTCCTTCCTTTTTCTTCTTCTCTTTCCTTTCTTGTTTCTTCTTCTTCTTTTATTTTTGCTTTTAAATTCAAATTCAAATAAATAAGGGGGGGAGTACTGTTCACCATCTCCCCCCTTACTGTGCATTCCCGGCGGCCAACTCCTCTGACTGCTCCGGCGGTCGCTGCACCCAGCCCGCTGCACTCCGGCCGGCGGCTGCTGCCTCTCCTCGACTCCCCCATCATCACCTCCACCAGCATCAACCATCACCACCACCTCCACCACCATTAACTCCGGTCCGGCTCCTCCCTCTGCTCTCGTTCTCCCCGACCTCCCTCCGGCATGCAGTCCGGCGCCAGCAACCTTCCCCATCAGCCGCTGCACCTCTCCCATCTCCTCCTTCCTCTCGCTGCACCCTGGCAGCAACCCGGCGGCCCTCCCCCTCGGCGTCCGGCGGCCCTGAACTCCGGCGGATCCGGCGAAGCTCCTTCCTCCATCAACCATTAACTCCGACGCCAAACCCGGCGACCCGGCGGCCAACCCGGCGGCCAACCCGGCGGCCAGTTCACCCTGCTGCGGCTGCTCCTCCCCATTCCGCCTCGCTGCGACTGCTCCCCGGCGGCCAGCACCGGTTCAGCCGATCCCTTCCCAGTGAGCCCTCTTCTTCTTCTCCCCTTCTTTCTCTTTATATATATATATATATGTATATATACATATGTATATACATGTTTACATATATATTTAATGTGTATAAATATACATGTATGTATATATCTAATTAATATGTATATTAATGTGTATATAGTATTATTTTTATTAATTGTTTAATAGTATTGGTATACGTATAAATGTATATTCTTATATACTTAATATATATAATTAAATGTAAAATGGAAATACATGATTAATGTATATTTTGTAAATGTATGTATTTAAAATAAATATGTATAGTAATTATTTTTAATTAATTGTATGTAAATAACTTGTAAAATATATTAGTGTATATATATAACTATGTATAGGTATTTGTGTATATATTGATTAATGTATATATATATATATATATCTAATGTATATATATATATAAATGTTTGTTTATATATCTAAATTAATGTGGTAATTAGCATATTATATTATTACTTTATTAATATCTGATTATATGAGCATAGTAGGTAATTAAATAAATTATATAATTAAGTATGTATTTAATCAAGGCAAATGTATATACAACGTATTTGGTATATGTATTATTTTTTGGTAAAAATGTATAAATATGTAAATTGTATATTATTTAATTATTAGAAATCAATTGTATGAGTATAGTATATATTTAAATAAATTCTATAATTAAGTTGGTATATATATATATATATATTGTATATATATATATATACTTGATATAATTTCAAATGTATATTTTGTACATACATTTAATATATTTATATATATATATGATTGATATATATAAATACGTGTGCTACTATATGTATTTTAAATATATATATACATAGCATATTTTCAAAATATATTTAATTGGTATATTCATCTGTATATAGTATTGTATAATTTAATTGGTATAATTTAGTATATAAAAATGATAGTATACGTACTATTTTTGGTGTGTATATATATATATCTTTATTGTTCAATTGACAAAGATATATATGTGTAGGTATATTTTTGTATAAACCCTTAGTACATTTTTATAATATATACATGTATATTTTGTAGTTGTATTTAATTTAATTTGAGATATGTTGTATGTGCATACAGGTATTAGTTTTATTTAAAGTGTATATATATTTTACTTATATCTATTATTGTAATTAAGGGATATTAAGATATAGTTGGCCTATCTAGTAGATGACCCCTACCGTACCTAGCGTAGCCCTAAGGCCAGTGTATTTCTATTGTGTGTTAGGATAGCTTCTGATACAAATGTCATATTGTGATGTGTTTATAGGACTGTTGGTTTACCAGGGGATACTCTGGAACAGGACATCCATAATTACCAGCTAAGGACCCGAGGCAAGTACATTCTCCAATAATTTCCAATTCTTGATAATTTCTATAAGTTCAATGATCTTGAAATGTTACAACTGAATCTTTGACACTGTGCTACACGGACTAGTATATAGCCTGGATCTGCAGTCATGAGATGTTACCTTGATTATCGTATTGACATTGTACACGACATGTATATTAGACCTCGTACATGATAGACTTGACTTGCTCGTGTATCGTGACGTGTCATGGTTGGATCCACAGTACTAGTTGGGGGCGGGGAAATTGCTAGTGAGAAATATGATCAAATACCTATCGTACAAGTTTATATTATTGGTGTTAATCATTCGCCTCACGCATGATTAGCCAGGCCATGTAGCAATCGTACAAGTCCCAAGCCGATCACATTTCAAAACTACAATTTCAAACACTTAGAATAGTTACAGTTTCCTATTTTAAATCATATACTACATCACCCGTATATGATACTGCTCCTTGTTCATTTTATTTTCATACATGCACTGACTATATCATATTATCTATTACCTGTCTCTTTATATTACCTGTCTCTCTTAAATTGCCATTGCATTTATTTCACTGTCTTCTCAGTAGCTAGCATGACATGTTTTATTGTATTATAGACATTATCAATTAATGGAACTGTTATTTGAGATTGTTCTTTGCTCCTTCCTGACTGGAAATATTTTTCCAGACTATGCCTTAGGGGACCGCTGTCCGACACTTTATGGACCATATGGTGAGTAGCTGCAGATTTGGTAGTTTAGTTGTGATTCCAGAGATCTAGCCGGAATCATTAGTTTTCTGTTTATTTCTTTTAGTAGACTATTTTGGTACCGGATTTGTCTCCGGCCTTTTGATGATTCTTGGATATTGTTAAGTTAAGTTATTTCTTGTGGACTTGGTTGTGTTCAATTTTAGTTTTATTATTCGAAATCTTATCGTGCTGTAATCCTGTGATTGAGTATGTGTTCATCTTATTTGTGTCATCCGTGCTCCTAATGGAGATTGGATGCTTGCGTGACATTAGCTAGATAGTATCAAGACCTTGACAGCGTTCTACGCCGATGCTGCGGCGTAGGCTGGACGTACCCACGCACTCGTGCCCTAAACCGGGTGCGGGTCGTGACAGTGCGATGTCGTGGTAGTGCAACAATTTAGTTGTACTGCTGCGAGCCTGCTCTAGGAAATAGGATCTAGGTTGAGAGTGTACTCAATCACGACTAGAAATAATTCTAATTTAATTATTCTAAAATTGCTTCCTTTGAAATATTACTGTCCTCCTTTGATGATATCGTATCTTATACCGTATTGACTTCTTTTGATCTGTGTTCAGGATGCCTCCGAAGGCACGATACCCATCGTACCGTCCCAGCAGTTGCCACCGAGAGGTCTGCTACCTCTCGTCCAGCTCGACTTCAGGCAGCTGCTACTGCTCCACTCACCACTCCTGCGATTGATGGATCATCTGCTATCTCTCGGGGATCCTCCTCCACCTGTCGATCCGAGGACTACCCCAATCATTCTAGTGGTACCTCCTCTTCCACCTCCTGCACCAGTAGATACCGCACAGTTGTTTGCATTCTTCAGGGAGATAATGGACGCGCAGCACCGCCAGGTGGACGTGATAAGGCTGGCATTGAGAATGCCCACCAGGTGGCCATGATGGCAGTGGACAGAGTGGCTCAAACCCAGCCACAGGCAGATCAGACTCAACATCCGAGGTCGATGCAGCATCATTGACTTCCAGAGGATGTGGCCCAAGGGTACAGAGGGGATCCTGTACGTGGATGACTGGATAGAGCAGATTGAAAGGAATTTTTGGCTGGCACAGATTCCAGACAGCATGTAGATAGAGGCAGTGGGCAGTTAGATGTTCGACCTCGCTTTGACGTAGTATCGCACTGATACGAGGACCGCGGCACCAAGGTTTACTTGGGAGGCTTTCAAGAGACTTTTTAAGGAGAAGTTTTTTCCAAATATGGCGCTCAGTGCCTTAGAGAGCCAGTTTGAGGCACTCGTCCAGGGGAGCATGCTAGTGGACGATGTACGCAGCAGAGTTCTGACGTTTGGGCAGATTTGTAGAGGCTTGAGTGAGGCAGCAAAGGCGAGAAAGTTTCGCAAGGGCTTGGTCATGGTGGTCAAGTCTTTGACTAGGAGTGACCTCGAGGCAACTTTCGAGCAGATCGTAGGGACTCTCAGAGGGCATAGGATGACTTGGAGCTCAAGTCCAAGAGAGGCAGGGATGATTCAGGTAGTGCGGGACCGGCTAAGCGTCCCTATGTGCAGAAGGCAGCGCAGCAGACAGTGCAGCAGGGTCAGGATCAGAGAGTACCCAGTTGTGCCTACTGTAGGAAGGCAGGACACACTTGAGATATTTATAGGAGGAGGTTGAAGGTGTGTTTGTTCTGTGGATCCGTTGCTCACCAGATGCGAGATTGCCCCACTACACCTCCATGTGGTGGAGCACAGGATCGGAGAGTTGGAGCTAGGCCACCTGTGGCACAGCATTATGCCCCGCACCAGCAGAAGGAGATACCCCAACAGGGAAGGTCTTATGTGTTGACGGTCGAGGAGCCGATGCTACGAGTGTCGGTTAGCAGGTCTGTCTCTTTTTGTTCTTCTTCCTGTCCTTTTTCTATTCCTTGTGGTGTGCTTCATTAGTACCTGTTAGACTTTTCTTTGTGCTGTGGTAGATAGTGTAGTGACCCTGATTGAGACTGTGATAACACGACCAGTAGGACCATGATCTTACATGTTGTTTAGGTAAAATTTCTTGACTGTGTTTGTTGGAGATTTGACCTAGAGGAAGTACGATCGACTTTAAATTTCATGGACAAAATTTTCTAAGGAGGATAGGCTTGTCACTACTCCATTTCCAGGGCAGGATATTTTTTTATTTTAATTTGGTAAATTGTTTATTGATCATAAATATTTGTCATTAATATTTAATTAGTTGGTCGTATTTATTTTTATTAGTTGTTTTAGGGTTTTGGCTAGCTTGGACCAATGTCAGACCCTAGTGGACCCTTGTCAGACCCAACCAACACCCTTGTCAGACTTATTTATTGGTTTAGAATAGTTAATTATTTTTTAATTAGTTAGTTGGAGTGATTAGTAATTAATTAGAGTGCATTTGGAAACCCCTAACCTAAACCCTATTATCATGACTTAAGAGAGGGGCATTTTGGTCTTTGTACCTAAATGCAAAACCCTAACCCTATTTCTATATGGCCGGACCTCCCCACCCCTCTATTTTATTTCTTCTTCTTATTTTTTCCTCCATTCTCTTTTTACTTTCCTTCTTCCAATTTTGTACATTTCCAAGTAAGTTCTTCACCTTTCCTTCTCTTTTTTCATTTATTTCTCTCTTTAATGTAAACCCTAACCCTTCACTTTCCCCTAACCTAGGTATATAGAGCTTAGATTTGGTGTAGAAGCTTGGATTGGAGGCTTAGAGGTTTGGTGGGGTAAATTTGGGGCTTTTTGGAGACTTTGGCCTTGGGATTCGAACTTCCAAGAGATAAACCCTAACTTTTCTCTTAGTGATTGCTCAAATATAGTGTAATTAGTAGTTTAGAACTTCCTAGACCTTAGAGCTACCCATGAGAGGAAGTTGGAGCATGTTTGGATGTGTTTCGAGACTTTGGCATAGGGTTTTGTGTCAATTTTGGGTAAAATCCGAGATTGGCCCAATTTTGGGTGTTGCCCTATGTTAGACGGACCTAGTAGTCGTGCTTGGATGTCTTGAGGGTAAGTATATGTCCCCGTTCGGACACGTAAGTTCGTGTCGTGGAGATTTGGGCGTTTCGGGCGATTTGGAGTTTTTTGTTGCCGTGGGTTCCACATGCATGTAGGATTTTGCCACGGACCTAGAATTAGAGAATTAGTATTTTTTTGAGGTTTTAGATATCGATTAGAACACGTGGATAAATTTTGGGTCAATTTCGAGTAGGTTTGGTGTGCGTTTCATGAGGTATCGCGAGCCGCACTCCACGTATTTGTCGAAATGACCAAATGGCCATTTCGACTTGGTTTCCAGGTTTTGGGCTTGTGCACGGGTTAGTTTAGCCTCGGGGAGTATGTATTAGAGTTTACGAGTTTATATATATATATATATATATATGTGTGTGTGTGTATTTATATGTGTTTGTGTGAGTGTGGTTGAGTGTGTGTGTTGGTGTGGGTGAGTGTGGGTAGTGTGTGTGTTGTGGTTGTGTGTTGTGGGTTTTGTGTAGTGTGAGTGAGTGTATTAGTGTGTGGTTTGTGTGTGAGTGTGAGATGTTTGTGTGTAGTGTATTGTTTGTGTGTAGTGTAGTGTGTGTTTGTGGTAGTGTGCTTGGGTGTATAGGTGTGAGTGTGGGTGTGTATATATATATATATATATATATATATATATATATATATATATATATGTATGTGTGTGAGTGTGTAGTATTTGTGTGTGTGAGTGTAGTGTGTTTGTGTATAGGTGTGTTTGAGTGTGTGTTAGTGTGTGTTTGTGTGAGTGTTGATATATATATATATATATATGTGTGTGTGTGTGTGTGTGTGTGTGTGTGTGTGTGTGTGTGTGTAGTTATATATATATGTGTATATATATATATATATATGTAAGTGTGTGTGCGTGTATATGCTAATGTGTGTGTGTTGGTGTGTGTCTAGGGAGATTGAAATAGAGAGCTAGATCGAGAGAGTTAGAGAGTGAGATAGAGTGATAAGAGGGAGAGAGATAAGAGGGAGAGTGAGTTAGAGTGATAGAAAGAGTATGAGATATAGAGATAGGGAGAGTGAGGGAGAGGTATAACGCTGCAGCAGCAGCAACAGAATTCAGCAGCGGCAGCAGCTACAGTAGAGCAGCGCGGCAGCAGCAGTGGCAGCAGGCCGTAGCAGCAGCGGCAGCAGGCCGCAACAGCAGAAACAGGCAGCAGCAGCGGCAGCGCAGCATCAGCAGCAGCAGTCGCTAGTCCCCCCTTTATATATATATAGATGTATAAATATATATAGATGTATATACATATATGTATATAGATAGATGTATATATATAGATAGATATATAGATATAAGTATATGTATATATATATGTATGGTTATATATATAGATATGTAAATATATATAGATATGTATATAGATATATATATATCTATATAGCTAGATAAATTATATATATATATATATATATATATATATATAGATATACTTATATATATGTATTGATGTTTACATATAGTATTATATATATAGGTATGTATATATAGATAGTTAGCTAGTTAGTTAGAGTTAGAGGGTAAGGTATCTCAATACCTTGAGATGCCAAGATATTGAGGTAAGTTGGGTATCGGAGATGAGGTATTTGCCTATACACTAGGTTATATATATATATATATATATATAAATATATATATATATATATATATATATATATATAGTTAGATATATGTTATATATATAGTAACATATGGTAGTATATATATATATATATATATATATATATATATATAGTTAGTTAGTTAGTTAGTTAGTTAGTTAGTTAGCTAGTGTTAGTGAGGGGTAAGGCTTGAGTATCTCAATACCTTGAGATACCAAGGTATTGAGGGTAGTGAGGTATCGGGGATGAGATATTGAGGTATTGCCTATACTAGGTTTTATATATATATATATATATATATATATATATATATATATATATATATATATATATATATATATATATATATATATATATATAGTTAGGTAGTTAGTTAGAGTTAGAGGGGTAATGCGAGGTATCTCAATACCTTGAGATACTCAAGGTATTGTGCATCGGGGCGAGGTATTGGGTTTTTACCTAGGAATAAGGTTAGACTTGGTGTTATATATATATATATATATATATATATATATATATATATATATATATATATATATATATATATATATATATATATGTGTGCTAGTATATATGTTAGAGGGTATAGGCGGGGCGTATAGCGTAGGTTGAGATATCGGATACCGAGGGTATCCCGGTATCTCAAGGAGGTGAGTTTGTGGGTTACTAGCTTATTGAGCTAGTTTTGACCTAGAATTTTAGGGGCACCCTAGTTTGACCTACAGTTGACCGTAGTTGACCCAGTTGACCACCAAAGTCAACTTTTGACCTAGTTTTGACCTAGAGTTGACTTTTTGACCCAGATTTCAACGGTTTGACCCGTTTGACCTAGAACAACCCTAGAAGCTTATTTTTAGTTATTTTATATTTGTTTAACTCTTTAGAACCCCGTTTAATCTTACTTTTCATAATAGGTCCTTGAGACACCAGTTCGAATTGCCAGTTGCTCAGGACGTCAGGCGAGTACATTCTCTGATAGTTTTTATTATCTGATGATTATTATGATTCAGCTTCTAGTATAGTATTATCTATTTTTCTGACACGACACGGACTAGTATTTCTGGATTCATTCACTTGCGACACGTATATTTCATGTTTCTGGCCTCTATTTCTGGAATCACCTACTGGTATCACATCATGACTCACTACATGCATTACTCATATTTCTGGCTGGACTCATACTTGATTTATATGTCGGGTCTTGGATTCACTTGTATTAGTCGGGGCAGAGAAATACTCGAGTAGACATATAAATATTCCCAACTGAAATCACTGGAATCACCCCCTCTTGTCTAATCTGGAATAATAGCAGCCGCACACCCAGTGTGAGGTGAGTCGTACTTACCCCTAGCCGTTTATATGTCAAAACAGGTATTTTAGAGACACGAGTTCATTCTTTCTAGTCTGGACTCTCTTGTATTTTCTTGACTGGTCTCACTTATACTTTCTGGACTGGACTCACTATATTTATTCTTGCTGGACTCATTACATTTATTCTTGCTGGACTCACTTCACGTTATTGTGCACACACTTGATCTTAGTTTAGAATTCTTGTATCCTACAGTCATTACTATCTTGCTTTTGATTTTCATGCATCTTTACCTTTATGCACCAGTTTATATATATATATATATATATATATATATATATATATATATATATATATATATATATATATATATATTTCCTTGTTCATACTTTATTTCCTTCACCTTGTGCTACTTGCTACAACTACTTTATAGTTTTTATCATTTAACTGGAACTGCTGTTAGAGGTATATTTTCTCCAATCCTGACTGGATATATTTTTCAGAGGATCTGGAAGATTGGTGTCCGAAGTTTTATGGACCTCAGCCTGTCGATGGTGCTGACAGGGATCCCCTAGTTCAGGAGTAATTTTCGGGTTAGTAGCCGGAATCACTAGGATCTCAGTTGTATTTAGTAGCTTTTGGTACCGGATTTGTCCCCGGCTTTTGGTTTGAGACTTGTATTGTATTTGATTCTGGATATTGTTGTATTATTATTATTATTGTTGTTGCCTTTAGTTGTAGTTGTTGTTTAGACTTTGTAGTTGTTAGACTTCTTTGTTATCTTATCGTGCTTAGATTCATGATTGAGTACTTGTGTTATCTTTATCATATTGCTCCTCCGTTTGGAGTTGAGATCTTGAAAGGTACTTATATATTGTTGTGTGAGATTGTTAGCTAGATAGTAGACCTAGACAATATTTTACCGTCGATGCTGCGGCATAGGCTGGACGTACCCACGACTCATGCCCGATTTTCGGGTGCGGGTCGTGACGGACGTGCAGGTGCTGTCTTTGATCCCTGGTCCGGGGTTCATACAAGAACTTGCCCCGAGGTACTGGTGTAAGACTTTTGAGACTGGCCCTATACGTTGGTCCTTGTGGGCTGGACGAATGATTCAGTCTTGTACAACTGTCCGTCAGAGGCTCGCATAATAACTAGCGATGCCTGTTGGCGGCCGATCGTATGAGCAGTTGCTTGAGCTGGATGGGCTCGTACAGCCCTGAACATTTTTATCTTAGCTACCGCAGGCGCGTAGTATGAAGAGTCCAGCTTTGGATTTTTACCATTCTTAGTGGGTCGCATTGGATCTGTGTCACAGCAGATACGGTCAAAAATAGAGATTTTGTCGCGGTTGTGAGCTTATGCCGCATGGGTAGTCTTAGGGGTCCTCGTCCTTGGACGCATAGAAGCTATCTCAGCACCAGGACGTCTGGAATCGTAATATTTTTCTCTGCCAGAGTCAGGGCGCTGAATAGTTTCCGCGTCAGCTCTGGATGCCTCATGGATATGGACGTTATGGGTGTTCGTCCGATAACCATAATTGAAAACAGAGTGAGAGGCTGAAAGCGTCTGCTTCGCGGCTGGGTGTGGAGTAGCAGCCTTGGCCACCCATGTTCTGTGGGTCCTCGAGTATGGGGGCACCCTTTTGGCTGGAAGAGGCTGCCACATAGACAGTGGCCGCATGATGTGTTGGGAAAGAGATAAGGATCGCATGCTCCGTACTTGGGTGTGGCATAGCAACCTTGGATACCCACATCCTGTGGGTCTTCTTGGGTTTTTCTTGCCTCAGAGAAGGACTCACGCTGTCCCCGGAGAGCATGTCCTCGAACACTTGTTGGTCGAAGTGGACTACCACAATCTTTTTTGTCGAGCCGAGCTTGGCCACATCGGATTGTGTTACCGACTTCTCAACAGAGGAGAAGGAAGTCCCTAGCAGAGTCACCACCGTGTTTGCCATTCAATATCAAAATGAGAACTGGGAGAACTAGATTTGATTTAACAAACTAAGAAAGTACAAAGAAGAGTCCTATGAGACAATCTAAGTACAAATTTATTTTCTGGGGGGTGATGATGGAGGGTTAGGAGTATAGAAACTCTATTTACTCTATGGACGATCCGATGCGGAAGCTCTTCTTTCTCCCTTGAATGTTGATTCGCAGATTGTCACGCCCCAGTCCCCAAAATACCGAGGGACTAGACACGTGATAATGGCCAGCAGTACACACCGATGGACAAATCCAATTTAATGGATCCATCGGGGCATACTTAAGCTGTAATATAACAATAAGTAGGTCCAATGATACAAGTCACAGTCTAATCTAATCTCATCCACAACAGATAATCTCAGATCAAATGCCAGAATAAATGCAAATGAATATAAACTAACAAGTCTAAATAAAAGTGTCTCGGAGAACAATTCGAGAACAAGTCTAATACATCAATACAATAGACTGGAAATAAATAACTAGAAACAGAAATAAATGAGTATCTCAAGACAATACTCAGGAGAAGTCCTCTGGTACGATCTCGTCCTCGGGTGTCGGTACAGCTCCTGTATCAGCTCCTGCTGCGGTCCCGTATATCTCGGGAAAGATCTCATCTGGAAATCCTGGGGACATAATTCGGATCCAGGTCCTCAGGTGACATAGCAAGGTACAGAAAATACAAGCCATAATAAATGCAGTGCAGCAAATAATGAGATAAGTAGGGTAAGTATGTAATCATCTATGTGAAAATACAAGTGAGAGCATCATTAGTGCTCAGGCCGAAGCCACTACAAGCTCTGTGTCGGGGAGCCGATAGCAGTAATAATCGGTAGTGGGCCAAGCTCAGCTTCCGAGTCTTGTGCCTCTCAATAATAGGGGTTATATATATATATAATCAGCCTGTAGCCTGTGTATCTCTCCCCACCCAATGTAACCACGCCTCTCATGACCATAACGTCTCATGTCCATGTCAAGCGGGATCATAGCTTATGCGACAAGTCATAAAATATCTAAGAATATAGTATCTCTGTCAAGTCCTGTATCCTATACAAAATTACCACGAATATCTCGGGAAGATCCCGTCTCATGAATAGTGTCAAGTGTCCTGGGTCAAAGTGCACTTGGTACGACAAGTACGAGAAGATAAGGTGTCACGAATGTCCATCTCTAGATGACGATACACAACATCGCGTACGGTGATCGGACGCTAAGTACGTCACACGGTCATAGGTTAAGCATGTACAGCAATATAATGAAGCAAGAAAAATATGTAACAATACTGCAGAGTTTGGCAAGGTACACTTGCCTGGGGTTCTGGCTCCAACTGTAGCTCTGGTCTCAGTGTGATTTGCAGGTACTACTCCATTTGCTGAAATAAACATTACCATTAGATTCAGAAAATATCAAATAGCTAGAAACGCCTGTCCTTGAGTCCAATTTTGACATAAGAACAAAAATAACATTTTCGGGTCAAAGCGGGGTCCACATGTAGGCCACTTTGCACCGAAAAGCGTATCAGGGTCAAAGGTCTCCAAATTCCTCAAACTCAATGTCTACAAGTCAGGAACGATGATACGAACCCAACGGAACTTCCAAAATTGGAATTCGATGAGCCGATCACAAAATCGCCTGCCAAGTAGAGCCTGTGGGGCCCACAATACGTGATTCTGTCAACATTCTCAGAATCGGACCAAACTTTGGTCACAGGACCAACGTATTGCTACGAGTCCGATGGCGCAAGTATTGTCTCGATTCGACGTGTGTACACAAAGTTACAGCGTATTCCAGAATGGACGGATATGGGGCGTTGTCGGATGATATGCGTTGACTTCTGTGAAATCACACACGTCCGTATCGACAGCGCGCACGTTTCGGTAAAGACCGCGTGCGACCAAGTCGTCCCGTTTGGCGGGGCGCACTCAGTTCCGAGGTGAAATAGGGCGTTGTTTTTTCTGTTTTTGGATCGCGGTGTACGATCATCACAGGACGCGACGCACCGAGCGAGTTGCACGGGCATCGAGGGGGTCACTCAGTCTACGCGACGCAACTGACGGAACAGAAAATGGAATTACAAGGAGAGAGAAACGGGTACCTGAACAGGGCTCCGGAAACCGAATTTCCTCGTGTCCGTGTCGTGTCCGAGTCCTCGGCGACCTAAGGTTAGGGTTTGGGTTCTGTTGGTGCTGCGGCGGCGCTAAGGCGGCCGGAGGTGGGCCGGAAGGAGGCCGGGGCAGCGGGGCGGCACTGGCGAGGGTTGCGGCGCTGGCCGGCGGTGCGACGGTGCGCCGGAGCGGACGGGGGACGGGCCGCTCGGGGCTGTGCTGGGTCGGGGAAGCTGGAGGCAGCGGGGGAGGAGGAAGGAGGAAGAAGGAGGGGCCGGGCGGCGTTGGCGACGGGAGGTGGTGGCACGGCCGGGCGAGGAGGTGTCTAGGACGGAGAGGGTTGGCCGGAGGAGGAGAGATTGGGGGGAATTCTCGAGCGGGGTCGGGCGAGCTAGGCGGCGGAGGAGGCGGAGTCGGGGTGCATGGGCCGGCGAGGCGCGGAGGGCGACGGAAGACGCCCGGGCGGAGCGAGGGTCTAGGGTTAGGGTTACGACGGCGGCGTCGGGGTTAAATAACCTATCAGAACAGTGAATCCGATTTGGATTCAATTTGGGTTAATGGGTTTGGGTTCGGGTCGGGTTCGATAGGAATCCGGCCCGACCCGCTATTATTTAAGTATGGGTTTGGGTTGTCGGGTTTCGGGTCGGGTTTAGATCCGACCCGACCCAATAAGGCTGGGTTTGGTTCAACTGAACCGGGTCTGGGTTGGTTTGGTTTATTTCAAATAAACCCGATTTATTTCAGGGTTTAATTAGGTTTATTATTTAATAGTTTTTAGGGCTTTATAAATGCTTTCGGAGTCCAATAAATTCTCGAAAAATTATCCTATGTCCGGTTTTCCATTTTGCACCATAAAATATTATTTCCATAATATTTTAATATTAATTAATAGCAATTAAAAATCATTTAATTTCAAAAGCCTAGGTTTTAATTACAGAAAAATCCCGAAAAAATTCCAAAAAAATTATGAAAAAACCAAATTAGAAATTCATGAAAATCAGGGGGCTTACACAGATAGCCAGCTAACCCCTTTTGGTTTGGCCTCTCTCTGAAGCAAAAAAATTGACCTTTAGAACGTTCAAGTTGCTCCTATTTATAGCCATCGTGCTGATGGGCTATGGGTGCCACATATGCCTTTTTTGGTAGCCGCATAAGACTCCTCCAACAGAATACGGTTGTAACTATTGCTGCAAGCCATCGTCAGATTGCTACGTGGCCTTGGTTGATGTAACCTCCGATTTCCAGTTTCCAAAATAATTAGATTTTAATTCATTTTAAAATATCAAGTTTTATAAAACATTTCTCCTTGAAAATTTTTAGTTGATTTTTGAACGATGTTTGATTGTAGAAGGTAATTTAAAATTTTTATAAAAATCCTTTTTCCTAAATGACGCTGTATTACAAAATAAATAAATAAATAATAATATATATATTTCTAGTTTCAAATATTTATTGGCTTGAATCATAAAAAAATTATTGTTTTAGCTAAATATTTATTTAAAAGACTAGTTGATAAAATAAAATAGATTTTTAATTATTGGGATAGTAAATAAATAAATGTCGTACTTTCTGAGATTTTTGCCAAAAAGTATTAATTAGTAGCTAATTGAAAATTTGCTAGCTTTCCTAAAAATATTTTCTGAAATTATAACCTTTGTTTCTTTAATTTTACAAGTCGCCATTTCCATTAACTAGCCCACACCCTTTCCCACATGAAGAACTTATTCATGTATTGATCTTGGCCATTCATTATTGGGCCAACCCGCAACCCTTTATTCCACACCCTTCTCCCTATTTAAGTTCTCATTCTCACAATTTCCAAGAAACCCTAATTTTCAATTTATTGGCTAGCCCCCACAATTCCCAAAGCCGAAGCCACCACCATTTTTGTGTGCTCGTGTCCGTGTGTCCAGCATCACCGTGTCAGCCGTGATGGCCTCGGGTCCGACCCCGGGTGTCCCACAGTCTCCATTCATTTTCTGGGTTCGGTTACAATATTACAAGCAGATTCCGTGTCCGACACACCCGGACACAACCCCCACACCACAGCAAACACCCCCGTGTCCAACATCCGGACACGCCACAGTACAACGAACCCATCGTGTCCCGCCGACACGATGCACCCGGACACGTCTCCCACCCCACAGTCACCAAACCGCTGTGTCCAGCCCCGGACACGACCCCGACACACAGAACCGACCCTAACCCTAGATCGAGCCGCCGTCGCCGCTGAAGCCGGTGGCCGCCGCTGGAACGAAGCCGCCGTCGCCGCCCTGTCGCTGCCCTGGGTTGAACCGCCTGGGATCCGTCGACCGAGCTTCGCTGCCACCACCGCTGGAGCCGCCTCGGACCACCTCACCCTCGAGCCGAGCCCTCGTCAAGCCGCCGACCACCGCCGTGGATTCAGACCCCCGCATCGAGCCGCGTCGAATTCCGCCGCCGCTCCTCGAACGCCGCTGCCGCCTCGAGCTCCACGCCGCTGCCGCCTCGAGCTCCACGCCGCTGCCGCCTCGAGCACCACGCCGCCGCCGCCCTGCCCGGCGAGACCCCGCGCCGCGCCGACGGAAGAACCCTCGGGTGAGCCTCTTCTTCCCTTTCCCTCTTTTGCTCTGTGGTTAACGATTAGTATAGGTAATTAGTTAATCATATATAATTAGTTAATATAATTAGGAATTCATGATTAGTTTAATTTAATTCATGATTAGTTTAATTTAATTCATAAATTTTAATTCATAATTAGTTTAATTAATTTACATAATTAGTTTATTTTATATAATTAGTTATAATTAATATTTAATTAATTTAGTTTAGTTAATGATTAGATTAGTTAATTATTAATAAACAGTAATTTGTTATTAATCAGGAATTTATTTATTAACCAGTTAGTAAATATTAATTAATTAGTTTAGTATTTTCTTATAATTAGTTTATTTGGATCGATGACCGATTTTACCATAAATGAAAAATATTGGCTTTTACGTAAATCCTAGATTTTTATAAATAAACTTTTAAATTGTAATTTTGTTCAAAAGGGAAGTTTTAACAATTATTGTTCAAAATGATTTCCAAATGATTTTTCATAAATTAAGAAGTTACCTTGATTACGAACAATCGACCCTTTCTCTTATTAGCTAACTTGTAAATCTTAACCTTAGCTAAACCCCAGTGAATTTCTCTATGTATTAAGGACTCGGTATCCTTATCTCGATTTTCGTGCCGAGCTCCGATCTTGGATTTCTTTATATAGTTTCTAGCTAATTGGACTGCTCCGGACCCATTGGAACTAACTGCTACTTTATTTGGGCTCACCTTGAGAAGTGTGGCATGATGAACATTCTCTGGTTAGTCAAATATGTATAAAATATATTTGATTGATATATAAATATACAAATATGTATTTTGGTATAAAAAAAAAAATATATATATTTATAAACATCTATTAGTGATTATACACAAATATGTATTTTGTACAAATACTAAGAGACACTTATATATATATATTATATACGTTTTTATTGGTATATACTTGGAGTGTAATATGTATTATATACGTATTCCTACTAGATGACCCTAGTTGACTAGTGCCATACCTGGCACGGCCCTGAGTTCGATGTTTTGTGTTGTGTTAGTGTAGCACCTGATGCAAATGTTGTATTGATATATTTTAGGACTGTTGGTTCCTCCAGACGATACTCTGGGACAGGACATTGGTTTTACCAGCTAAGGACCCAAGGCAAGTACATTCTCTGATTAGTTTCTAATTTATGATATCACCTATGTTCACTATCTAGTGTAAATATCCATGTTCTTGACACGATTGGTTACACGGATTGGTATACACGGATCTCGTCATGAGATGTTATTCCTTATTCATGGTGTAGCTTATACAAGACTTGTTTCCTTGATATCTTGTGCATGTACAGACACTGAGACCCGGAGAGATTTGCTACCTCCCTAGGGAATCCCGTGCCATAGCGTACCATGATTGGATCTACTATACCAGTCGGGGGTTTGGGGAGTATTTTAGTGTAGATATGTGATCATACCCAACTATCCATGCATCATAGCTCACCCCACATCTCACGTCGGGTGCGGCCTGACCATCTCCATGCCTCATAGCTGTTACGTGTGATTAGCCTGACCTCTCCATGCATCATAGCTAACCAACGGTTAGCCTGACCTTCCATGAATCATAGCTAATCACATGTAACCAGCCTGATCAAGTTCCCAAGCCGATCACATGTTAAAGCTAGTACTCACACACTTAGTCATAGAATTCTTGCTCATGGACATATTGTTTCTTTTCCTGCATTAACTTACAGTATTTCCAATACTTCTCTCATTGTACATTTCTCGTACTTATACATGCATCTGGTATATTTCCATCTAGAACTGCTACATAGCTTATGTCATTTATATAGAACTGCTATTTAGAGATGTACTCTGCTCCTTCCTGACTGGAAAATATTTTTCCAGACTGTGACCTTAGTGGACTTGTTCTGACACTTGGAGATTGGTTGTTACTGATCACAGGTATGATTGTTTTATCATTAGTCTTGTGTTGTACTCTTTTGTTCTTCGAATTCTTATCGTGCTGTAATTGTGATTGAGTATGTTGTTCATCTTTATAGTATTATCCGTGTCTCCTTATGGAGTTGGATACTAGTGTGAGATTATTTAGATAGTACTTGACCTAGACAGCGTTCTACCGCCGATGCTGTGGCGTAGGCTGGACGTACCCACGCACTCGTGCCCCTAAACCGGGTGCGGGTCGTGACACGTTTTTAGTGGTGGCCCATGCAGGTCAGACTTCGCAAGTTGTGCGATGTCGTGGTAGTGCGACGTCTTAGTTGTACTACTGCGTACCTGCTATAGAATATAGGACATAGGATACTAGGATGAGAGAGGATACTCAATTACAAATTCTTGAGAGATTCCTGGGACGACCCCTTGAGAATCTTATTATAATTTCCAATTTAAATCTTTTCCTTGTTTCCGTCCGCTCTCGCTTGTTGTTACTGAACTTGATTCTTGTTGAGTAGTTTAAATTAAATTCTTGGTATCATTGTTGAGTTAATTTCAGATTGAGATGAATTTTACGGACTAAAATTTACGGTATCATCTGATGACATATATTGATGAGGACAGTGAGAAAGGTAAAAACGTCTACTTTGGTTATGGAACCTAGAATTTATCGCAGCCATATTAGCTGTGGTGACGAGAACGTAGGAACCTGACTTGGATGTACATACTATAGTTATGAAGCTTAGAGTCTTTCGCAGCCATACCGGTTGGCGTGGCGAAGATTCTAGACGACATGATTATAGAGAGCATACCTTAGTTACAAAACCTATCGTTTATCGCATCTATGCTTATTGGCGTGGCGAGGATTCTGAGTGTCATGATTTCAGACAGACGTGTATGATTATCAGGTTGTATCCTAAATTGGTTCTTAAAATATCATCTCAAGACTTATCTATTTCTGTTATTCCAGGACTTTGTTCCACCGCTTCTTTCTTTACTAGCAGTAAAGATACCTTCTGTCCTCAATTCAGTCTTTGAGCTCCTATTCCTTGAGGATTTCTTGTTAAGCATGGTAATTAGTAGCTTGTAATTTTGTTTGTGTCTTGTATTAGTATTGACTGTGTTGCTAGTGAGTTGTAAGTGTTTCTTAGTTGGACATGTGAGCAGTAGGCTTTAATCTGGAATTAACCCATAGCATAGTACCTTGTAACAATGGTTCTAGGATAAGGTCATTAGAGACTGAGAGTTAAGGAGAGTATAGAGTATCAGTGATAGTTCTCCGAGTTAGTATCAGAGCCAATTACCCGTCCTGGATAATCATGATTATGTAATTGAGTGATCTATGTAAACGATTAAGTATCCGGAGATTGTGTTAAGGATTTATGGAGCATGATGTCCAATTTGATGATTAATATCGGAAATGTTAAAGGTAAAGAAATGTATATGTATAAAGGGTTTAATGAGATGTCATAAGTAGAGAAATATCAGGATTAGTAAGGAAAGTTATGAAGCGTATCACGGGTTAGTTTAATAGGCTTTAAAGGATTGAAGGAAATACATATACAACCATCGAGATGAGGAACCATACACATACCCATAAGAATAAATAAACATGAGTGTTATAGAGGATACAGGTGATCATGAGTCTAATGAGCTTGATGAGATAATCCATTAATGCAGCTAGTGATATAATACCAAGAGTGCTAATGACTCTATATCGAGGATTAGTCAAGGATGACGTTAATAACAGTAAGCACTCTGTGTGTGATAATTAGATGATGTACCAATTGACATAAATTGAAATCATGAAAGAAAACACAGTTGATGATAACTTTGATCATTGGAGGTAATAGTGCAAGTGATTCGGGCAGTACAAATTTAGTACACAGTTCTAGATAATATAGGTATTGAGTGCACCTTGAGTATCAGAGACCGTGAGCACTGATATGTACATTGAGGAGTTATAAATTAAAAGGTGGAAATGAATTTTAAATTTTCAGAATTTTTAAGGAGTTGAGATTCTATGTTGTTAAAATATTGAGAATTTAAATTTGACTCACTAAACATAGTTAAGGCTACAAAGGTTTTAGAAGTGATTAAATTTTATTTCGATGTGAAGTATCTAATTTTGAGGAGGCATATGCATTTTATTTTAAGTTGATCGGGAAGTTAAACCTTGACGATTATTTTGAGAATAAATTTTTGGTAGATGAGAGATATGAATATTAATATATGATTAGTTGATATGGGTACCAGTGTACATGAATAAGAATTAGTTAGTGAATGTGCTAGAGTTAAGTGTTTGTTAGAGATAGTAGATACTACAAGTAATATGTTAACATGATCCTTCCTCCTTCCTAATGTTCCTTTTCTTTCGCCTTTCGATTGATTGATTGATTTTCCTAGTACTGTGGTTCACATGCATGATTTTCTTGTTAGAATATAACTAGTAGTACCCCTAACAGAGACTGAAATACCATGACAAAAGACAAACCGGGTGCGGGTCATGACAGTTGAGATATGTTATTGATGCGATCTCGGGGTTGTTATTAACCCGTTGTGGGCGTGACTTGGTCAGCTGGACATAAAGTCAGCACCAACTGTGCGAAGATCTTTACAGTTGAAACGAGAAGAACTTATGAGATGGAGGCCACACAACAACTAGGCCGCATGTTGACAAGGTCGCATGGGTCATGTAGCCGCATATGTGCTCTCATTTGGGCCTTGGTCAAGTAGACACTCTGGCCGTATGTTGGATACGTTGCATGGGTCATGTAGCCGTATATGTGCTCTGTGCGTTCGGACGAAGTCATTGATTCCTGATGTGACCTTTCTGTCGGATTATGTGTCGCTGTCTTTCTCATACTTTTTGAGGCAATTAGGGCCATAAGTACTTTTTTTTGGAACCGTGGTAGACCCTTGGAGGCCATATCAGAGGACATATTATGCGACTCGCCTTTCTATCTGTCTAGGCCGCATGGGAGATGACTATGGGCATGTCTTCAACATGAAGATGCGGCCTGTATGCAAGCCGCATGACTATAGATTTTCCAAGCTTCTAAAACTATGTACTTGTTCGTCTGGATAACCCGGATAGTCTACTGGGCATATAGCTCTAAGAAATCTCAAACTAGATGTGTTGGTAACTAGGACTGTGATAACCCTAGTTAGCTAATGATAGCAAGCCGAAGGGCATGATTGACCATGATCGCTTGATTTCTATCATAGTCTAGTCATGTCTTGATTTCATTAACAGCTGATCCGAAAATGGTAACCGGAGTACTGATTCCAACTATCCTTGTTTAATTACTCATGAACTGCTCAACGGTTATTTTACTCGTTGTACTTGTTTAACTGTTCCTTATGCTATCTCTTACTGATTTGTCTACATGCTGGTTTTAGTTCTTAAGTTTGACTCCCTTTAGTACTTGTTGTTTTGGGTCTGACCCCACTGGTTTTATATGGTCAAATTTTGGAGCAGGACCGCATGATCTCTCATACTTTCTGCCTCAAGATGGTGAACACAAGGAGCACCCGAGGACATGAGTGGGTTTCTTTTTCCTCATCCACTTGATCTTGTACATTATTCTTGTCACGCCCCAGTCCCAAAATATGTAGGACTAGGACACGTAAGCATGCCAGCCGCGTGGATATGGCAACTCCAATATATAGAAACCATAACGCATACGTACGCTGTATTATGAATATCAAATTCATAAGTGGTATAAATCTATCATAAGTCACAGGCATAATCTAAATCTCATCCACAAAAAATCAAATATAAATAAATAACCAATATCTATGAAACTAGATCTTAATATAAAGGTATCTAAAGATGATAGTTGGATGGAAACAAATCCACTACCAACTCGAATATATAAGTGCAACACAACAAACACAATATAGGAATATCAATTAATAATCACGGGGCTCGAAGAGAAGGCCTCCTCGAAAATATAAGTAACCAGTCCGGATCTGCGCTCCTGCGAATACTCATAAATATCTATACCTGGCAAGGGACCAGGTCCTCAGAGGGATATAACAAGATACATAGAAGCATGCCAATAAAGTACTGAAATAAATATCCAATGGGGTCACCTAACCGTCTAAGTGAATGCAGTTTAAGAACAACTTTCCAACACGTGGACTATTTGGCCATAAATGGGATTGGCATGATTCTCTCGGATAATCAGGGGCCTACAAAGCATGTCATCTTTTGAACGGCAGAGGCCGCCTGTAATATATGGGGTCATCATCGCCCGTCGCTCCGACGGAGCGTTCGGGTGAACAAAAGGAAAGTACAAAGGAGCCCACACGCCTTACTTGTTGTTCTTCCCACCCCATGCTCTAAGCATGTCACATCCATGATATGATAATACCTCTAATAACTGCCAAGTTTGCTAGCATGCAAAGTTTCTAACAACAGTTATCCCTAACGCACGACCCACATGTACAGGAGGCCAACCCAATACACAGTCCGTGATCTATATGAGACTCACAACTCGTATAACAACTGTGTCATGGCCAATAAACCTAATGATGCTTCAAGAATATGGGGCGGTCTCATAAACAAGGTCAATGCATATACATAATAAAAACAATCACGACGACACCGTTGTTGCACCCAAGTTTCCTTAGACGCGCAGTTTATATAGCAATTAAAATATATGAACTAATGACAGAAAATAAAGATGCATGCAACATATGGAATAAGAATAATAGTACAATGGCAAGGTATACTTGCCTGGCAAGAAAGCTGCGTAGTACCAATAACCTGCTCCAGAAGTCGCACAGAACAATCCAATATCCTATGTACATATAATATAATACAATAAAATCATTAGTCATTACACTAGCACATTCACAACTATAAATACACTAGACCCAGAGGGTACGCTAGGGGTGACACAGGTCAACTAACACGATAAATTGCACGTCTAATATGCGGGTGTCGCATCTGTAATTGCTATACACAATCAGACAGTCAACTAATAGGTGTCTAAGCTAGTGCGTTAATGTACGCAAGGCAGTCAGCTACATGTTCTTAGGGTCAACATGGTCAAGGTAAATAAGCAGACAAAATCCACGGTGTCCTATGGTCGTACAGTCTAAACATACATAGTCCTAATTATTATTAGCATATAATTAATTATACAATACATCCAAATATTTATATATATATACATCACTTTAATTCTAATACGCGTGCGTATACGCACACAAGTCATTGGTTCATTATCACAGGATCTGATGTCATCTAACTGTGGTAACAAAATACTAATGTCCTACTGGAACACACACAAACACACATAAAATAAAGGGAGAGGGACATGTTCGAACCTCGGGATACGCGCACAGGCATGACGATGACGACGATGAGGTTAAAGATTACGACGACGAGGGTGATAATGATTGACGAGGGTAATGGTGAGGATATGGATGATGATGACGACGATGATGAGATAATGATGATAACGATGATGAGATGATGATGATGTCGATGATGAGATGATGATGATGACGATGATGAGATGATGGTGTGATGATGATGATGAGATAATGATGGGTTAATGATAATGATGATGGGGTGATGATGATGATCATCATGGTGAAGATGATGATTGGTTGATGATGATGGTAGGTTGATGATGGTGAGGGTGTCTATCGAAGTTCGACCAGGGGGGTTCGACGAGGGTGACAGAGGACAGGGAAGAGGTGGAAAAGGAGGCTCAGCAGGGAGGAGGAGTGGTTCAGGGAGTCGGGTGCAATGAGGTGGAGATCAGGGTGAAGTCGAGGAAAGGAAGAGGAGGTCGGGACGTTAATGGTGGTGGTGGTGGCGTTCAGTCGATCAGGGGATTGGCCAGTGGTGGTGTAGCGGGGTCGGGATCCGCCCAGGCAAGTGCTGGCAGTCGTGCAGCAACTTCAGGCGGTTGCAGGGAAGGAGATGACGGTGGTGTACGAAGATGGAGGTCGAGTCTCCGACGTCAATGGTAATAGGGAGAAAGAGGTCGTGGAGGTGGTAATGGTGCAGAGGGAGGTGCGACACTGGTAGCGTTGTGGTGTTGGCTTGGGTGGCGTCGTGGTCGAGAGCAGCGGGGAAGAGGCTGTGGTCGAGGATGGCTAGCTGGCGGGTTGCTCCGGCCGTTCAGCGGCTGTGCGGGGTCGGGAAAGGAGATTGAGGGTTCACCGGAGATGGGGAAGCCGGTGGTCGTCATGGGGAAGAGTGGGGATGATACTGGTAATTATGGTCGTGCTGGTTGTGGTGGATGATGGAGGAGAAGAGAGGGAGGAGGTCCGGGCGCTGGGTGGCCAGTGGCTTCGGTCTTCGACGAGGGGGAAGAGATAGCTCCGGCGGTGAGGCTGAAAGAAGGAGGTGAGGTAGAAGAATAGTACGGGTGGAGGTCGGCTGGGTATAGAGTTGGGGTGATTTGTAATATAAAGAAGAAAAGAAAGAAAAAGTTATTTATGTACATGTGGGACCTAGGGTTTGATGTTGACCTAGGGGATTGGGCTTGGTCAACATCTCCTTGGAGTGGGCCTTGGCTTAATATGAGGATATTTGGAGGGCTATATTTGCATTGTTTAAAATGCAACGATAGGGTTAAATAAGGGGGCGATGTTGCGCTTTGCACATTCTAAAAATTATAGAAAAATTTCTATGAAGAAAAAATAGGTTTCTTCATGCGTCATGTCCAATAGTGTAGACACCTCAATGCACTTTTGCATTAAAATGCCTAACAATTAGAAAATTGCACAAAGACAAAAATTGGATTAAATTAATTAAAATTAATGTGCAAGGTGTTCTCGAATTAATTAGAAGTACATGGGACTAAAATTAGGTGGGACATAAGTGTCATGGACATAGGGGACTCAGAATAGAATATTATCATAAATTAGGTTATACGAAACGGGTCAAGATCGTGTCTCCAATTTTGATTGGAACGCACAAGGATACAAAGTTGGAATTATATAGAATTAAATAACAACGTCTGCGACGAATATTGTGTGACTAAAATAGAGTACAAGAGAGCATAATTATAAGTTACACAAAGTTCAGAATAGAAGGCGGGCACGTCTAGGACAAGGGTATGAAATTTATAGGAAGGCAATGGCTAGTGTAGTGCTCCAATTATCGAAGCAACGGTAAGGTGCGCTACATGATATAAATATTGCATAATTAAATAAAATATCGTGTCCTATTTTCAATTGGATACAAACTAGCCCTAATTTAACTATCTAAGCCAAGTAGGCCTAATTTTGGGTGAGGGGGTTTACAATTCTTTTGAGGCATTTATCCACCGACCACTTGTTTTGCTCGTGTTTTGGGACTTGACATTCTAGCATACGGGCCTACATGTAAAGCATATTCTAGACTAAAGCTAGAGCTGATCATGTAACATTATACTCTACTAGTTCTTTATTTTGGTACTAGCTTCATGATCATCTGGGTATGCATAACTTGGGATGCCTTACTATTATATATTGGTGATCATACATCTTGTAAACTTGTTGCTTGCTTGAGATTGAGACAACTAGAATTCTTGACCCAGTATCGCCTGATGGATTGTAGGGTAAACCCTTAAATGTCTAGACAGCCGTGACCGTATCTCGGGGTATGGAGTACTATAGTATATGTAGTTGTCTTTGTCTGCCCCCTCCCTCCAGTATTCTGGTTGTGGGATATGACACGGTTTAAGTGGTAGCCCATGCAGGTCTACAAATTCAAAAGTGTATGGGGTTTACCAATGTGTTTTAGATGTCTCAATTATGCTACTCCTTGATCTCCTCCAGTATCGAATTTATATCCCTGAAATCTTGATTAAATATCTGCATTGATCCTCGATCAATCTTGTTCGTCGCTTTGTTGATCCTTGCGTCCTTTATCTTTCAGGGAAATTATTTTTGGTCATTCTGATCATCCAACCCGAGTTCCTCCAGTATCAGGACAACATCCAGATGTCCAGCAAACCCTTGAGGTTCAGCCTCAGCATTCCAGGGCCGGGTCCAGAACAGCTCAAATGTGGAACCTCAGATCCGGCCAGTACCTCCCGTGCAACCAGTCCTGATGCAAGAGGGGACAACTGTGTGCTAATTGGTATCCTTCAAGAATTATTGGCATCTCAATGACTTCGAGAGGATGTACTCATTAAGTCAGTACAAGGGGCTTTGGAAAGAGGCGAACATCGTACCAACAACTCGACAATCGACATCAAGTGCCTCCAACCCTCGTATTTTTATGGCACCGAGGATGTGATTGCATCAGATGTATGGCTTCAAGACACAAAAGCTATTCTAGAGGCAGTTGGAGTACCGGCTAGAGAGAAAGTGTCAGTAGGACTATAATTGCTAGACTTGACCCGAGACTGGTAGACAACACAGATAGTTTCACTAGCAGTACCAGTCCCTTGGGCTGTCTTTAGTAAAAGATTTCAGATCAGATATTTTGATACAGTATCTGGTTATAACTTGCAGCAAAGGTTTAACAACTTAAGTAAGATGAGTAGGACTGTCGACGGCTATGCAATAAAATTCTGTAGACTTAGTCGGTTTGCTCCCACCATGGTGGCGACCAAATTAGACCGAGCAAGGAGGTTCCAGCAGAGAATTCACCTAGAGATTATATTGGCCATAGAACAGCAAGAGTTGCAGACTTTTGATGCTGTATGAAGAGCAGCAAGGAGGCATGAGTATACCTCTCAGAGAATAGTGGATAGGACTGAAGGTCGTAAGAGGACCCATACTTCAGGCAGTTCTTACACCCAGTCTTTATCACTAGCTCCAGCAGTACAAGCTTTGACGATTGGAACCCCGACCAGGACAACTTCGATAGCAATATTTCAGCGATTAGCTCTGACAAGTCCTCAACAACAGAGGTTGTCTCCTTCAGTAGGATATTCTTATTATGGAAAACTAGGGCATATTTTATCAAAATGCTGCAAAGTACAAGGGTTATGCTTAGCTTCTGGAGCACCAGGCCACAGAGTGGGATCTTGCACACGCACAGCTAGTTCATCATCATCCTCTCCGGCAGGACCCTAGTATAGGGCTCCAGCGCCATTTTAACAACACCAAGGTCAGAGGACTTTGCCGACCTAGTCTCAAGTATTCCAGCAGCAGGGGCCAAAATAGTATGCGCAGGCCCAAGCTTAAGTACAAGCCAAGCAAGGAGGTCTGCAACAGAGAGGACTGGCACCGAGAGGACAAGGTCAGGCTTTTGTACTTACCGTGGAGGAGCAGCTAACTTCAGGTGAGGTGGTGACAGGTACCATTCTCGTCAACTCCCATTCAGCATCAGTATTGTTTGATTCTAGTGCATCACATTCCTTTATGTCTGCACAATTTATGACACGAGTTGGATTAGATCCCGAATTATTATCAACAAGACTCAATATACTTAATGATAATGATATCGTGGGAGTAGATAGAGTTTATACCTCGTGATGAGTCATAGTATGTAGAAGAGATTTTCTTGCTAGACTGATAAAGATTTCTATAGGAGATTATGATATCATCCTAGGCATGGATTGGTTGAGTGCCCAATATACGATGATAGATTGTTATGCTGGTAAGGTTATCTTTCGTTTCCCCAGAGTGGAGGAATTCTCCTTTTCTAGAGGAGAGATGAAGTTTTCATCAGTAATTATGAGAATGACAGTAACAAAAGAAGTACCATTGCCCAGAGTAGTCAGTGAGTTTTCAAATGTATTCCCAAAAGAGCTTTCAGACATGCCACTAGAAAGAGAGATAGAGTTTACCATTGATCTACTTCCAGGAATAGCACCAGTGTCAGAGAGAGTTTACAGGATATCACCATCAGAGTTGAAAGTCTTGTATCGGATGATAAAAGAGTTTAGAACCAAGAGATTCATTCGTGCTAGTGGATCTCCTTGGGGAGCTCCAATGCTTCTAGTGAAGAAGGATGGAAATTTCTATTTATGTGTTGATTATCATACCATTAATGCGGTAACCATCAAGAACAAGTATTTTTTTGTGAAGGATCGATGACTTGTTCGATTAGCATAGTGGAGCAACAGTATTTTCCAAGATTGATTTGCTATTGGAATATCATTAGTTCAGAGACAGAGAACAAGATATACCCAAGACGGCATTCAGATTAAAATATGGACATTGGGAGTTTCTAGTAATGCCCTTTGGAGCAACCAATTCACTAACAATATTTATGGATCTCATAAATCATATTTGTATCCCATACTTGGACAAGTTTATGATAGTATTCATCGATGACATCTTGGTTTACAGTCGAAGTAAAAAAGAGCACGAGCAGCATCTTCGCACAGTTCTTCAAGTCCTCAGAGAACATAAGTTGTATTCCAAGTTCAGCATGTTCTAATTCTGGCTTGATTGCATTTCATACTTGGGGCATATTATTTCTAAAGGTGGAGTAGAACTAGATCCCCAGACGATAGAAGCCATTGAGACGTGGCTAGTTCCCTGAATAGTTGCAGAAGTTCGTAGTTTCCTGGGACTAGCAGGATATTTTTGAAGATTTATGTTAGACTTTGCTAAAATTTCCACACCCTTGACACAGTTGACTTGTAAGGATGTACGCTTTGATTGGACAGATGAATATCAAACATCTTTTAAGAAGCTCAAGCATAAGTTGATTACCGCACCAATTTTGACGCTTCAAGATGGGACAGGTGGTTTCACGGTATATTACGATGCGTCAGAAAAAGGACTAGGGTGTGTTCTTATGCATCATAGTAAGGTTATAAATTATGCATCTCGGCAGCTTTGAGACCTAGAGAAAAATTATCCAACATGCGACTTGGAGTTAGCAACAGTTGTCTTTCCACTCAAACTTTGGAGATATTTCCTATATGGAGATCGAGTAGAGATTTATACTGATCATAAGAGTTTGAAGTACGTCTTTACTCAGATGGATCTCAACATGAGGCAGAGGAGGTGGCTAGAGTTGATGATAAACTATGATCTTGACCTTCAGTATCATCCAGGGAAGGCTAAAGTCGTGGCAGATGCTTTGAACCGGAGAGCAGGAGCTTATTTTGTTACGGCTCAACGAGAGATTTTAGAAGATCTTCAGAATATGGACATAGAAGTAGTATTAACTGGAAACACCGTATTGATGGTTGGCTTGCAAGTTTAATCCACTATAGTATAAAAGATCAGAGTAGCGTAGTCAACGGATGTCAAGCTTCAGCGACTCAGGAAAGAGTGTGAGACAGGGCGTAGACCAGAACTGAGCATTCACAGTAACAAAACTCTCTGATTTGGTAATGGTCTTTGTATACCAAGTGGAGATATCTATCAAGAGATCATGTCAGAAGCCCACAGTTCTCAGTATTTCATTGATCCAGGAGGAACGAAGATGTATAGAGATATTCGTCAACATTTTTGGTGGAATGGTTTGAAGAGGGAGATAGCACGGTTTGTCTTCCGATGTTTGGTTTGTCAGCAAGTCAAGGCTGAGCATCAAAGACCAGCTGGACTTCTTCAACCTTTACCAATTCCAGAATGGAAGTGGGACAATATAACTATAGATTTTGTGACCTGCCTTCCTTGATCCCCAGTAGCAGAGATGTTATTTGGGTAATAGTGGATTGACTCACAAAGGTTGCTCACTTTCTTCCCTTCAGAGTGGGACAGTCTACAGACCAGTTGGTTCAGACGTATATGAATCAGATTGTCAGACTTCAGGGAGTTCCAGTCAGCATCATATCAGATAGAGATTCCAGATTTATATTTCAATTTTGGCAGAGTCTACAGCAGAGTCTGGGTACCCGTCTGAAGTTCAGTACAACTTATCATCCCCAAACATATGGTCAGTCAAAACGCATGATCCAGACTCTAGAAGATATGCTTCGATCATGTACCCATAACTTCGGTTATTCATGGGAGGATCACTTGAACTTGGTCGAATTATCTTACAATAATAGTTTCCAAGCAAGTATCCTGTGAGACTCGTATCACTATTTTTGTATTCGTATCTGGTTTAATTTTACAATTGTTGTATATTGCTCCATGTGTATTTTTTTAGATTTTTTAGACTGTTATTATGTAATTTCCAGTTTGTGTGGTGACTCACCCATCCCCTTATTATATATAACCCTCTCTTTCTCTCTCTTTCTCACTTTTCTTATTTCCTTTCCTTTCATTTTCTTTTCTCTTCCTCTCCTTCCCTCCTCTCTCTTGACCGTGAGCCCGAGGATGGCCATAGACCCCCCCTTTTTGGTAGTGGTAGTAGTAGTATGGATTTAGGCAAGTGCAACTTGCTAAGGATGAAGAACTCGTTAACTTCATAACTTTCTTGCATCTTATTTGCTTATATTCTGTGTTCTTGAGTTTTTGGGTGTTCTTGAGATTTTTATGGTTTTGATATCTAAATACTTATTATTTTTAAAAACTTTTTGTTCTATGTTGAAGAGAATTTGATTCTATATGGTTTAGAACTTTATTTCACTAGATTTTGGTTTAAAACAAGGTTTTACAAAGGAAACAAAATTGGGTTTCAAGCTTTTCGGCCATGGAGCCTTGTTTTTTTGGAGAAGGAGTTCATGTGCAAGGAGGCCATTCGACTGAAGCTCCTTGGCGCATCCCTGTCGATATCGCAAAAATAATATATTATTATAGTATTTTCGATGAAGGTGTACAATTCTTATTTATTGCAAATTGACAAAGAGTACAAGAGAAACCCTATACAAGAGAATCTAAGTACAGAAGATCTGGGGTAAGTGTGACGGTGGAGATCGAGCACTACAATATCTCCTTTACTCTGTTGACGATCCGAGACCAATGGGGGTTGACGAGGCTTCGACGGTGCTCTGTCTCCTTCTCTTGTAGAGGCGGCTAGCTCTTCTTCCTCTTTCTTTTATGTGTGGGTGTATGGATCTCTCGATGCTTTGTATGTGGAAAAAACATCCACTATTTATAGCCTTTAATAAGGCATTACGTAGACGCATTTATGTGAATTACATGGCACATGACACTGCAGGCGCATGAGAGTTGGCAGAATCATAATGACGCATGGCACTACGGGCGTATGACACACTTAGATACATAGCATGGCACAGCTGGAACATGAGATACATAGACCTAGGTGGGCTCATGGCACTGCGGGTACATAAGACACCTAGATGTAGGAGAGCGTATGGTAGTACGGGCGTATGAGACTCCACTTAGACTATTGGCAAATTAGCCAGAATCCTTGAGGCACAAGGAGTTAGACTACTTGTCACTACCATATTTTCTAGAAAAGGGCATTTTGGTTATTTTATAATTAAATAAATATTGTACATGTTGTATAATTATTTACTGTGTTATTTAATTATTGTTAGATATTAGTTTATTATTTTGGACTTGTGTTAGTGTACCTAACTAGTTTATTTTAGATCCGTGGACCAACATTTGCAATTAGTTAGAATTGAACCCAATTAGAAGCCCATTCATTAGGAGGATGATTAATTTAATTAAAACGTTAGACTAAAACTTTCTCTCCTTAATTATTTCTTCATGAGAAATCCCAAGGGATATAATGGATATTACATAGTGACTTGGGGAAGGGATAGAGTGGTCAGCCTATAATAAAAGAGGGAGAAAGTTTCTCTCTCCTCTTTTCATTTCAAAACTAGATCTAGAATTTTTTTCAACCAAATTCTTTCATTTCCACATCAATTCCCTACCAAATTTATTTCCAATTCCTTCCCAAATCACTATTATAGACTAGCAGAGCAAGGATCTAGAAGGAGAAAGCAAGGATCTACAAAGAGGAGCAAGGATCTGCAAGTTGAAGGCCAATTTTATCAAATTTGGAGGTTGTATTGGAAATCCATCTTTCAATAGGTATAATTCAGTTTTTTCTCTTTAATTAGGTTCTAAATCTGAGATTTAACCATAAGAAACCACCCTATATGCATAGGCTACCCATAAGAATTGGAATTAGATTTATATGAGGCCTATGGAGAAAGATATGGTGCTTTTTGTGTTAATTTTGGAGGAATTCCGAGATTGACACTTGTTGTATTTGTCAATTGGTCATATAAACCAAATTGACATGTGTTTGCTTATTTGTGACTAGTATCGTGTCCATAATTAGATACGTGTAGGTTGTATCCCAATAATTTGTTGATACGTGTTAATTTGGGAGTTTTTCCTCCGACACGGGACTTTGTGCATGTCATATTTTAACACGGACACATAAATATATATTTTACTCTTTGTATTGTTCATATATAGTAATTTAGACTTGTTCGTGTCCTTCGGGTTATGTTTGGTTGTGTGGTGGACTCGTATCGCAAGCGTATCATAGATCTAGTATGATACGGGTGTGATGCACTCCACGTGTTTGTTGTGTTGCATTTCTAAATCCAATCTCCCTTATTCCTAGCTATTAGTATATTAATTATGCATATATATATATATATATATATATATATATATATATATATATATATATATATATATATTGAGTTGTATGTATCCTTGTGTTGTTTATATGTTATATGTGTATGAGTTATAGATACATACTATATACATAGCTATGTATGTGGTTGATGCCTATGTATAGATATTCATAGAGAGTGTATGAATGTATATATATATATATATATATATATATATATATATATATATATATATATATATATATATATATATATATATATATATATATATATATATATATATATGTGTGTGTGTGTGTGTGTGTGTGTGTATGAGGTGTATACATAGATTGATATATAGGTATTGATGGTTATATGTTATATATATAGAGATAATGTATATGGAGATGTGCTATGTTCATATGTATATATATTCATAGAGGTATTTATATATAGATATATTGATATGTACTTATATGTTTATATGTATGTTTATATATGTACTTTTGTATTTGTGTATGCTTACATATGGTTATCTATATATATTGATAAGTATATATCTATGTATATATATAGGTATATCTACATATATGTATTTATAAGTATTGTAGAGATGGTTGTGTGTGTGGTGCGTGTAGAGGAGGGGGGGGGGGGGTCGGGACAGAAATTGACCACCAGCAGCAGCAACTTGGAGACCAGTAGTAGCAGCAGCTTGGAGACCCAGTAGCAGCAGCAACTACAGTTTTATCAGCACAATGTAGCTACATCACCATCAATAACCCCATCAGCAGGCAGCAACAAGTTTCAGAGCTAGGTAAGTTAGTAGTTTAGTTATTGTAACTTGTTAGTTGATAGTTTAGTAGTTAGCTAGTGTATGATTAAGTTCTCTAGTTATTTTAGTTAATAGTTAGTGAATAGATAGTAATTATGTATATGTAGATACTTGTCGATTAGTTAGTAGTGTCTAGTTAGTTATTATCTATTTTATCCACATCTCTTATGTGTATCTCTAGTTATATATATATATATATATATATATATATATATATATATATATATATATATATATATATATATGTTGGCATACATATATATGTATATGTATTAGTTGTAATGATAGTTAGTATAGCATAGTAGTTAGTATTTAATATTTATTTTAGTATATACTAGTAGTTGATATTAGTGAATACTAGAAATTATATTGGATTGATATATACATGTATTAGTATATATAGTTAGTGGGGTAGTTAACTATATGCTAGAGCGACATTACCTTGAGATACCAAGGTAAGAGTCAAGGTATTGAGGATATTTAAGGTATTTAGGTTAGAACAACAAGATGGGTGTTTAGTGGTGCGATACCGAGTTGGTTCAAAGCCAAGGTATCCACTTAGCATTTATAATTAGGACTAGTATATTTAATATTGATTATATATGCATATATGATTATTTCATATATCTTGTTTGCGTATCTTGCAATACGGTATCTTAGTATCTTAGTTAGCTTGTTTGGCCTAGATTCTTAGTGCATGGACCCAATATCATAGAGATAGACTAATGCAACCTAGAAATAGGTATTTTGACCAGTTTGACTTAGAGTTGACCTAGTTTGACTGTTTTGACTTAGAAATGACTTTATGACCTAGAAGTTGACTAGTTTAACTTATTTTTATTTCGAAACCTTGTATTGATATTATATTCCATATCCATGTATTCGAGGTACCGTACCAGACATCTGTGATACTATTCACCGGACTTCAGGCGAGTACATTCTCTGATAGTTTCTCATTTTTGATATCATTTATGTTCATTGTATCTAGTGTAGATATCCTTGATTTCTTGACACGATGGTTATACATATTGGTATATCCGGATCTTGTCATGAGATGTTATTCCTTGGTATATATGGTGTATCTTGTACAGGTCTTGTTTTCTTGTTTCTTGTACATGTACAGACCCTGATTCTTGGGGAGACTAGCTATCTTCCTAGAGAATCCCGTGCCATAGCGTACCATGGTTGGATCCCCTATACCATTCGGGGGTGAGGAGTATTTTAGCGTAGATATGTGATCATACCCTCGTTGTGCATGTCTTATTCCTTGTGAGTGTTGGTCATACACCGCACATATGACTAGCCAGGCCCTTATCCTTGTGCAAGTTCCTTGTGCAAGTTTCCAAGCCGATCACATATTAAAGCTAGTACTCACTCACTTAGTCATTAGTATTCTTGTTCATTGTCATATTGTTCATTCTTGTATTTATTCTAGTATTTCTTTTATTGTATTTATCTTGTATCTATTGTTTCATCTAGTATATTCATATCTATTTACTGTTAGTTTATATCATTGATGAGAACTACTGTTAGAGATGTACTCTGCTTCTTTTCTGACTGGATATATTTTTCTCAGATAACACTGAGGAGTGGTACGCTACTCATTACGGGCCTCAGGATATTGTGGGCTTAGAGCCAGAGACCCTGGCTCAGGAGAGACTCATCCCGACTAAGACAGACGACCCGGGACTTGTAGCTTCTTAGTTATTCTTTTGTACTTGATTTGTCTCCAGCTTACTGTTTAGTATTTTCTTGAGTTTTTTTCGTATAAAGTAATAAATTTATATAAAATTATAAAAAAAGGAAAAAGTTAGGAGAAATTGTAGGGAGGAGGAGGACCCGCCAACTGAGTTGGCGGGGTGCAGTGGTCGAGAGTAACTCGCCAACTGAGTTGGCGGAGCTCCTTCCTCGAGAGGTCGCCCGCCAACTCAGTTGGCGAGTGATGCTGAGTTGGATTCTCAGCCCGCCAACTCAGTTGGCGAGTGATAATTTAGGGTGCGGGCAGTGACCGTTGCACTCTGCTCGCCAACTCAGTTGGCGAGTAAGGATCCGTTCCCACACTTGGAAGTCATTATAGCCGTTGCACAATGGCTATTACATTCAACACTCTCCCTCTATATATATCCTATCTCAACCAAATCATCTCACACTCACTCTATTTTCTATCTTCCCTCTAGCAAAGTCTCCAATACTCTCTATGTCGCTAGCAAAATTTCGGTCAAAGTTTTGCCTGCAGCTAAAGTTCATTTGAGTTTTCTGTAGCAAAAGTTCTCAACCGTCATGGATCATAGCGTAAGAATTGTATGCTCGCACGGCGGTATAGTAAATGGGTTAAATTACGAAGGAGGAGAAAGTATAGTTTTTTTAACTTATCCGAATATTAGTTTTGAAAATATACGTAATCATATTATTGAACGTTGTTCTATTCATTATGATTTTATTCTGAAGTCTATTTTTTGTTCTAATTGTTTTTTGATATATAGTGAAGATGCAAGAAATTATATTCTTGAGATTAATTCGCAATCACAGTATATAAAAATATATGTTATTAAAGTAGCAGCAACCTTAGATAGTAGAAATAATGAATATTTTCCTGAATATTAGTATGTTAGTTTGCGTGCTAGTTCTTCTCAACAAATAGTTTCATTTATCCAAGAAGGTCATTCATCAGATGAATCTAACCATGATGATGATAGTGACAACGACGATGGAAATAGTGATAATTTAGTTGAAAATGTAGATTATACGGTAGATGATGATGTTGTAAAATCTATCACTGATAAAGTATTTAAGGGACAATTATTTCCTAGTCGTTCTCACTTTAGAAACTTTATAAGTAATTTAGCAATTAAATATAATTTTAGTTGTTCAGCTAGTGTTATGAATAATTCTCGTGGAATTATATATAGTTGTGATCAACCGAATTGTAATTGGAGAGTATATGTCAAATCTATTGGAAATGACGATATAGTTAAAGTTAGTACATTAGAAAATCGTCATTCTTGTTTAGGAAGACTTAGTACAGGACGTCATCGACTAGCTACCGCTGCATGGATTAAGACCATGATAATTGACATTAATAGAGATAACCAGTCATACAGTCCATCACAAATTGGTAAAGATACATATAGTGAGCACCGTATACAAGTTAGTTATTCCAAAGCCTGGAGAGCCTGAAAGATAGCATTAGCTGAAATTAATGGTAGTTATGATGAGGCATACGCTAGTCTTGAGGAGTATTATTATAGAATTATGGAGACAAATCCAAGTAGTACATGTTTTATTAAAACTGCCAAAAATAATAGCTTCCAACAAATTTTATTTATTTTAAGTCATGTATTGATGGATTTTTAAGGGAATATTTACCAATTAATAGTACTGATGCTACATTTCTTTCGTCTAAATATCAAGGAATCTTATTTATTGCTTGTGCTCATGATCCTAACTATCAATTATATCCTATAGCACTACAAGAATAAGCGGGTTTAGCGACGTATTTTAGCGACTCCAAGTAAAAACGTCGCTAAATTAGCGACTCGGTAAAAATCGTCGCTAGTCGTCGCTAAATGGCGACATTTAGCGACGTTTAGCGACTTTTATTAAGATTTTAAACGAATAGTCGCTATAAGTTCAATTAAGGTCGCTAAACGTCGCTAATATATCTGATTTAGCGACGTTTAGCGTCGTAATTAGCGACGTATATATGAAAAACATTTAGCAACGTATTTAGCGACGTCGTATCTATCGTTGGCGTCGCTAATTTTTATTTTAGCGACGTTTTTATTGGACGTCGCTAAACGTCGCTAAATTTTGTTTAATTAGGGCTCAGGTTTCTTTTCTCGATCTATCAAAAATTTTGAAAACGTTTCGATTTCCCCCGCCCCCCCCTCTCCGGCGACCGGGTCTCCACGGCTGCGGCTACTCCGGCATCCCCCTCCTCCTCCTCGAGCTCTAGGTAATCTCTCTCTCTCTCTCTCTCTCTCATGTGATACTGACACAAGACACACGTGACAGACACGACACACGCACACAGACACACACGACACACACGACACACACACACACACGCAGACACACACACGACACACATACACGACACACACACAGATGCAGACACACACACGACACACATACGACACACAGACGCATACACACACACAGACGCAAATTAGGGTTAGGGTTAGGTTTAGGAGAATGTTGCTTGCTTTGAGATCAAAACTTACTATGTACCAACAACTTACTATGTACCACAGACGCAGATTAGGGTTAGGGTTGACTAAAAAAAACTACATATCTTATGATTATGAGTCAAAACTTACTATGTACCAACAACTTTTCTCGTTTTAAAATTTGTTTCATCTCCACCGAATATTCTAGCAATACCAAAATCTGAAATTTTGGGGTCCATGTCCTTGTCAAGGAGAATGTTGCTTGCTTTGAGATCTCTATGTATAACTCTTAATCGTGAATCTTGATGGAGATAGAGAAGTCCACGAGCAATTCCTAGGATAATCTGGTACCGTGTCTGCCAATCCACTAATGCTCCTTTCTCTTTATCTAGAAGCAATTGTAATGTGTCATAAGTTTTCAAGTTCTGCCAAAATAGGTAAAACTTTCTATCATATGAAAATTTTAATTAACATAACAAAATCATAAGTATTTAAGTAAAGACAATTTTAACATTTCATCCCCTTGTACTCATATATCAACATCATTTCATCCCCTTGTATGCAGCAACCGAGAAGTCGGACAAGGTTTCACTAGAGTACACAATATGGAGACAAAATATACTTGTTGGACTTAGCAAGCTACTCCCATCTTCAGATATAAATTTGGTATCAAAGTCTACCTGTCTTTAGGTTATATAAGACTGGAATTTGAAAATAGCTCAACCATACGTGTGTGTAGGTGTATAAGACCTAGGCATCAATTGTTAGTTGTAGTGTGAGTTTAGGTTTTTGCATTTGGGGGATGTGAGAGTGTCGGGTTCCTCAGTCAGTGCACACTGTGAAAACTGGTTTTGTGTGTGTGCACAGTGTGCCTCAACCACTGTGTCTCAGTGTATCAGTCGAGCCACTGGTTTTGTGTGTGTGTCTTAGATACTACTATTTACTTTAATCTTTATCATCCAAATCTCATAATTCAATTTCAATTTCAATTGCAAAGAATTATCATTATTATAAGATATTATGGTATCATTATTATACTGCTAATTCTTTGTTTTCATCTATCTTACCAGATGGCACTCAAGAGAGCGACACCTCCTACTGTTAAGGAGGAAGTGATGCCTCCTACTGTTAAGGAGGAAGTGATGCCTCCTACTGTTAAGGAGGAAGAGATACCACCTGCGGGGAGTTCCAGTCACCCAGCACCTATCGCGGCTGTATCTCAGAGGGGGAGTTCCAGTCACCCAGCACCCATAGCGGAGCTTGATAATATAAACGCTGTTTATGCGCAATATTTGAGGGACTGGTATCAGCCCCATTTTGGAAATCCTCAAGATTGATACTATAATATTTCATATACTTATATATTATGCATTTTGTGTTACTGTGATACTCTGATACTTATATATTATGTATTTTGTGATACTGTTTATGCCCATTTTGTGTGACTGTGATACTTTTATAACTGTGATACTTTTATTGTCTGTCTATAATGTTTGTGTTCCATCGAAGGGGTCGACGAACCCATAGAATTCAACGGAGGGTTGCTCCGGGTCTATTTTTAATTATAAATTTATAAATTAGAGGAATAATAGTTTGGAACAATTTAGTTTTTTTTTTAATTTTTTTGTAAATTTAGCGACGTATTTAGCGACGTTTAGCGACGTCTAGCGACGTTTTTATAAGTCGCTAAACAAGTCGCTAATTAGCGACGTGTAAATAGCCGTCGCTAACAACGTCGCTAAACGTCGCTAAATATGTCGCTGTACGTCGCAAATTCCTGACATGGCAGTACTGCCAGGTCATTAAAGACGTCGCTATAAAAGTCGCTAATGAGCGACGTTTAGCGACTTTAATAAACGTCGCTATTTCGTGACGCCGCGTCGCTAAACGTCGCTACATTTAGCGACTCAATAAAGTCGCTAAAAAACGTCGGCATAGCGACGTTTTTCCGTTCAGCGACTTGGTTTTTTCCGACTGCGTTAAAACGTCGCTAATTACGTCGCTAAACGAGTTTAGCGACGCTTTATTGTCATTTGGCGACATTTTTTGGCGTCGCTAATTTGACTTTTTTTGGTAGTGTAGCTTATGCTATTGCTGAAGGTGAGAATAGTGATTCTTGGTCTTGGTTTTTAAATTCTCTTAAAATATCTTTTAAAAGTTGTTTTAATGATTAGAGTACAATTTCATTTATATCTGACAAGCAAAAGGGATTAATAAATGCTGTTCGTACTATTTTTCCTGTATCTCCTCATTTTTTTGTATTCAATATTTTAAACAAAACATGAAAAAGTTACCAAAGAACCAGTATTTTAACACTTGTTAGACTCGCTTGCTAGATCATATAATGAAACGGATGCAGAGAGTGTGTTTAATATAATTAAAGCCGAGAACATAATTTTGTACGATTGGCTTATTTGTATAAATGATAAAAGTCATCGATTTGAATATTGGATAACAGCGTATGCTACTTGTCCTAGATTAGATATTAACACTTCTAATCTTGCTGAATTTTTCAATAGCTGGATTAAGAAATTACGAGATAAGCCAATAATAATACTTCTCGATGGTATTAGAGCCAAGATTATTACACTTCATGACAATCGTAGAAAGAATGCTGAAAATATAGACACAGATTATTGTCCGAAGATGTTAAAAAATATGGCTTCTATTTTCAAAGAGAAGAATCACCTAGAAATATTAGCTATTGATAGTTATAAGTTTGAAATAATAGACCAAAAAACAAGTAGAACCTATATTGTTAATATAACTGACAGATCTTGTACATGTTTTAGATGGTACCAAACTTTTATACCATATATACATGCATGTTTTGTTTGTAGATATTGCAATATTAGTATTGATAATTTTTATCCTGCAGTATTTTTGACGGAGACCTTGAAAAGTGTATACGTACCAAAAATGGAGCCAATTCTAGTTTCCTACAAGATCCAAGCTTCTTTGGTTAGAGGACAAATTGGGGTGCCAGATGTAAGATGCAAAGCCGGAAGACCAAAGAAGAATCGCATCAAACCCCGGGATTCATCGACGAGAGATCTACGTTGTAGTAATTGTGGTGCTATGGGACACAACCGAAGAAGATGTACTAGTCAACCGAGAGAATAAAATAGAATTGTTCAATACAAACTTAAAAATATTATAATAATGAGTCTGATAATGAGAGAGTAAAATAGAATTGTTCAATACCCAAATATTATAATAAAAAATCTTTACAAATCATACAAATATTGCAATCATACTTTGTTACAAATTCTCTACTCATCCTCCTCCTCGTCTTGTTGAGTTTGGGTAGGCAGTGGTGCTGATGGAGTCGAAAAAAATTGTGTGAATATCTGGTAGCTTTTATCTCCAGCAGTCAGGTAACTTGGGCCTGCTCCAGCAGTCAGGTAACTCGGTCCCGCTCCAGCATACTGGTAACTCGGACCCGCTCCAGCATACTGGTCACTCGGGCCTGCTCCAGCATACTGGTAACTCGGGCTCCCTCCAGCATACTGGTCACTCGGGCCCGCTACAGCATAATGGTCCTCTGCAGTATCCCTCCGACGACGACGAGAGTGTCTCTGTCGTACTAAGCTGGTCGGATAGTCCGGTAGAAGACGTGATTGTACTAGAGGCATTTTCGGTTCCCGTCCAATACCCAGATGCTCAACACGAGTCACAAGTTCCTCCATAAGACGCCGACTGTCTTGGGAAAGGTTTCTATGAGGTCGTTGTAAATGTTGTCGGTATACACCACTCTGAAATTTGAAACTTGTAAATTAATATATTTATCATATCTATGTATATGTATTTTTGAAAGTATAATGAAGTCATACCAAATCATGCATTCCATCGACAAAAGCACGCAGAGTAGAATCATCTACGGATCTACTCTTGAACCTTTGCTCCTCATATTGGTATACTCGGTTGCTCATAAGAGGGGATCTCCACCATTGCCTATAGTCCAGGTTATCCATGTCTGCATAATATAAACAAAATTTTAGCAAACTATTTACACTAAATCAATATGAATAATGAGTAACTTATAACTTACATTCCTCAGCAGAATTTAGTCTGGGAGACATGTCCCTCACACTATAATTCTCGAACCGATTATTCCAGTCAACAATGAGACCAAGGATTCGTTGTAATGTATTTGCTGCCTCATAACCGACTGTCGGTGGATCATCGAGAATTATTGGGCTCATTTCGAATTGCCAAAGAACACGGTCTGCCGGATGGTACATAGTGAACCGATCATATATAATATGAGATCTGTGTAAAGTAAATGCATATGATGTCCTCTTAATTTCTGGAGCATCAGGTTCACATGAGTAAGGTAACCAGGTAACCTATTTAAAGATATTGTGTCCATTAGATGTGATGTTTATCTACGATCAAAACTTAAATAATTTAAAGATATTTATTGCATATTTAAAAATTATCTCATTATACTGTAGTGTATCAAATTGGCTACGATAAAGTGAAACACTCCTGTATTGGTAGTGTTGATAATCCACTACATCTGTAGGCCAGCACATAGCAACTGGAAATACTCCAAAATCACTGAGAATGCTAGTAACAGGCCTATCAATATAGAAGTGCTCGTAGGACCAGAACTATAAAACAAAAATATGACATTAGTACAAGCAAAATTTGCGTATAAAATTACTCTAACTTTTTAAAGTCTTCATTCATACCTGAATCAGTGAAATACATCCACAAATACTCTTGCGATTGGATCTCACAAATTCTGTCAGATTGGCGTATAAAAAGGCAAGAGTAGCAGCTCCCCACGCATGCTCAGTAGGTTTTGTCAAATCATCCAAGAATGGTAGAAGCTACACATTTACCATATTTCCCGATGCATCGAGAAATAGAAATGTACCACATAACAGAGCAGATACGCTCTAGTGCAACGAATGACCTGGATATATTAAGTATTATTTAGACACTAAATTAAGTTATAAACAAATTTACTAATAAAAATACATACCCGCATTTCATCTACATCAACCACCCCGTCAATAGTGTGATGTAGGTCCATGAAGTTGCCACGAAGCCATGTAAACTTCACAAAATTTCTGTCTTTTATACCTGATGGAGGGCTAACACCGAGATACCTCCTGATCAGATCAGATCTCTTTAAGTGCGGATTAAAATATATAGCGTTACCTTTAATAGTTAACCCTAGTATATTTGCCACATCAAAAAGGGTGATCGTCATCTCGCCGAATGGGAGTTGGAAACTGTTGCGTTCGGGCCACCAACACTCCGCAAGACTTACAAATAAATGAAGATCGTGGATTAAATATCTAACACGATCTATATAGTAGAATCCAAAGGATTCCACCGAAGCCTTTTAGACTGAATTTAGCTCCCACGTACGATAATTCCTTTCGGTCCGCCAATGTACATGGATCCGGGTTCGTAAACCAAGATCATGGTCGTATAACTATAAAAAACATATGCATTATATTTTGTGTATAAATTACTGAAGTTGGAAACTTGTAATTTCAAAAATTATCTCGCCAGTAAATATCTGACTAGAAATATGGTCTTCACGTTGCTGAATAATAAGCTGGGTAGTCGGTCCGCCAGGAATACGACCGTCATTGTGGGTAGACATCTCCAAAAATGTTAATTATAATATGTGAATATGTGAGTAGGAGGAGGAGGAGGAAGAGGATTACTGTGAGTAAGGAGGAGAAGGAGAAGAATGTGTGAGGAGGAGGCTTCGGACTATGGGGGTAGTTATAGGGAGGGAAGGGGAGGGGAGGGGGGAAGTTGAGGGGATGGGTGGGGGGGAAGTTGAGGGGATGGGTGGGGGGTCTCCGAGAGAAGGGGAGAGGTCATCGTGGGTGGTCTCCGAGGAAGGGGAGGCGTTAGGAATCCGAAGGGAGGGTAGACAACGACCCGCCAACTGAGTTGGCGAGCGGTCTCTCGTGGACTGCGTCCCGCCAACTGAGTTGGCGAGCTGTCTCTCGTGGACCGCACCCCGCCAACTGAGTTGGCGAGCGGCCTCTCTAGGACTGAACTCAGTTGGCGAGTCCTCCTCGTCTCTGCAATTTATCCAAACTTTTCCCTTTTTTTATAAATTTATATAAATATATTACTTTAAACGAAAAAAAACCGTATTTTCTTAGACTCATTGATGTTATTATTTTGACTCATGAGTTATATTATGACTATTCTATTCTGTTACCATATTCGTGCTCATTTCCATCTTAGATCTGTGATTGAGTATATTGATATTTTTGGTGGCTTATTGTATTATAGATAGATTACCCAAATAACGTTCTACCGCCGATTCTGTGGCGTAGGCTGGGCGTTATTCTCGACTTGTATCCCTACAACGGGTGCGGGTCGTGACACTACTAAGGCGCATTATTATAGCGCTTAGAGCAAAGTCTCTAAGGCACATGGAGCAGATTTTTTATGCTTCTATAAGACCCCCTTCAAATTTTCTGAACTTTAAAACTTTGTAAGTTTAATGTTCAGAATAATTTGAACAGAAGCATAGAGGATATAGGTGCAGGAACTAAGTTGGCACACGTGTACAAGCCTCCTTTTGTTTGGCGCATCCGTAAAGTTTTTTTCCTTCAACGTAGTGCGTTATTTGGTGCATCTGGTTGTCGGGCGCATGGAGTAGCCTGGATAAGCGCAACAGACTTCTAGGCACATTAGACTGTTGGGCGTAGCGGACTGGGAAAAAGATTTATTCTTTGACCCTTAGGTTTATTCTGCGGTTTCAGCGCCTAGTTATTAATGGCTTACCTGATATAAATAGAGGGCTTTAGGGACGAAAAGAATAGTGTGTTTCTCCCTTCTCCTTATGTCTCTATTGCAATTGAGCGCGGGGAGGCCCATCGAGCGGTTCGTCGCCCCCCTTCCTCTGATGGTCGATTACGTTTCGGCCGTCGGCGAAGGTATGGATTACTCTTTTCTAGGTTAATCGGACACTGTATGAATCTCTCGGCCTGACGTAAACTATTATAGCCGAAGGGCTTCGTCTTGAGGATGCGCTGATGGCGAGGATTATTTCTTGGCAGCATGGGTGAAGTTGTCCTTCAATACGCACCTGAGGCATGCACCAAATTTTGATGTGCGATCCCACAGCGGGGCATATTTGCCTCTGCATTGTGACAACCACCTTGGTACTATGGTGGTAGTGCAACTTAACATTGATGCGCGTGAAACTGATGATGCTTGTGCACAGCTTCTCTAGCTGATCTGCTGCTTGGCGTATGACACTGATGTGCGCTTTTGTACGGTCATGCAATCATTCTGACTTTGGTATGATCTTTTATGCAGGATCTGTCTTGGACTGCTTTGAATGTGATAGAGCATGGAAGGCTATCATAGTCACTATTGTTTATCGTGAATAGGTGCATTATCCGGAGGATTGTTCGCGATTTTCTAACCTAGCTCACTGTAGCTTCTCTCCGTATGTGGCCAGGATGTGTTGGCTGGATCTTAGGTCGAGTCCTGACGACTTATCTTAGTGGCAACGATGGGGCTAGTTATCCCAACAAGGATTTTTAGTCACGTCCTTTCACATGACAGAGTTGGGTTTGCAGAGGCTCAGCTCTGAGTTGCAAGCTCCCTTGTGTTCCATCAGTATGGATTCTTTTCTTGTGCTGTGGCTTGTACTGAGGAGTCTTGATGGAATAATGACCCAAAATGCATTGAACAGTCGGCTTCACATGTGTTGGTACCAAAAATAGCATAGCGGGGATCCCATTCTTTTCAAAGGTACTCATGATCTTGAATATTAATGAAAAATCCTTAAATGTAATGGACTTCCATATGTACTCATGGTCTTGAATGAAAATTTTGCCTCCCTTCCTGTTTAGAACTTTTCTCGTTGCTATAGATATTACGGTTTATGAGTACTATACCAGAGGTATTATGGACGTGATTCGATATCATAATAACGATAATGCCAAGCCCTATCAGAGGTAATATGGACGTAATAGGTTAGATGTCACGCCCCAGTACCAAATTACGTAGGACTAGGACTACATAAGCATGTCAGCCGTATCTATATGACAACTCTAATATATGGATACCATAATACACACGTGTGCTGTAATATGAATATTAATTCACATGTGGTAAATATATTGTCACAAGTCACAGAAAATACTAATCTTATCCACAGAAGAAGTCATAGTAAAGAAATAACTAAACCAAAATAATGAGTCTGAACAATCCAAAAATGATAGTCGGATGGAGACAAATCCACTACCAATGACTATATCAAAACTAAAATGAGAGAGAAGGACAAAACTCTAATATAAAATAAGATAATGATAAAAGAGTATCAACTAAGAGATCCATCGCTAGAGATAATCAAAGATATTCAGAAGGTAAGACCTTCTCGGCAGAAAATAATGCGTCAGGTCCTGGCCCGTACTCTTGCGGATACTCTTGATCGTCTACCTGGCAAGGGACCGGGTCCCCAGAGGGACGTAACAAGATACAGAAAATAACATGCCAATTGAATACAGTAAAACATGCATAATAGACAAAAAATATACAAGTACGCTGTACTAGACAATCTATATGAAATGCATAGTGAGGACAAATTTTCAACGTATGGGCAGGTGTAGGCTACTCTAAAACACATGTTATCTCATAACTCACGCACACGTACATGTACCATCAATCGACATACCTCGAGGGTAGCAACCATCGTAACACCAAAAGTTGACATACCTCAAGGGTATCGACCATCGCGACACAACTACCGTAGTGCGTCCTAGTACAACGGTTTACCAGAGTGGCTAGCCCATACGCCTACTGACTGTCCTTCCCTTCCATGATACTATGTGTCAAGTGTGTGTAAACATATATAATATATAATTATGACTGAAAGAAAACACATATAATGAATATATAAAAATATGATAAGCCTATAAAGTACTGTAAATAATTTGGCAAGGTATACTTGCTTGGCAAGAAAGCTGCGAAGTATAAGCGTCCAGACGTCAAGCACAAGGGATCAAAAACTATGGCATCTGAATGAACGCCTCCAGATGCGGAAATAAATATCATCAATATTCCTAAAATAAGCGAGATAGTCAGAAAAGTCTACCCTTTCGTCCAATTTGGACACAGGGGCAAAACGGTAATTTTGGGTCAAAGCGAGGTCCACATGTAGCCCACTTTGCACCAAAATGTGTGCCATAGGTAAATATCTCTAAATAGGACAAATTATAGGTCAAACAAATTCTAAATGTCGATACAAACTCAACGGTATGTCCAATTTTGGATTTCGGTGAGCCGATCACAAATTCGCCCTTCAACTCACACCGTGGGGCCCACGAATTGGCGGCTCGGTCAACTATCTCGGAATCGCGTAAAACTTGGGTCACAGGACAACGTGATACCATGAATCCAATGGCTCAAGTTTTGTACCATTCTGACGAGCATACACAAAGTAGGGTGGTTGTTTGCAAAAATTGCTATACGGGAACTTTTTACGGATACTGGTTGATTCCGACGCGCTCACACGTCCGAATCAACTTTCGCGAAAGCTCACACGTCAGGATATATCATACGCACCTTTCGGTGCAATTGGTATGTGATGAGGCATTCCCGTTTGGCGGGGCGCACTCCGTATCACAAAAATTTAGTTTTAAAATACCAATTTTTTTGTCGTTTTGGAGGTCGAATAATTTAACAAATAAAACAAATTAATAAAAACTAAAAGAACAGTTAAATTCTCGATTATAATGAGAAGAAAATCTTTTAATTAGATTTTAAAAATATTAAACAAGTTGGTAAAAATTGGGCATGAACATGGAGGTTTGGGTCGAATTTCTGGACTGTTTTTGGTCAGTTTTTCGGCCGACTTTCGGTCAATTTTTCGACCAATCCAGGGCACTAAAACTTGTCCCGCTTGAAGAAAATCCTAAAGGGTTAGGTTATGAATGTACATGGACAAATCGCTCGAGAAAAGAATGAGATATAAGAGAGATATAATACCATGAAGAGGGAGGGCTCGAGGTTGTACTGCTGCGCTGTACGCGCGCGGGTGGCCGCGGCTGCTGCGGCGGCTGTCGACGGCGTCGGGGGGGGGGGTCGGCGCTGAGGTCGAGGTGAAGGGGATTAGGGTTAGGGTTTGAGTTTAGTGATATATATATATATATATATATATATATATATATATATATATATATATATATATATATATATATAGGCAGGGAGAGGGGGGGGATGTCGCGGCTGAAGGGGGGTCGGGTCTGGGGTTGCTATGGGTAGATGTAGGTTTAGGAATAGGATTTTGGTTTTGGTTTCTCTTTTTCTTTTGTTTTTATTTTTATTTTTATTTTTATTTTTATTTTTATTTTTATTTTTATTTTCTTTTTGTTTTTGTTATTTATTTATTATTACTATTACTATTACTATTACTATTACTATTACTATTACTATTACTATTACTATTTCTATTATTATTATTATTATTATTATTATTATTATTATTATTATTACTATTATTGTTATCATTATTATTATTATTATTATTATTATTATTATTATTATTAATACTATATATTTATTCACATATATATTTACATATATAGATGAGGTTATAAAATCCAAAAAAAAATATTTGTACACAAAATAAATTCTAAAAAATCTATCAACCTTTAATAAGACTCCAAAAATAATAAAAATTATTTTGTGGAATAATTCTAAATGAGTATTCATATAAGTAAATCAATCAAAAAATTTATTTTTATAATTAACTATGAAAATACTTCAAAGAATTTCAATAATTTAATAAAAATACTTAAAATAAAATTTAAAATTTTAGGGGGTTTACATTGTACCCAACTTACAATAATTTTGTCCTCAAAATTAATACTAACCCATATTCGTAATAAATAACTATAGCTATTAACACTTCATTGCTAGCTAGCAGTGCTTCCTAAAAGGTTATGCTCAGCCATTCTAACACTTTTCTCCCTTATTGTCTATACACTATTCTTTTATCCTCTAACTAGTCTATACTATCCAACCTACAAGAATTCTACTAGTAGTCAAAGTCTTTTGTGGCTATTGTCTAGGTTGTAAGATGTGTTTATTCATTGATTCGAGAATTTTGGGATACTTGTCTGGAATCTCATAACCATGATTTTTCTCCGTAACCGTCAAGTATCGTAGTCTAATACTGCCACACCACCTGGCCAGTATAACTGCAAATAATTTGACTACTCTACTATAATCGTCTAGCTACAACTGTCGCTACCTCGCCAGCATTTGTCATAGTCATCAGTTCATAACAAGTGCCTTCAACTCTTTCCTAAGCTTAGTCTAAGTTTTAGGGCAACAATTAAGGTCTTGACTAATTTTATAAAACTATTAGAAGTATGAACCATTTCAACAATCTAACTAATTCATGTTAGACTAAAGGATGCTACTCAAGGTTAAAAAAAAAGAGAATACAGATATTGCTATAGTGCATATATATAAGGGTTATCATTATGAACTTATCATTTAGTTATTAATCATTACTAACCCATTTATGTTTTAACTAACAAAATAAGGGTGAGGTTGAAGTAAATCAAATAATTCATGATGGCACGAAAAGATGCAACTACGATAGAAAGAATTAAGCATGGGACAAGGAATGGATATGGAAGAGAAGATGAGCAACCCAAGGGGTCGAGATGGTGATAGAAAAGAGAATACTACTACTGCTACTTGTGTCATAATAGGGTCATGATTATGCAATAGAAATTATAACTACAAGGTCGTACCTGCATCTACAACTTCCTGTGCCTGTGCTCCCATATTCGTCATAATGAATGCTTGACCGTGTCCGTGGTCGTTCAGCTAGGGTTTAGCCTCCTCAATTTGGGTAGACTATAGAAGCAGTGGGAGGTCCCTTTGGTATCCTATATTTGAGGGTGTATACGGTGTCCCTGATTCTAATGCCATTGACCTCTGGATCTTCTGAGAACATTATCGGGTTTGGTGGTGACTTGAGCCATATAACATGCACTGCCCCAATCAACGATGACAATCTCTTTGAATATGACCTATTATACCATAAAAGTGATAAGTAAGAAGCTCCTTGGTTGGATATGGTGCGGCCCTATATGGTTATTGGGGTGCCAAAGGGCGTTTGATGGGTCCTCCTTGCTGTGTCCTTGCTGGTCCTTGGTGAATTCTCTGTTGAGTTCTGTTTCCCTTGCTGATGGCCTCCTGGATCCTGGCCTCTGCCAATAACTCGGCATAAGAGATCCGGGACTATGAGCTAGTGTAGTATTGGAGCTCCTGAGTTAGCCCGCGGTGAAACCTCTTAGCCTTCTCCAAGTCATTAGGTATTAGGGCAGCGCCATACTTACTAAGGCGGCTAAACTCTGCATCATACTCGTCGACTTTCTTTTTCCCCTGCTCCAGATGGAGGAACTGGTCGTACAATACATCCCTTACGGTGGCCGGGAAGTACTCCCTCTCAAAGCACTCCAAGAACCGTTCCCAAGTCTGACACGTACCCAACTGGCGCTCCATCGATTCCCACTAGTGATGAGCGTTACCCTCTAGCTGGGTCCTTACGCCTGTCATCCATAGATCCGTAGGCAACTGTGAAGCTTCTAGCAACTTCTTGGTGTTGGTAATCCAGTTTATGGTCTCCTCTAGACTCTCAATGCCTTTATACGGCTTGGGGCCCATATGTACAAAGTCCTTGACTGAACCAACTCGAGCTTGCGGTACTGGAACTACTATCTGGGCTGGTGCAGGTGCTAGTGTAGCCATTCTCTCAAGTGCTGCCAGAAATTCTAGCCTCTGCTCCTCCGCTTGCTACCTCTGCTCTATAGCCTGTGTGTCTGCCTGCTGACTCTGTTCCTGCATTATCATCTGAAAGAATTGGAACAGCTACGTCTGTCTATCCTGCAGTACTGATGCAGCTGGAAAAGTCTCATTAGGCGCAGCGGAAGGATCAGGTGGAACCGAATTGTGAGTCTGTCCATCCGGCCCCGGAAGAAGAGGAGTCATTGAGGCCTCTCCTGGTGATTGGCCGTTGACCGCTGGAGACATGTTGTCCCTGGTGGCGGCACGTCCGCTACACAAATTCATCTCTCTGCAAGAGATGGACGGAGGATTAAGAAGAGTACATGAATTAAGCAAGATGCAAGCACTTAAGTAAGACAGGTTGGAAGGAAGGTGAGTTATAGTCAAGTGTGGATGAGACCTAAAACTCTAATCCTAGGTGCAGGCCCGCTCAGTACAGTTACGTAGTCGAAACGGCTAACTGGACCTGCATGGGCCACCACAAAAATAATGTCACGCCCCAGTCTCCAAATACGTAGGACTAGAAATACATAAGCATGCCAGCCGTATGTATATGACAACTCCAATATATGGATAACATAATACACACGTGCGCAGTAATATGAATATTAATTCACATGTGGTAAATATATTGTCACAAGTTACAAAAAATACTAATCTCATCCACAGAATAAGTCATAGTAAAGAAAAACTAAACCAAAATAATGAGTCTGAATAATCTAAAAATGATAGTCGGATGGAGACAAATTCCCTACCATTTACTATATCAAAACTAAAATGAGAGAGGCGGACAAAACTCCAATATAAAATAAGATAATGATAGAAGAGTATCAACTAAGAGATCCATCGCTAGAGATAATCAAAGATGTTCATAAGGTAAGACCTTCTCGGCAGAAAATAATGCGTCGGGTCCTGGCCCGTACTCCTGCGGATACTCCTGATCGTTTATACCTAGCAAGGGACCAGGTCCTCAGAGGGACGTAACAAGATACAAAAAACAATATGCCAATTGAATACAGTAAAACATGCATAATAGACAGAAAATATACAAGTACGCTGTACTAGACAATCTATATGAAATGCATAGTGAGGACAACTTTTCGATGTATGGGCAGGTGTAGGCTACTCTAAAACACATGCTATCTCACAAATCACACACACGTACATGTACCATCAATCGACATACCTCGAGGGTAGCAACCATCGTAACACCAGAAGCCGACATACCTCAAGGGTAGCGACCATCGCGACACAACTACCGTAGTGCGTCCTAGTACTACAGTTTACCCGAGTGGGTAGCCCATACGCCTACTGACTGTCCTCCCCTCCCATGATACTATGTGTCAAGTGTGTGTCAACATATATAATATATAATTATGACTAAAAAAATACACATATAATGAATATATGAAAATATGATAAGCATATAAAGTAATATAAGCAATTTGGCAAGGTATGCTTGCCTGGAAAGAAAGCTGCGAAGTATAAGCGTCCAGAAGTCAAGTACAAGGGATCAGAAACTTGGGTATCCGAATGAACACCTTCGGATGCTGAAATAAATATTACCAACTTTCCTATAATAAGCAAGATAGTCAGAAAAGTCTACCCTTTCGTTCAATTTGGACACAGGGGCAAAACGATAATTTTGGATCAAAGCGGGGTCCACTTGTGGCCCACTTTGCACCAAAATACGTGCCATAGGTGTAGAAGCATGAAAAATACGCTGGGAAGAGCTACACAGCCTCTTGATACAGAGCAGCGTAAGCAGAGACCTTCAGAGCCATCAGGCGTACAACAGAGTTTTCTCCGCTAAAATACAGCGTGAAGAATAAAGCTCAAAGGACCATCCGCATAAGTGCAGTACGTCCAGGCCGCTCCAGCGTGAAACAGAGTTCTTCATCGCCTCTATGGCGTAAAACTCAACCGCTCTCAAAGCAGCATGATAGCGTACGAGGAACGCTTCATCTTCCCCAAAATGAACCTGTCAAGTCACGCAGTGAATCTGACCTCTGACTCCTGACAAAAGGTGATGCACGGCTACCCAGACGACGGCTGGAAACGATGGCAGACCTCTCGGGACGCGTCCCACAGTATGATGGCGGATCTCACCATTTAATGCAGAGGATTTGGTAAAAACATCACCAAACCGTCGTTTACTGGAGTCCCCTCAGCATAAACTGCTCTTTTGCGTACAAGGGAATACGCCGCCCTGTTTTACACAGGCAAACATAAGCTGTTTTACGCTCCGCAGCAGACAAACCGCCTGCCACGTCAAAAGCTGCACTTCGTACGGGATTCGAGGCACGTCTCTACGTCTAATTGCACAGAGCGGTGACAGTTTCTCTCAAGACACGTCTCTGCGACGGGTGCACAGAAGGCCTGCAGACCTTCGAAATACGCCTCTGCATTTAATGCATAAGGTGATGGCAAATCTCTGCAAGAGATTTGGTTATATCTTCAAAAGTCGTAATTCCGGATAAGGCGTCCACATCAGCACGGTATGCAGCAGCTTCTATGCCCATTCAGGATCTGTGCTCAAGCGGCTTCTACGCCCATTCTGGCACGATATGCAGCGGCCTCTACGTCCATTGAGGATCTGTGCTCAAGCGGCTTCTACGCCCATTCTGGCACGATATGCAGCAGCCTCTACGCCCATTCAGGATCTGTGCTCAAAGCGGCTTCTACGCCCATTCTGGCACGATATGCAGGGGCTTCTGTAGCGCCCCGTTCTCCCGATGCGAAGAGCGCAGCTAAGAAACACAAGACGGTATCGTTCGATCGGGATAGATTAAATTAAGAACTCGTCCTCGTTATGGATTTGTTTCTTCGGAATCAATTCCCATATTCAGTGGACTGCGCCCCAAGGATCGGCTTAGCGGCAGAGTCAGGAGGGACCTCTCCGCTGCTATCTTTTATTGCCTCGATTTTCGATGTCGCATGTTGCTTTCGTGCTTTGAGTTGGTTTTGGGATTTGCTTGTTTTCCTTGAACGGTTTCGATGGTTTTCATTGTTTTCGTTTATTGACTTGTACTTCTATTCCGAGAATAGAAAGAGAGGAAGAAGTATTAATCGAGCTGTTCGTGTGCAGGTGAACGAGCAGTAGGCGGCTTACGAGCGGAGTCGTGAAGCGCCTCTTTCCTTCTTCTTTCCAAAATCTAAGTGAGTGGCTACCAACCCGATTAGCTAGTCCTGCTTCCAAGCTTCACAGCTAATCAATCTGCACTTTTCTTTGCCCCGATCAAACGATACCAAATAATAATAAAAGAAACCAAGATAAAAGACAAATATACTTGGTTATTGTGCTTGTCAATCAAACCTGTGAACTGTTGCCTTATCGTATGCTTGTTCGTGCAAATGTTCTATAAAATGTGCTAAGTAGAACACATCTTGTATATGCATAATTGTTCAGGGAGGCTATGCAAATAAATCATGCAATACTGCTTGTCGTGTACTAGTGTTCTTGCACTCGTGTTGTCTCAAATGCATGACTGTTAACTTGTTCATCGTGTTCGATCATGGATAACTTGTGCACAAGGTATTGGTTCTGCGGACGGTCGCTGGGGCACTGGCACCGATCCGATCCGGGCGAAACTCGTGTGTAGTCTTCGTGTTCGGGACCGGATAGCTTACAGCGCAATTGTGTTCTCTCGTAGCATGCTATCCTTGTCCCCGGCTACGTCCATTATGGCAACCATGCCAGTGATCATCGTGTATATTTAAACCTGTTGCATACTAACTTGTGTCTCCGTGGCAGGAAAGGCATGGTAAGTATTGTGCAGGTAATTCAGACGGTCAGGTAAAAATCCACCTAACGGTGGCACGTTCATTTCAGTAAATTCAATATGCTGCTTAACTGTAAATGAACTAAGGCAAGATAGAAACCCACAAATATGCATGCTTCATTAAAACAACGTGTTGATTGGTATAGTCAGGCTAGCTCGCCTTCACCAGCATGTTTCGATATGCTGACCCTCGTTGAAACAGGTTCTCCGCACCAAGGCGAACCGAGCGAGGAGCCGAAGTCGTCTTCCCGATCCAGTCCAGCTGTTGGCGCATCTTCACCGCGCCTCGAAGCCTTTTGAAGCCAGAAGCTGCAACTCTTCATACACAAATGCAGCTCCGTGGCAAAGCGATCCTCCAGCCTGGAGGTCTTTATTATTTTAAGTTTATAAAGGGATGTAATGTACAGGACTGCTATCTCATTTTGAGTCAACCCTTTTGTAAGCCGTTCGGCATATTAGCTGACTCGTTCAAGAGTTTGTAATAGATGTTCATTATCAATAAAGAGAACTTTTCTATGTTTCAAATCTGTGTTTCAATTTATCTGCGTACTCTGAATATGTGCTTACTATGCAAATTATTAAAACCTTGTGCGGGCGCAACTCCAGGCCCGCACGGCGGTCACAACTCGGGAGACGCCTCGGGGCGTGACATAATGGTATCAGAGCACATATTCAAAGTTCCTTAGACTTCGTGCTGGAAAAGTTTCTTTAACGATCAAATTCCTGTGCGAACTCTTGAACTTGCTAGGCCAAAATGAGATACGTTCATGCAATAAGTCCATAATACATTATGATCCTAATGTAATTTACCTTCTTTTGAAGGAATGACTCCAGCGCAATCTGCAGCGCAAGTCCCGGACGAAACGCAAGGCCAAGGAAGTAGTTCAGGCACTTCGGGAAGTTCAGAAAGCCAGCGAGCCATGCCAAGCATCGATCCCGTTCACTAAATATTGCGGATGTTGGGGGAAAACCAACAAAGGGACGAGGCTCGCCATGAACGGGCTGAGAAGCGAGCGGAAGAGAGTCAGCTCAAGTTTCAAGACAATATAGAAGTACGATTCTCAGTCCAACAGAAGCAGGTAGATACCCTGCATCAGATCGTTCAGACTTTGGCTGCCAACCATTCCGCCGCAACAATAACGACTCCGGTGGAGCAGCCCGTGCTTGAAGTAGAGACACCGCAAATTCCAAGAGCGAGGGACGTGACTGCCTTCGACTTTGGCCACTTCAAGAAAGTCTGCAACACCCCATTCAACGGAACTGAGGACCCAGTCGTAGCTCTAGATTGGTTGGCCGAACTTGAAGATCACTTCGCTCTGCTAGAGGTCCCCGAAGAGAAGCGCGTCTCCTGCGCGCAACTACAGCTCCGCCTCAACGCACACGATTGGTGGGACGTGTATCGACGATCTCTCCAATTTGATCACGGAGAGGAGGCGATCTCGTGGACAACTTTTCATGCCGCGTTCGAAGAGGAGTATGTACCCTCTCCAGTCCAACGTCAAATGGAGAACGAGTTCGTGCAGCTGCGGCAAGGCAGCATGACAGTTAAAGAGTACTCCGCCGAGTTCAACCGACTCTCCAAATTCGCTAGGGCCTATTTACCTGATGCAGCGAGTCGAGCTAGAAGGTTTGAAGGTGGACTATGCCCTGTCATCCATTCGCACGTAGTCAATAATCAGTACGGAATAATGCGTGAAGTCATGAATCACGCCCTATCGCTTGAACCACAGTATCCTCACGTTTCCACCGGCGCTGTGCATACCTACAATCACAAACGCCAAGGCAACGATAGAGGAAACACTGCTGCAAAGCGCCGAAACAACAGTGGTCAGCATAGGACAAATCCCAACCAAGTATGTCAATACTGCAACAAACGTGGGCACTCCTTCAATCAGTGTCGTAAGAGACTTGGGTTATGTCTCGCTTGTGGCAATCTAGGCCATGCCATAAATTCCTGCCCGAACCTTCCTGTTCATCGCCCGCAACGTAATAACCCCTAACGGTAAGCATTATTCCTAAGTTTCGGGACGAAACTTACAATTGGTTGGGTAGGATGTAGCGCCCCGTTCTCCCGATGCGGAGAGCGCGGCTAAGAAACACAAGACGGTATCGTTCGATCGGGATAGATTGAATTAAGAACTCGTCCTCGTTATGGATTTGTTTCTTCGGAATCGATTTCCATATTCAGTGGACTGCGCCCCAAGTATCGGCTTAGCGGCAGAGTCAGGAGGGACCTCTCCGCTGCTATCTTTTATTGCCTCGGTTTTTGATGTCGCATGTTGCTTTCGTGCTTTGAGTTGGTTTTGGGATTTGCTTGTTTTCCTTGAACGGTTTCGATGGTTTTCATTGTTTTCGTTCATTGACTTGCACTTCTATTCCGAGAATGGAAAGAGAGGAAGAAGTATTAATCGAGCTGTTCGTGTGCAGGTGAACGAGCAGTAGGCGGCTTGCGAGCGGAGTCGTAAAGCGCCTCTTTCCTTCTTCTTTCCAAAATATAAGTGAGTGGCTACCAACCCGATTAGCTAGTCCTGCTTCCAAGCTTCACAGCTAATCAATCTGCACTCTTCTTTGCCCCGATCAAACGATACCAAATAATAATAAAAGAAACCAAGATAAAAGATAAATATACTTGGTTATTGTGCTTGTCAATCAAACCTGTGAACTGTTGCCTTATCGTATGCTTGTTCGTGCAAATGTTCTATAAAACGTGCTAAGTAGAACACATCTTGTATATGCATAATTGTTCAGGGAGGCTATGCAAATAAATCATGCAATATTGCTTGTCGTGTACTCGTGTTCTTGCACTCGTGTTGCCTCAAATGCATGACTGTTAACTTGTTCATCGTGTTCGATCATGGATAACTTGTGCACAAGGTATTGGTTTTGCGGACGGTCGCTGGGGCACTGGCACCGATCCGATCCGGGCGGAACTCGTGTGTAGTCTTCGTGTTCGGGACCGGATAGCTTGCAGCGCAATCGTGTTCTCTCGTAGCATACTATCCTTGTCCCCGGCTACGTCCATTATGGCAACCATGTCAGTGATCATCGTGTATATTTAAACCTGTTGCATACTAACTTGTGTCTCCGTGGCAGGGAAGGCATGGTAAGTATTGTGCAGATAATTCAGACGGTCAGGTAAAAATCCACCTAACGGTGGCACGTTCATTTCAGTAAATTCAATATGCTGCTTAACTGTAAATGAACTAAGGCAAGATAGAAACCCACAAATATGCATGCTTCATTAAAACAACGTGTTGATTGGTATAGTCAGGCTAGCTCGCCTACACCAGCATGTTTCGATATGCTGACCCTCGTTGAAATAGGTTCTCCGCACCAAGGCGAACCGAGCGAGGAGCCGAAGTCGTCTTCCCGATCCAGTCCAGCTGTTGGCGCATCTTCACCGCGCCTCGAAGCCTTTTGAAGCCAGAAGCTGCAACTCTTCATACACAAATGCAGCTCCGTGGCAAAGCGATCCTTCAGCCTGGAGGTCTTTATCATTTTGAGTTTATAAAGGGATGTAATGTACAGGACTGCTATCTCATTTTGAGTCAACCCTTTTATAAGCCGTTCGACATATTAGCTGACTCGTTCAAGAGTTTGTAATAGATGTTCATTATCAATAAAGAGAACTTTTCTATGTTTTAAATCTGTGTTTCAATTTATCTGCGTACTCTGAATATGTGCTTGCTATGCAAATCATTAAAGCCTTGTGCGGGCGCAACTCCAGGCCCGCACGGCGGTCACGACTCGGAGGACCCCTCAGGGCGTGACAGCTTCTACGCCCATTCAGGATCTATGCTCATGCGGCTTTTACGCCCACTCAGTCTCTATGACTACTCGGCTTCCATGCCTACTCGGCTTCTATGCCTGTTCGGCTTTCACGCCTACTCAGCTCCTATGCCTGTTCGGCTTCTATGCCTGCTCGGCTTCTATGCCTACTCGGCTTCTATGCCTGTTCGGCTTCTATGCCTACTTGGCTTCTATGCCATGGTGACGGACATTTGGCTTCTACGCCAACCTCTTCTACACAATGGATACCTACCCGCGTGGCTTTTACACCGTGATCTTAGTAGCAACCGTACGTATTGTGTCCCCTTAGTTGGACCCACGTCACCCGCTCAGTCAAAAGATTATCTATACATAGGCATTGGTTACTTTAACCGTTGTATAAAAGGGTGCTGTACTTTCCACTCCTCGGTTGCTACACCAATAGAGTGGTCACTGTCACCAAAGACTCTATAAATAGAGGCCCCTGTCAATGGGGAACAAGGTCAAAAAATTGGTCAAGAAACCGATATCAGATCCCAGGTCAGAAAATTTGGTCAAGAGTACCAATATCAGATCCAAGGTCGACAATCGGAGAAGATCGAACAAGGAGGAGGGAGAGAGAGAGAGAGAGAGAGAGAGAGCCCGGAGCTCAGGCAAAGAGCGAGGATCGACGACTTCGGCATCGTGCATCCACCCTCTCCTACAACCTTTGAAGCTGCTACCTGTCTTCCACGGCACTTCTTCAGCATCGCGTGGTCCAAGGGCTAAAGTGATCGACCGCAGATCAGACACCTATAGCAATTTATACCCAGATTAAATAAATTGTACTCCCACATCCTCGTATAGGATTATATTGTACAAGTTTGTTTGTAAACCAAAGGGCGCGGGTTTCGTACAAACCCCGTCATTAAAATATACTTTCATTCTTTCGTTTAATACCACAAACAAGATGGCGACTCTGCTGGGGACGTCTTTCTCTTCTGACGAGGAAGTAATTGCTCAACGCGATGCGGTATCTATAGGAACCGTGAAGAAGACGCTGGTCATTTATTTTGACCAGTCTGCTTACGAAGACATGCTTTGAACCGGGGGTAGCTCTCACTCTCTCTCCGTCCAAGACAACAGGAAGCTGCGCAAAGTGTGGATGCCCAAGACATCCTCAACCATTCCTGTGGACTCTCCGATCTCTCCGATCTCTCCGACCAATGAGGTGGTAGCATCGCTCCCTCCGTGCCCTGCACGTAAAATTCAGTCTCCCGCTACACGCGGTACAGACAAAACTTCGGGCAAGGCCTCTGCGCTAACCCAGAAGTATCCACTGCACTTTACGCGTAGGAACCAGTCTCCCGCTACGCACGGTACAGACAAAACTTCGGGCAAGGCCTCTGCGCTAACCCAAAAGTATCCACTGCGCTCTACGCGTAGGAATCAGTCTCCCGCTACGCGCGGTACAGACAAAACTTCCGATGGTGCCTCAACGCCAAATCGGAAGAACAGATCACGCTCCACGCACGAAACAACATCTGACTTCTACGGAAAAACAGATGAGCGCGGTGATCTCCGCGAGGGGAAGCAAGCAGGCAAAAATTTAACCTCTCGGTCTTTACTCCAGCAAGAGAATAATCTACCTACCCTCCGGATTACGCGAGAAGCCGATGGCCGACTGAGGACCTCTTCAGCTTTACGTCGGTCTGAGCAGATCCCCAAATTACGTCACGACGTAGGACGAGCTCAGATTACGGGAAGGCCCCCTCCCCAGGGATTATCCGCCGCCCAGATGGCTAGCCTATTGTACACAGGCGGAATAGGGAAAGCCAGGGTGCCCAATCTCCGCATATCCACTGATGGGAACAGAAGAAACAAGTCGTCGTCCTCTTCTGTAAATTCTTCGGACCTACGGGATTATCTAACCCAGAAACGCGAAGGCAGGAATCATAAGCAGCCTGCAGTTCCCCTAATAATCAAACGCAGGGAAATCTTATGGGAGGATACGTCAACGTCTGATATCGTCATCACATGTGGGCCACAGGAAGACTCCGTCTTTATTATCCCACCCACCCACACTCTAGTCGTACAGGAAGAATCACGCGAGTCTGAATCTGGCAGAATACAAACCCACAGATACAGCCCACAAGCATTAAAAATTATGCAAAATATGGGTTACGACTTTAAACTAAAATAAGGTCTCAACTATGGGAAAGGTAGGCGAACGTCGGTGCACAGTAATTCTCGCTATCAAGAAGCTCGTTTCGGGTTGGGATATGCCGCGTCTCTCAAGAGACCGAAAATCCCGAAGTCCAGTCCTGAACAACCAGAGACAGTTCTTGATGAATCGGCCTCTATGGCCAGGAACCGCTGCATGTCCGGGGGTAACATACCTCGACAGGACAAAATGACGTCCAAGGCCAAGGGTAGAATCCCCTCAAAGGCCGTAGACGATACAACAACGACCATCTCTTCGTGAGACCACAAAATTTGGACATCAGGAGCCCGAATACCAAAAGGAACCTTCTCCTTCAGCGAAGACGACATCATTGAGATCTTCGATATGTTGATGAAAGAGCACAAGCTTCACCTATCCAATATCAGACGTCCTGAGAAGGCTGGCAAAGTGGATGACCCAGATTATTGTCTCTTCCATCGGTACACACATCACCCCATAAAGGCGTGCTACGTACTAAAAAGGAAGATTCAGGAGTTGATAGAGGCCAAGGTTATCACTCTGAATCTGTGACCGAGGGGACAGCCCTTACCCGATTAGATTTCCATTCTTACGTAACAAATTACTCCGGCAAGATTCATGTGTGTAAAAACAAGGGAGATGTCTTTGAACGAAGCTCCCTACACAAATACTGCCATGTCCATATCACCTCTGAGCAGATACGCACTTCCATCTCCGATAGAATTGCATCCCAAGAAGTTTGTCATGTTCATGTTAACTCTGAATAAACTTCCGGCCGTCAATTATCATGTCCATATTACCTCTGATAATCGACTGTCACCTACACCTAACATCCGTACTTAACTCTAAGTACGCCAGTGGTGTTAAGTCCATAAAAGCTGCCATGTCCATATCACCTCTGAGCAGATACGCACTTCCATCTCCGATAGAATTGTATCCCAAGAAGTTTGTCATGTTCATGTTACCTCTGAATAAACTTTCGACCATCAATTATCATGTCCATATTACCTCTGATAATCGACTGTCACCTACACCTAACATCCGTACTTAACTCTAAGTACGCCAGTGGTATTAAGTCCATAAAAGCTGCCATGTCCATATCACCTCTGACCAGATACGCACTTCCATCTCTGATAGAATTGCATCCCAAGAAGTTTGTCATGTTCATGTTACCTCTGAATAAACTTTCGACCGTCAATTATCATGTCCATATTACCTCTGATAATCGGCTGTCACCTACGCCAGTGGTGTTAAGTCCATAAAAGCTGCCATATCTATATCACCTTTGAGCAGATGTATGCCACCTCCCTTACGGCTTCTACGTCAGATAAGGACATCTTTTCCTCCTCTTGGGATGGCTCGTCACCCCCCCGACTCACCTAGTGCTCTCGAACAAGCACTATCAGCAAATATGGTGATGACAGATCCCTCAGAAGCAGAGGAACGAGATTCTGAGCCGTTTGAGAATGACTCTTGGGCTCAACAAATGGATATGCAGTGGGAATTTTGCTTCGAGCAGAGAGAACCTTCCACCAAGGATGAAGTTATCCAAATCAATATTGGGGGTGAACTTTCGCCAAAGCCGATATTTATCAGTGACAATCTCCCACCAGCCGAAAGGGAAGAAATCATACAGCTGATAAAGGAATACGTCGACGTCTTTGCATGGGATTATAGAGACATGCCAGGCCTAGACCCGAAGGTGGCTACTCACAAACTCAACATATTGGCTGACTCAAAGCCTGTGAAGCAGCACCAACGCCAGTTCTGACCGGACATGATGGACGCCATTGAAGCTGAAGTCAAAAAGGTGATAGCCTGTGGGTTCATCCGGGAAGAACAATATCCCGACTGGGTTGCCAACGTTATCCCAGTCATGAAGAAAAATGGGAAGGTACATATCTGTATCGATTACCGAGATTTGAATGCGGCCTGCCCCAAGGATGAATTTTCTTTTCCCATCACGGACATCATGATCGACAACACCTGCGGTTTTGAACGCATGTCTTTCATAGACGGGTTCTCAGGATACAATCAGATCAAGATGCATCCCGAAGACGAGAAGCACACTGCCTTCCGTACCCCGTTGGGAGTGTATTGCTATACGGTCATGCCCTTCGAATTGAAGAATGCCGGGGCTATGTACCAACGGGCTACGAGTGGCATATTCCATGAAAATTTACGCAAAACAGTAGAGTATTACGTAGACGACATAGCCGTCAAGAGCCGCCTCAAGGATGATCACATTCAGGACCTAAGGACGGTATTCGAGTTAATGCGCCGACATAAACTCAAGATGAACCCTACGAAGTCCTTCCTGGGCGTATCTAGTGACAAATTCCTGGGATTTGTTATCACCGCCAAAGGCATCCAGGTGGATCCTGACAAAGTCCAGGCCATCGTAGAAATGCGACCGCCCCGCAATCTGAGGGAACTCCGGGGATTTCAAGGCCGTCTGGCTTATATCCGGAGGTTCATATCCAACCTCTCAGGAAGATGCCAGCCTTTTTCGCACCTCATGAAGAAAGATGTATCCTTCGTATGGGACGAAACCTGTCAGCAAGCATTCGGGGAGATCAAACGCTACCTCACCAGTCCGCCAGTTCTGGTGCCCCCATCATGGGGAAGCCATTCTTGCTGTACGTTCGAGCAATGGATCATTCGCTAGGAGCTCTTCTAGCGCAGAAGAATGACGTGGGGCATGAGCAGGCTATCTACTACCTCAGCAGGATGATGGTCGGAGCCGAATACCGGTACAACCCAGTGGAGAAAGAATGTCTGGCTCTGATGTTCGCTATCCAAAAGATGCGGCACTACGTCATCGGCCAGACTATTCATATCATCTCCAGGATCAACCCTCTTCGAGTACTGATGAGCAAGCCGAGTATTCTTAATTCCCGACTCGCAACCTGGGCGATGCTGTTAACACCATATGACATGGTGTACATCCCGCAGAAGTCCATCAAAGGCCAAGCGCTGGCCGACTTCCTGGCTGCTCATCCGATCCCGGAGGCCTCCAAGTTATACGAAGACATTCCCGACGAAGTTGCAGAGTATAATTCCGTAATGGAAAGTGACACATGGCAACTGTTCTTTGACGGCGCCTCCAGGACTGGTCCCCAGGAAAATATGGTTTCAGGGGTAGGAATCGTCCTGGTCACTCCTGATAAACTCGTCATCTACCGGGCATACTCTCTTAATGAACCATGCTCCAACAATGTGGCGGAATACAATGCCCTGTTGATCGGGCTCCAAGTCGCTGAAGAGCTGGGGGTCTAATCCCCGGAAGCTTTCGGTGATTCTCTGCTTATCGTCAATCAAGTCAGAGGGATATACGAAGTCCGGAATCCAGACCTCATCCCCTATCACCGAGCGACAATCGAGATAGCCATGATGTTTAAAGGGTTCTTCCTAGAGCATGTACCTCGATCTCAGAATCTAGAAGCTGATGCCCTGGCCAGTCTAGCTGCGGACTTAGCTACCCCTATAAGAAGGCAAGATTCGGTGATCCTTCTTAACAGAGATTTATTCTGCGTGAAGAACAACCTTCACATAGAACGCAGCCACGCTGTGAACACAGATCCTCCCGGAAGAGACTGGAGAAGTCCCTTTATAGATTTTGTCGCATACGGAATCTTGCCAGAGGAGACGATCATTATGCTTCTATTTCGATGCATCTTCACACTGCCTATATCGTCGGACCTACGACGGACTGCTATTAAGATGTCTCTCAGACGATGAAGCACAGCAGATTATCCGAGAAGCTCACGACGGCGTATGCGGAGCGCATCAGCCCGGTCCTAAGCTACAGGATCGTATCAGAAGAATAGGCTACTACTGGCCCACTATGATCACAGACGCGATCAGCTATGCAAGACAATGCAGAGCCTGTCAAGTTCATGCAGACTTCATACACCAACCGTCTGAATATCTACATCCTACGGTCGCATCCTGGCCCTTCGAAGCATGGGGTATGGATATCGTCGGTCCCATTCACCCGTCTTCCTTCAGAGGCCACCGGTTCATACTGGCCATCACGGATTACTTCTCCAAATGGGCAGAGGAGATCCCTCTGGCTGAGGTAAAAGCGTCTGACGTGATCAGCTTTATCAAGCACCACGTCATTTATCACTTTGGGATTCCTCGAAGGATAATCCATGACAATGGGCCTCAGTTCATCAGCCAAGCATTTCATCGATTTTGCGTTAAAAGTCGAATACATAATATTGCCTCTACGGCATATTATCCAGCTGCTAATGGTTTGGCGGAAGCTTTCAACAAAACCATTATCAAACTCCTGAAGAAGTTCGTCTCTTCAAACAAAAGAGATTGGAACGAGAAGCTGGGCGAATGTCTCTGGGCATACCGCACAACGGTACGGACACCTACAGGTTGTACCCCCTTTTCACTGGTCTACGGGAGCGAGACAGTTCTTCCCATCGAAATCCAGATCCCGTCGCTCAGGATAGCAGTGACTAGTGAGTTGACTCAAGAAAAGAATGACCTGTTAAGGCTCCAAGAGCTTGAAGGATTAGACGAGAAACGCCTACAAGCTCAACAGCACATCGCGCTTTACCAAGCACGCATTTCCAAAACTTTTAATCATAAAGTGAAGGAAAGAGTGTTCAAAGTCGGCGAGCTAGTTCTAGCCGTAAGAAGACCGATGATTCTTACCCACAGAAGTAAAGGCAAATTTCAGCCCAAGTGGGAAGGCCCTTATGTGATCGAGACAACGTTCTCGAACGGCACCTACAGAATAGCCCAGCCTAATGGAGACCTGTTAATGGCTCCTATCAACAGCAAATTCCTGAAAAGGTACTATGCTTAATCTCCCCTGCTCGGGTGGGACATAGCAAGGCTCTCGATTCTGACAAAACTACTTCCAAAATGCAATTAGTAGGGTTACGCTCTATCATGTCCGTATGACCTCTGAATAGATGTGTCCTGCTAAGAAGTTTATCGGGAGTCTATCATGTCCATACTACCTCTGATAACACTCTCACCAAAATCGGTCATTTACATTCCGAAATAATGGGTCCACAAAAGTCAGAAAAGAGTCGCCTTTATTTATTCTCGAGAGGGAGGCAGAATTACATCTGGGCAAGCAAAAAGGGGAAAGGATACATCATGATGGCGGGTGAGTCAGATTGTGAATCTGCCGCTCCAGCACAGCTATCCTCTCATTCCTAAGAACCAAGGCGTCGGCACGAGCCTGTTCCAGCCGTGCCTCGGGAGTGTCCGTGAGGGTCAGATCAGCCTTTGCCCGAAGATAGCCCGCGCGAGCAGCTTTTGCACGGTCCAGCTCCCGTCGCGCTGTGCTCAGTCGACCGGACGCTACGTCTAGACCTGCCAGCGACTGAGAAGCCCACTCCTCTGCCCGAGCGAGTTTTTCCTTCAGCTTGGAGACCCTCGTTGCATTCCCTTCATGCTCAGAGCGACACCGCGTCTCAATGGCAAGAGCCTCTTACACGACAACTTTTCTCCTATCCACCTCCAGCTTATGCTTCTGGATAGAGTTGTCTAGGCTTTCCACCTTTGTAGAAAGCCGCGTAGTCATGAGGTCAAACCGCGCCTGAACATCAGCATCGAGACCCCGAGTCAGCTGCAAATGTTCGTTAATTGGTTGCTCTGACCCATTAACCACCGCCTCCAGGGCGTCAGCTACCCCAGGATCGCCGAGCTCCCTGATGACCCCGATCGAAGCAAGAGAAGTCTTCCTCAGGCGCTCAAAATCCAGACTCTTTGCTAACACCATTGACACCATCATTCTCAAACCGGTGTAGAAAAGGCTGGTATGTTGCTCGGTCAACGCAACTAGATCCGACTGAACACCGGGAGCGCCCGCAATGTCAGCAAGTCCCTCTCCAGGGATGATTGCAGACGAGGTGGCCACAGCCGTCGCATCGACACATGGCGCAATCGAAGAAGGTGCGGTAACGGCGGTCGAAGTCATCGTCACACTCACAAGAGGCAAGGTCACGACGACGTGTTCATCCTCCTCTCGAGGTGACGAAGCTACTCCAGGCGTACTGGCCCCCGAAGCCACTTCCTCATCAAAAATGAACGCCTCCTCGTCAGAAGCCCGAGCAGAACCAGAATGCACTTCAACGCTATACTCCCCGTGGGCGCTATCCCCTGAGAAGAAGACGAGAAAGTCAATATCAGTATGATGACAATCTTTCTCAAAGAAGACATAAAAACGACATTTATCCGGAGCCAACGGTATATACGACGCATCTGCAGTCGATATAGCTAAACCACGCCTTAATGACGCAATGCGAATCATCATGCCAGGAGAAGGAGGTGGGCCGACCGACATTGCCGAGAGTTCTGTCAGGCCTCCACCAAGACGTGGTCGAAGTTCATCGGCCAGAATCTCGCCAGACGCGCTCACTGACGCGGCAGGAGTCATGCCCGCTGCTGGCCTCGGGAAAGATTCTCCCATCTGCCTCGGCCACACAGGCAATCTCGCTCCGCTACCTGGAGCAGTAGCCGCCACAGCCACCTCTAACGAGGATTCTCCGGCATCGACGACCGAAACTGTAGGAGGCCCCTCTCTAGAAGGCGAGGAACCTCCAGCCAAGGAATCATCCCCGATGTAGGGAGAGGCAGGCTCACTCCCAGGAGCCACAATGCCAGGAATGCGGAGAGGACGAGCAACCGTCTCCTTCCTCCTCTTGCGGAGAGAAACTTCCTTCAGAGCAGAAGCCCGTCGCTTCCCAGAAGGGACTACCAAAGCCCCCGCAGGCAGAGGCACTTCGCACCTCGGCACCGATACCAGAGGCTCGTCCGGAGTACCAGACTCCTCACCTTCGTCCGAAGAAACCGAAGGGACGTCAACTCTTCCCCCAGGCTTGGGAGAAGGTACCCGGAAGCTTCCACGCACGTCAAAATCATGATGGAAGGTGTTAATCGCCACGTAAAACTGGGCGTAAGAATGGAGAATGCGAAGCTCTGTGGAGGTTGTAACGACCGGCACAATGAAGGTTGCCCTCGTACAACCCATGAGGAAATATCGCCACCCTTTAGCTCCATCAATGAGTCCACCCCTGGACCTAAAGCTGGTAACGGCATTGCCCACATACAGCTGATCGTACCCAAACTGCCTGGCAAACCGACTAGGCAAGTAGGGCTCAAAGAAGCAGTGATCTTCTCTCCTGTATAGCAGATGGGAGGGTCTAATACAGACCAACCAGTTAAAAGCTTCCGGGGAAAGGTCGGTCTTCTCTCCACCTGAATCCTCAAGCCGCACCCCTGATTGATTGCGATGTACGAGGGGAGCAGTACAAAGGAGCTTCCAACCGTGGCTGAGGTTCAACACCAGCCGGCAGTCTAAAACTGTGCTCACATTCCAGGAGGAATCCTTGTAATTCAGCAAGAATATACCCCCCGAGCTGCTACCGGACCCAGGAGACATCACCCGAGGATTGTGGAGAATCAACCATCCCATCAAGTATAGGTATGGTAATTCCACCCTGGGAAAACTCTCACGTCGAGCTTCGTCGACTAGAAACCCGTCAGTTATGGCTCTCAAGCCAGCCTGTATACGGCACACCATGGCACGAAGCAAGCCCAGTCTTGCCCCAAACACCAGGCGTACTGCCGGCCACAGGATGTTCCGGTGAATGCGGTCCACGGGCGCGATACCTGGCACCACTACTCGGCGCAACCATATGGAGAAGAAACCAGCCAGCTGGGCTTCCTTAGACAAAGGCCTGCGACAATGACTCAAGTAACTACAGGCCTTGGTGCCTTCCAGGTACTTTCCTACCCCCTTAACAAGAATCTGATCCGGAGCTTCAGCCTCCTCCATAAGAGTCTCCACAACCTGGGCACTAAGCACGCCCAAACAGTTCACGGGCTCATTCTTGCCACCCGAGGCTTTCTCTGACCTGGTGGCCCTGGCTCGGTGGAAGAAGAGGTAGGACATCCACTTGGTGGTGTGAGCCAAATCAGAAGGCTCATTATAAAAGGTGGTGCACGCAAAGTATTGACACATCAGCTCCTGATATACTTCCGCCACCCAAGGGTCCAAATCCCCCAACTCCCGGTTGGTGGGAATATACTCTTTATATGTAGTATCCCCCATCGGCAGTCTCGAGACAACTGCCATCTCGTGGAGCGCCAACCCCAACTCCCCCAGTGGAGTGACAAAGGTCCCGGTGAGCGGAATGTACCGCTCCATCAGCGCCAGGAACAAATTGGGGTTCGGAGACAACCCGACGCTCGTCGCACTCACAGCGGCATATAGTCCAATACCCTCCAACTCTCTCTGGAAGTGCTTCAAGGCCCAGTCAACTAGGCATCTCCATCGGGAGTTCGTTGGGGCGATCCACCCATTGTACCGAGGATTCTCCTTGGGATATGCCCCATCTTGACCCACGAAGTCGTTGCAGAAGGTCGGCAATTGGACCGGCTGGATCACCAAGCTATATTCACTTGGAACACTGCCCGGGCACAGTCCTCTGAACAACGTCACAACGCTGGAGGGGCGACTGACGAATGACCCCTGGTCAGCTCCTTTCAGATGAAAAATCTTTCCCGGCTTGCCGTGAAGATCAGGAGTCAGCGTCCACGACATCTTCCTAGGATGTGTCGCGTGGAAGAAGGCCGAGATAGGATAATCCCTCGGCATCGTTGGCAGGTACAAAACCAAATTCCCGGCTGAGAAGACCCAGGGCTCCCTCTTAGGCTTCGTCTGGGACTGTTTGTCGATCATGTCCCCAAAAAGGAAAGTCGGCTTTACGTACGGCTCCCCGTCTACATAAGTCAAAGGCTCCCCGTTGATCATGCTCAGCAGCATTCGCTCGCCCTGAGCCGATATTAAGACCCTCCTTCCTTCAGGGTACTGGGGTCCGGAGATAGGGAATGACATGTGGGACAGATCCTCCAGGTAGTTCGAGTGCAGCATCCCAGCAGCGGAGCCCATCACCTCGGCCAGTGGAGACTCACCCAAGTCAACTACAAAAGTGCAAGGAAAATACGTCATCACAAGTCTTGCACGAACATACGGACCGAAAGAAACAACAGTCCGTGCTCTACGCAGGATTGTGCAAATCTGGCAATTTTACGCCGGAGGTCCCCTCACAAGCGTAAAATTCAAATTTTACGATATACCCCAATTTTCGGTAGCCAGAGCTTCTACGCTCAGAACTACAAAAATATGGAGTCTTTACGCTGACACATTAGAAATGTGGGCATAAAAGATGAAAACGCCTCCGTGCATCATCTTCCTCAAGAAGAGGCTATCAGCACAGAAGATGACCTAGCGCGGTTACGTTCAACGTGTGCGAAGGATTTTTCGTCGTTTTTGTCACCCCGAAGGCTTTACCTCTAAGACCGGGTGCACTGCTCGTCGGCGGGACACCTCGCTCAGAAGGAAGTTTGCCTTGACCGACCGAAGACCCCCTCGCGGGGGCGGAAGAATGAAAAGAGGAACCTATACCCTTTCCCTTAGCAGAGGAGGTTTGTTTCGACGCTATTTTTTGAAGACTTGAGGGAACGAAGAAAAACTCGAACAGTCGAAAGCTCTCTTTCACAGAAGACGGATAAAAAGTTTCTCTCTCAGAGAACTTGGGATATATATAGAGTTCGGGCCGACTCCTCGAATCCTCAGACGGACTCCTCGAGACCCTAACCAAATCTCGCAAAATTGAATAAAGGGTTATGATTGGATGCCACGTCAGTCCACTAACTTTGAAAGACGGACAGTCAGCAAATTTAAAATGTTTTTTCGTGCAAAGACGGTTCAGCAGGTCCTACGCTGAAGGAGCTTTCTACGCTCGACAGCAACATATCTACGGTTTTACGCTCGCAAGCTATAAGTCTATGGTTTTACGCCCGGATGTCTTTGTGATCAGTAGCTTTTACGCTCGAGAGGCCACAAATCTACGACTTTACGCTCAGCAGATACCAAATCGATATCTCACGCTCGATGGCACTCAGTTTACGCTCAAAAGCAACAGATCCGCAAGACTTCACACTCGGAGAAATTTTCTTTTCAGGAGCTACAAATATACATTTCTACGCTAAAGGAGCTTTCTACGCTCGACGGCTACGAATCTACAACTTTACGTTCGACAGCTACAAGTCAGGTTTTTTGGCCCGGATGCCTTTGTGCTCAGTAGCTTTTATGCTCGAGAGGCCACAAACCCATGACTTCACGCACAGGAACTACAAGTCTACGATTTTATGCTCGATGGTGTTCTACGCTCACAGGCAACAGATATACAGTTCTACGCTAAAGGAGCTTCCTACGCTCGACGGCTACGAATCTACAACTTTACGTTCGACAGCTACAAGTTAGGTTTTTGGCCCGGATGCCTTTGTGCTCAGTAGCTTTTATGCTCGAGAGGCCACAAAACCCATGACTTTATGCACAGGAACTACAAGTCTACGATTTCACGCTCGACGGTGTTTTACGCCCGGAGGCTACAGACTGATATTTTCTCGCTCCACGACTTTCCGTATATTCGAACGGTCCCCAAGACGGTCAATTACAGGAGTTCACACAGAAGATACTCCTCCTTGGCCTCAACATATCCCAAGTACCCGAAACATACAAGAGTTCAAACATTGAGAAATTACTTTTCTCGGGTCAAATGGAGGTTCATCCAAACTCCAGTCTGAATATCTCGTCTATCAAAAGATGGCAACTCAGTTTTTGACAGCCATTCCTCGACCCTGTTCCAAGGGATTTTCGAGAAGTCACTCTTGAAGACGAAGACTGAACAAAAATTATGTTTATCAGAAGTTCAGAGCTCTACGCGGTTCCTCAGTCCCAGCAACAGGACAGTTCTTAGATGTTCAAAATGCTCTACAGCGTTCTATGGACTACTCGCTATGCGTAAAGGACAGGACCTAGCACTCTTTCTACAGAGTCGGCGTACAGATTCAAACGTGTTGAAGCTGCACATATTCAGACTTCACAGCAACATATGGCAAGATGATCATATGAAGAAGAAAGACAATTTTTTAAAGATCAAAATCATGGTTACATATGAGGGAAATCCAATCTACAAGGGTTTTCTTTTCATTTTCATGATTACATCTGAGGGAAACTCCGTCTACAAAGGAGATATCCCCTCGTCGTCTGAAGATCGCCGCCAGAGTCCATTCTACAGGGTTCTCGTATCGGTGCAGATCTTCCTCTTCTTCGAAGGAGATGATCACCGGCGGGCACGACAGAGTTGGGGCTTGCATAAAAGTATGCAGATCCCATGCTCCGTGCGCCACGGTGGATTAGGTTGAGGTATTAAACCCAAATCAGTCCGGGAAGACAGCTACTACAGCTTGTCTTCTCTCTCACCTCCCAGAGGGCATCGAGAGAAGGCGCGGCATGCCAGCCGCCGTGGTCAAATACGACCCTTCCTCTCTCTTGGGGCAACGCCATACAAAGTTGCTGATTATCCCGAGCAAGGGAGGCTAAGATATCCTTCCATGATCCATCGTTGTAGTGGACACTTGCTCGAAGATGCCGTCTTTTTTGGCTCCTTACACGCTGGAAGAACATGATCTCCTTCTTTCTCAAATCGACCCGGCGAACTTCGGTGATCATCTCTGCGTGATGATGAAGATGTGGGGAGAACAGGCTAACTCCCCCAGCCTTTTATAGGCAAAAAAGATCACAGTGGTCCCCCATAAATCCGCCATAAAGTCTGCACCGACCATTTCAACGCTCCACTCAAAAACGTTTCGAGTTACGAGGGGCCATTCATGCTTCGTTCAAAGCGTTTCAAATTCCAAGGAATTTAAAAGCTCTGAAGGGGGTCTTGTAGAAGCATGAAAAATAAGCTGGGAAGAGCTACACAGCCTCTTGATACAGAGCAGCGTAAGCAGAGGCCTTCAGAGCCATCAGGCGTACAACAGAGTTTTCTCCGCTAAAATACAGCGTGAAGAATAAAGCTCAAAGGACCATCCGCATAAGTGCAGTACGTCCAGGCCGCTTCAGCATGAAACAGAGTTCTTCATCGCCTCCATTGCGTAAAACTCAACCGCTCTCAAAGCAGCATGATAGCGTACGAGGAACGCTTCATCTTTCCCGAAATGAACCTGTCAAGTCACGCAGTGAATCTGACCTCTGACTCCTGACAAAAGGTGATGCACGGCTACCCAGACGACGGCTGGAAACGATGGCAGACCTCTCAGGACGCGTCCCACAGTATGATGGCGGATCTCACCATTTAATGCAGAGGATTTGGTAAAAACATCACCAAACCGTCATTTACTGGAGTCCCCTCAGCATAAACCGATCTTTTGCGTACAAGGGAATACCCCGCCCTGTTTTACACAGGCAAACATAAGTTGTTTTACGCTCCGCAGCAGACAAACCGCCTGCCACGTCAAAAGCTGCACTTCGTACGGGATTTGAGGCACGTCTCCACGTCTAATTGCACAGAGCGGTGGCAGTTTCTCTCAAGACACGTCTCTGCGACGGGTGCACAGAAGGCCTTTAGACCTTCGAAATACGCCTCCGTATTTAATGCATAAGGTGATGGCAAATCTCTGCAAGAGATTTGGTTATATCTTCAAAAGCCGTAATTCTGGCTAAGGCGTCCACATCAGCACGCTATGCAGCGGCTTCTACGCCCATTCAGGATCTGTGCTCAAGCGGCTTTTATGCCCATTCTGGCACGATATGCAGCGGCCTCTACGCCCATTCAGGATCTGTGCTCAAGCGGCTTCTACGCCCATTCTGGCACGATATGCAGTGGCCTCTACGCCCATTCAGGATCTGTGCTCAAAGCGGCTTCTACGCCCATTCTGGCACGATATGCAGCGGCTTCTATGCCCATTCAGGATCTGTGCTCATGCGGCTTCCACGCCCACTCAGTCTCTACGACTACTCGGCTTCCACGCCTACTCGGCTTCTATGCCTGTTCGGCTTCTGTGCCTGTTCGGCTTCCACGCCTACTCGGCTCCTATGCCTGTTCGGCTTCTATGCCTGCTCGGCTTCTACGCCTACTCGGCTTCTATGCCTGTTCGACTTCTATGCCTACTTGGCTTCTATGCCATGGTGACGGACATTTGGCTTCTATGCCAACCTCTTCTACACAATGGATACCTACCCGCGTGGCTTTTACGCCGTGATCTTAGTAGCAACCGTACGTTTTGTGTCCCCTTAGTTGGACCCACGTCACCCGCTCAGTCAAAAGATCATCTATACGTAGGCATTGGTTACTTTAACCGTTGTGTAAAAGGGTGCTGTACTTTTCACTCCTCGGTTGCTACACCAACGGAGTGGTCACTGTCACCAAAGACTCTATAAATAGAGGCCCCTGTCAATGGGGAACAAGGTCAAAAAATTGGTCAAGAAACAGATATCAGATCCCAGGTCGAAAAATTCGGTCAAGAGTACCAATATCAGATCCAAGGTCGACAATCGGAGAAGATCGAACAAGGAGGAGGGAGAGAGAGAGAGAGAGAGCCCGGAGCTCAGGCAAAGAGCGGGGATCGACGACTTCGGCATCGTGCATCCACCCTCTCCTACAACCTTCGAAGCTGCTACCTGTCTTCCACGGCACTTCTTCAGCATCGCGTGGTCCAAGGGCTAAAGTGATCGACCACAGATCAGACACCTATAGCAATTTATACCCAGATTAAATAAATTGTACTCCCACATCCTCGTATAGGATTACATTGTACAAGTTTGTTTGTAAACCAAAGGGCGCGGGTTTCGCACAAACCCCGTCAATGAAATACACTTTCATTCTTTCGTTTAATACCACAAACAATAGGTAAAGGTCTCTAAATGGAATAAATTATAGGTCAAATAAATTCTAAACATTGATATGAACTCAACGGTATGTCCAATTTTGGATTCCGGTGAGCCGATCACAAATTCGCCCTTCAAGTCAAATCGTGGGGCCCGCGAATTGGCGGCTCGGTCAACTATCTCGGAATCACAAAAAACTTGGGTCACAGGACCAGCGTGATACTACGAATCCAATGGTGCAAGTTTTGTCGCATTCTGACGAGCGTACACAAAGTAGTATGGTTGTTTGAAAAAAAATCATAATATGGGAACTATTTACGGATACAGGTTGATTTCGACGCGCACACACGTCCGAATCAACTTTCGCAAAAGCCCACACGTCAGGATATACTATACGCACCTTTCGGTATAATTGGTACGCGACGAGACGGTCCCATTTTGGTATAATTGGTACACACACACACGTCCAAATCAAGTTTTTGGTCATTTTAGAGGTCGGATAATTTAAAAAATAAAATAAATTAATAAAAACTAAAAGAACAGTTAAATTTTTATTTATATTGAGAAGAAAACCTTTTAATTAGATTTTGAAAATATTAAACAGGTTGGTGGCAAATTGGGCATGAACATGGGGGTTTGGGTCAAAATTTTGGGCTATTTTTGGTTAGTTTTTCGGCCGACTTTCGATCGATTTTTTGACCAATCCAGGGCACTCTCGTCCCGCTTGAAGGAAATCCTAGAGGGTTAGGTTGTGAACGTACACGAACAAACTACTCGAGAAAAGAATGAGAGATGAGAGAGATATAATACCATGAAGAGGGGGGCTCGAGGATGTGCTGCTGCGCTGTACACGCGCGCGGGCGGCCGGGGCTGCTACGGTGGCGGTCCCCGGCCGGTGCGGCGGATGTCGACGGCGTCGGGGGGGGTGGGTCGGCGCTGAAGTCGAGGTGAAGGGGATTAGGGTTAGGGTTTGAGTTTAGTAATATATATATATATATATATATATATATATATAGGCAGGGAGAGGGGGGAGGGGATGTCGCGGCTGAAGGGGGGTCGGGTCTGGGGTTGCTGTGGGTAGATGTAGGTTTAGGAATAGGATTTTGGTTTTGGTTTTTCTTTTGTTTTTCTTTTTGTTTTATTTATTTATTTATTATTATTATTACTATTACTATTACTATTATTATTTCTATTATTATTATTATTATTACTATTATTATTATTATTATTATTTCTATTAATATTATTATTATTAATACTATATATTTATTCACATATAAATTTACTTATATGGATGAGGTTATAAAATCCAAAAAAAATATTTGCACACAAAATAAATTCTAGAAAATCTATCAACCTTTAACAAGACTCCAAAAATAATAAAAATTATTTTGTGGAATAATTATAAATGAGTATTCATATAAGTAAATCAATCAATAAAATTTATTTTTCTAATTAACTATTAAAATACTCCAAAGAAATTCAATAATTTAATAAAAATACTTAAAATAAAATTTAAAATTTTAGGGGGTTTACATTAGATTAGTTCCATTAAGGAAGTTTGGTGGGGACACCATCTACGATGGTAGGGATACTGTAGTGTAGGACTAATAGCTCAGGCAATGAGTCAGACATAGTATTGATGTAACTGACTTCTTTTCTTGGGGAACATAAACAACTTATAGTTCATAGGTGAACTACTTGCTTTGTAGATATTTGGTGTAAATATCAATCAAAAGGGACGAGTCAGAGGTAATATGGAAGTGACTGTCTTCTTTGACGGAAAGAACGGGTTACAATTCAGAGGTGATATGGACGTGAACCATTTTTCCTTGGAGAAGTTTCGTAGATCTCCATTATGCACTCGGGACTCCCGAATACGGATAACAGATTTATCTGTATGCTACAGATTGGTTACAAGTAGTACACGTTCATGTCCCTTTGCTAGGTTTTTTTTTCATGCCAAGATTTAGGTATAATGTTTCTTTAGGAACTTGCCATTGATTAACATCATGAGCAAGTCACCGTTAGGCTTAGCTAGCCTGTATGTGCCACTGGAGTAGACCGTTTCTACCACAAAGGGACCTTCCCACTTAGGTTAGAATTTTTCTACTTTTTTGTGGGTCCTGATCATTGGTCTTCTTACTGCTAGAACAAGATCGCCGACTTGGAAAGTCTTTTCCTTCACTTTCTTATTGAAGGCGCCGGAATGCCGAGCTTGATATAGCTTAATACGTTGTTGAGCCAGGAGGCATCTTTCATCGAGTTTCTCTAATTCTTGTAGGCTTCGTCGGTGGTTGTCTTCATCGGTCAGCTGATTGGAAAGTGCCACCCGAAGAGAAGGAATTTGGGTCTCCAAAGGAAGTACAGCTTCGCTTCCATAGACCAAGGAGATTGGCGTACTGCCAGTCAGAGTTCGGACCATCGTGTGATAGGCCCATAGGCATTCATTCAGCTTCTCATTCCAGTTACATTTGTTAGTTGAAACGAACTTTTTGAGTAGCTTGATGATCTTCTTTTTGAATTCTTCGGCTAATCCATTAGCTGCTGGATTATAGCCGGTTGAAGCTATATTTTGGATTCAATTTTTATCGCAAAATCAGAAGAAAGCGTGGCTTACGAACTGTGGACCGTTGTCATGAATGATCCTGCATGGTAAGCTGAAGCGGTATATGACGTGATATTTAAGGAAACTGATCACGTTTGTAGTCTTTACTTCCGCGAGTGGAACATATTCTGCCATTTGGAGAAGTAGTCTATAATAGCTAGGATGAACCCATGCCCCTTCGACGAAGGCAGAGTGATCAGTCCTATAATATCCATCCTCCGAGCTTCGAATGACCAAGATGCAACAGTCGGGTGAAGGAACTCCGAGGGTTGGTGGATGAAGTCCGCATGTATTTGACACATTCAGCACTTCCTTACGTATTCGACAGCCTCTTCCACCATTGTTGGCCAGTAATAGCCAATAAGTCGGAGACGGTCTTGAAGCTTAGGGCTAGGTTGGTGAGCACCAAAAATACAGTCATGGGCTTTACGGAGAGCTTGTTTTGATTTTGTATCTGATAGGTACCGTAGAAGAAGCCCGTCATAAGAACAATGGTACAAAATTTTAGTGGCTGTATCATAATAGAATCGAAGAAAATATCTTATGACGGAAGTGGCCTCCTTCGGATCGTCCGAAAGGATCACACAGACTAAGAAGTCTATAAATGGGAGTCTCCAATCTTTGACATTGGTATCAGCGTCCATAAAATGGCTTAGTTTGAAGCACAAGTTGCTCTTTGGGCAGACTAGTTTTTGACTCACCACTGTGACTAATAAATGGATTTTGATTAGAGTCGCCAAAGAGGCAGCAAGGCTGGCAAGTGCATCAGCTTTGATATTTTACAACCGTGGCACATGTTCTATGAAGAACTCTTTTAAAGTGGAAATCATGTCGACGGTAGCCTGATGGTAAGGGAGTAAATCCTCGTGCCGAACTTTATACTTGTCGCAGACTTGACTGACTATTAATTTGGAGTCTCCATAGGCATCCAAGCAGTCAACCTCTAGCTGTTTAGCTAACTAAAGCCCAATAATGAGAATATTGTACTCTATTAAGTTGTTGGAACACGGCTCCATCAGTGAATATGCGCAAAGGATGACCAAGTCGTCAAGTAAAATTAGCACTATTCTAACTCCGGCCACGATGTTACCTTTTGGTCCCATTCTGGAAGCACAGTCGAAGAACATTCGCCAGTCTACTCCTCCCGTTGTGACAGTATAAGACCAACATCTCGTCGGAGATTCCGTCATAAAGCTTCAAAGTTTTCGACACCAGATAGGCTGTTAGAAAGTCGGCCAATGCTTGGACCTTGACAGCCTTCTGCGGGACGAACACCATATCGTAGGGCGATAGCAGGATTGCCCATATAGCCAGGCAAGAGTCAAGTGCTCAATGTTTGGTAATCAGGACTCTGAAGGGGTTCACTCGAGAGATCACATATATGATTTTCCCTGTCAAGTAATGGCGTATCTTTTGGACGATAAACACTAGAGTAAGACACTCTTTCTCGATCAGATTATATCTGTGTTTTGCGCCGATCATAGTTCTGCTAAAGTAGTAGATAGCTTATTCGTAGACTTTATCGTTATTCTAAGCGAGAAGAGCACCAAGAGAATGATCCATTGCTCGGACATAGAGTAAGAAGGACTTTTCCAAGACTGGAGCCACAAATACCGTGGGGTTCATGAGATAATTCTTAATATCATTAAATGCTTGCTGACATTCCTCTGTCCAGGCGAAAGATACCCCTTTCTTCATGAGCTAAGTAAATGGTCGACATCGTCCGAAGAGATTGGCGATAAACCTCATGATGTATGCCAGCCTTTCTTGTAAACTACGAAGTTCTCACAGGTTCTTCGGAGGGTGCATATCCAGAAGAGCTTTGGTTTTCTCAGGGTCAATTTGAATACCCTTTGAGGTTATGATAAAGCCCAGGAACTTGCCGCTGGAGACCCCCATGAACGACTTGGTAGGGTTTATCTTGAGCTGGTGGGCTCGCATCAGTTCGAATACCGTCATGAGATCATGAAGATAATCATCTTGGAATTGGCTCTTGACAACGATGTCATAAACATAATATTCCACTGTCTTACGCAAGTGGTCATTGAAGATAGTGCTCATGGCATGTTGGTATGTGGCACCTGCGTTCTTTAGACCAAAGGGCATCACTGTATAATAATATACCCCTATTGGTGTCCGAAATGACGTATGTTTTTCATCGTCCAAAAATATTTTGATCTGATTGTAACTCGAGAACCCGTCCATAAAAGATATACGCTCAAATCCATAAGCGTTATCAATCATCACATCTGTGATTGGGAGAGGAAATTCGTTATTTGGGCAAGCTGCGTTTAAATCATGAAAGTCTATACAGACTCAAATTTTGTCGTTCTTCTTGATGACAGGGACAATTAGCTACCCAGTCTGGGTTATGTTGTTCTCAAATGAAGCCACTTGATATTAACTTATTTACTTTAGCTTCGACGACGTTCATAATATCCGGACGGAACCGACGTTGCTGCTGCTTCACAGGCTTGGAGTCTGGCAAGATATTGAGCTTGTATACCACTATGCGTAGAACCAAGCCTAGAATGCCCTCATAGTTCCATGCGAAGACGTCAATATATTCCCTTACCATCTGGATATGGGATTCATGCTCTTCTGTCGAGAGATTTTTACTAATAAAGATGGGTTTAGGAGTCACATCGTCACCCAAATCCACTTGTATAACCTCGTCTTTAGTAAGAGGCTCCCGTTGCTCGAACCGTAATTCCTATATGATTTTTAGTTTCTGAGCCCACGGTTCTATTTCGATGAGTTCGATTAGATGCTCGTCGTCCTCTTCTGGATTCGCTGATGCCATATTACTAGACAATGCTTGTTTGAGTACCTCTCCGATGCTAACATCAGGGTCCCAGGCGAAAGATCGCAAAGAGTGAAACTGCGTGTCATCTTCTTCCTTCGAGCCCTCAGGAGTGTTAGGAGGAGTGATATATCCTAAACTATGACCATTTCATTGGTAATATGTCTCTCGTTTGCCTTTTTGGGCAAAGTGATGCAGTGGCAGTCGTCGACCTTTGTCATAGTTTAGTCCTTGGTCGCTATTCAAATCAAATATCATTTTCTGGACAATATGCTTAGTCTTGATATTGTAGCGGTAAAGTTACATTCTACCACTTTTTGGTTCTGGCTCGTCTACAAGGATGTCTCGGCAACCTTCGACTCTTTCAAAGATGATAGGTTTTTCTCCTCTCCTTCTTGCTGGAATGACGAAGCAGGCATCCTAATTAAAAAAGATTTGATCTGCCGAGTGAGTGGTGGCTACTTGCATATGTAGATGTGTCACTACCCGTACCCAAAAATTGGGTACGAGTACGCGGGTACATCCAGCCTACGCCGTAACATCGGCTGTAGAACGCTGTCTAGGTCACAATACTAGCTAATCACTCTCACATGAATATCCAACTCCATAAGGAGACACAGATATCACCATGTAATATGGAATACTCAATCACATTAACTAAAGCACGATGAGATATCGAAGAAAATAAATGAAATACAAAACAAGTCTAAACAACAATGATAGTCTAACCTGCAATCAATAACATCCAAGTCTCCAAGTATGCTGGAAACAAGTCCTCTAAGTCGCAGTCTGGAAAAAATATCCAGTCAGGATTGGAGCGAAGTACAAGCACTAACAGTTGTTCCATGTATATTGACAAAAACTATAATACAGTGTAAAGAAATACAAGATGGATATAAATACTGGCAATAAACAATACTGGAATAATGAGATACTGGAAATAGAAATAATGGAGCATATGTCATCATCAATGGTGCACTAGAAATAAATAGAAATACAAGTGTATACTAGAACCATGAACTGGAATATCAGTGGATGCTAGAACAATAACTAGAATATAAGGAATGCTAGATTAATATACTAGAGATACATGTCAAGAACATCTAGCTAAGTGTGTGAAACATTAGCATATCAAGTGATCGGCTTGGGACTGATCAAGCTTGTTACATATGATTAGCTATGATTCATGTAAGGTCAGGCTAACCATCTGGATAGCTATGATGCAAGCAATAGTCAAGCTAATCATACATAACAGGCTATGAGGCATGTAATGGTCAGACTGTACCGACGTGAGGTGTGAGTGAGCTATGATTCAGGTAGAGTTAGGTATGATCACATAATCTACAAATATTTCTCGTTTCCCCCAGCTAGCGCGATAGGTTCCAATCACGACTCCTCGTGACCGGTCTCGATGATGCCAACTCGTGTATACAATAGTGTCAGAATTATGTACGTTATACAACTGAAATTATAGAGATAATCAATATAATAAAAACTGTCATAAAATGTACTCGCCTGTGGTCCTTAGCTAGAATTAATCAGAGTCCAAGTCACAGTCCAAATAGCCTATGTAATACAATTTTACCATGTCAAAAGATAATTTATTTTAATTTATTTAATTCTGGAATAATTACTCTAAAATCTTATTTTAATATTATTATTCTAATTTTTAGGTTAATTCCTAAATTTTGTGCAAATGAACTAAATTTTATCAACTCGAGACTCATGGCACACAAATCGAGGCGATCTGTTGACCAAAAAGTCAACCGACACAAACTTAACTTTCATGCATGATTTCTTGTAGACTTTAGCATCAAAAATATGCTGGAATCTATGGCTCGTCCGAATTCAAATTTGTTTGGAAATTATTGCACATAAAAATTTTGTATTGTACAACGGTGGTTAATTTCTAACCTAAAAGTTTTACAGAATTAACAGTTTAGAAATACTTCTAATTAAATTATGGGAAAAACATGTCATTGATCTCGACATTAGCTTTCCGAAACTTTAAACAGTTCATGATTCTGATTCCTGGTTCTCCCGAAATCGTGAAAACATCGAGACGCATCTATTTTTGGATATGCTGTGCTCTATAAATTTTCCAGAATTTAATATTCATAATTTCATAAAACAATTTATATATTCAGAAATCTAACCTCAATACAGTTCTAATGTAAGAAATTGGGCCTTATTTGGTGTCAAGAGCTATGCGCAATGGCTTTTGGAAGATGAAGGAACCCTAGATGGCAATTCTCCAAAATTCGGCTCAAAGAAAACCCTAGAAATTAATAACCTAACTATTATATATATAGGGGAGAGAGGGAAGCCGCGGCTCAAAGGAGTGCCACGTGGCAGCCATCGAATACTGTCGGCTCAGATCGAACGGTCAGGGTTTGACGCGGCTCGGCTCAGCTCAGTCCGTCTCGGACTAGGATACGGCTCGGCTCGGCTCACGGTCGACTCGCTGCACCCACACCCACCCCGCGGTCGCTGACAGGCGGGCCCCACCCAGTTGGCTGCGGGAGGCTGATGGGTGGGCCCCAGTTGGCTGACTGGGCAGAAATAAATACTTTTTGGGTTTTTATTTTCAGAAAATAGTTTTTAATTCATTTTTCCCTAATTAACTCAAAATAAATGCTAAAAATAATCAGAAAATTCTAGAAAATATATTTGATTATTTAGAACCTAAAATAAAAGTTTGGGATATTTTTAATTAAGTTTGGACCTAAAATAAAATTTTGAAAGTCCTAGAAAATTAGTGTTACTAGTTTTTAATTAACTAAAAATTATAGAAAAATCTCACTAGCCCCAAATTAACCTAAAAATAACATTTAAGCTAGAATTTCAGGATACGGAGGTTACAAGTCTATCCACCTTAAAAAAAATTCGTCCTCAAAATTTAAAATTCTCAATAGTTTTTTTTATCAAACCATATAATCATGAAGTAAATTCATATTGTTATATCACAAAATTTTCAAAATTCTATAAATATATCATATTCCTAAAAATCCTCGAAATTAAAATCTAATTCAATTCTTATCACAATCTCCTCCAAAATATTAAGTTAATAACTAAATACTCAAAAAATTTAATATCCACTCCTCTAATTTAAATCCAATCAATGCATATTTATAAAATTTAAAATCTCATCCCAAAAATTGAATTCAAATACTAATCCATTAGTGATCTTATTCCTCGATTTATTTTTCCACACAATACTCAAACAATGTAATACTTACGAAGTCTTCAAACACAATATTCAAAATAATTTTTAAATTAAAACCTTGCAGTCAAATAAATATAATGATAATCTTTTTAACTTTCTCAAATGTTAATGACAAATTCACTCATATCTTAATCTTCATAAAAATCAATGATTTAACAAAATCGTCAATTCTGGCATATTAAATTCTTAACTCTTTATTTAAATTAATATTTATCCTCAAAATTTTAAAATCCTTGTCTCTCTCTGTCAAGTCATAACCTCTTCATTAATCTTCACTACGGTCAAACCGCCAACAATAAAGGTCTAAGAAAATCCTACCTACCGTCATACAATATGTAATCTAGAGAAAACATACATGGTTATGGTCACTTTTGTCATGGTATTGCAGTCTCTGTCAGGATGTACTACTAACTACATTCTAGCAAGAAATTACTGATACAAGCTATGGTACTAAGAAATTAATTAATCAATCAAATAGACAAAAAGAACAGAAGGAAAGAACAAAATATAGCCTTCTAACACAACCATAGGTTTAATGATGCATCCAAAGTTTGATACCCCTATCCCTTGGTACCACTGTTTCTACTATAAGCACACCCACTGCTAACTCTCTCTTACCTACTTTAATTGTTTATACTAGTTGTTCTTATCACTCAAGTGCACGCCAAGTACAACACAACACACTAAGTACTGCTTCCTCTAATACAACTCTAGATGGACAACCAAGTCAGTTTACAGTGCCATCTCAGGCATGCTTAAGCCAACAAATCCTTATACATGTACATCATCCACTCATATACTGTTATACGTTTCTTACCCACCATAAGATTTATCTTCAAATAAAACCTCAAAATTTAACTTCTCGAACAATTTTAAAATAAAATGTATATACTTTCCTCAAAAGTCAAATATTCAAATATTGAAATGAAATTTTAATCACTTCCAAAAATCTTTATAGCTTTGACTATGTTTATTGAATTGAATTTGAATCCTCAAAATTTTTAATAACATAAAGTCTCAACTCCTTAAAATTCTTAAAAATTGAAATTTATTTTTACTCTTCAAATTATAAATTTAAATCCATAAGTATACATATAAATACTCACAGTCTCTAATACTTCAAGGTACACATAAATACACCAATTGTCTACACTTCTCAACTATGTGCTAAAATTTGTACTGCCCGGATTACTTGCACTATTACTCCCCAATAATTTTCTACCCATATTAACTGATACACCAATCTAATATTATCACACGGAGTACATACTGTTATTAGCACCTTGCTCAACTAATCCTTGATATAGAAACACTAGCACTCTTAGTATAATAATACTAGTTTCATCATTAGATCACCTCATCACACTTATTAGAACTCATGATCATTTGCACTTTTTATAATACACATGTTTTATTTTACTCTCAAAGGCAGGCATATGGTTCCATATCTTGATTGATGTATATGTATTTTCTCTTAAATCTTTTACAGACTGATATACTAATTAGTGATATACTTCATACCTTCTATAACCAATCTTGATATTTCTTAACCCATATCACACTCATTAATGCCCTGTATACATATACATCTCTTTACTCTTGACACACCCAAGTATCAACCATCAAATTGAATATCATGCTCCATTAATTTTTAATACAATTTCCTCGATACTTACTTTTTTACGTGGATCACCCAACTACATGAATTCATGACTATCCAGGACTGGCATGTTGACTCTGATACTTACTCTTGGAACCATCTGATACTCCTTACTCCCTCTTCTACCTATAGTACCAATACTAACTATAATGACACCTATTATAGAACTATTGCTACAAGATACTATGCTATGGGTTAACTCTAGATTGATGCCTACTGCTCACATGTCCAACCAAGAAACACTTACAGACTCACAAGTCCTATTCTCAACAGTCAACACTGATACAAGACACAGACATAATTGTAAGTCACCAATTATTATACTAACAAGGAATCCTTAAAGAAATAAGGCTAAAAAAGGAACTGGATTAAGGACTGAAGGTATATCTACTGCTAGTAAAGAAAAAGAAGCGATGGAACAAAGTCCTGTAATAACAGAAGTAGATAAGTTTTGAGATAATAATTTAAGAACCAATTTAAGATACAACCTGATAAACATACACGTCTGTCCGAAATCATGACACTCAGAATCCTTGCCACGCCAGTAAGCATAGCTGCGATAAACGATAGGTTCCATAACTAAGGTATGTAACTCTATAATCGCGTCATCAAGAATCCTCGCCATGCCAGTAAGCATAGCTGCGATAACGATAAGTTCCATAACTAAGGTATGCAACTCTATAATCACGTCATCTAGAATCCTCGTCACGCCAACCGGTATGTCTACGAGAAACTCTAAATTTCATAACTAAGATATGTACATCCAAGGTCAGATTTATACGTTTCCGCCCCGACAGCTAATATGGCTGTGATAAACTCTAGGCTCCATAACCAAAGTAGACGTTTTACCTTTCTCACTGTCCTCATCAACATATGTCATCAGATGATACCATAAATTCTAGTCCGTAAAATTCATCTCGATATGAAATCAAACTTAATGACGACACCAAGAATTAATTTTACAACTGATCAACAAGAATCAAGTTTAAAAAGTAAGAACGGACGAAAACAATGGAAAGAATTTAAATTGGAAATTATAATAAGATTCTCAAGGGTCATCCCAGGAATCTCTCAAAAATTTGTGATTGAGTATCCTCTCTCATCCTACTATCCTATGTCCTATATCCTATCGCAGGCACGCAGTAGTACAACTAAGACGTCACATTACCAAGATATAGCACAACTTGCGAAGCCTGACCTGCATAGGCCGCCACTAAAAATGTGTCATGACCCGCACCCAAAATTTGGGCACGAGTACGCGGGTACATCCAGCCTACGCCGCAGCATCGGCGGTAGAACGATGTCTAGGTCACAATACTAGCTAATCACTCTCACATGAATATCCAACTCCATAAGGAGACACAGATATCATCATATAATATGGAATACTCAATCACATTAACTAAAGTACGATGAGATATCGAAGAAAATAAATAAAATACAAGACAAGTCTAAACAACGATGATAGTCTAACCTGCAATCAATAACATCCAAGTCTCCAAGTATGCTGGAAACAAGTCCTCTAAGTCGTAGTCTGGAAAAAATATCCAGTCAGGATTGGAGCGAAGTACAAGCACTAACAGTAGTTCCATGTATATTGACAAAAACTATAATACAGTGTAAAGAAATACAAGATGGATATAAAAACTGGCAATAAACAATACTGGAATAATGAGATACTGGAAATAGAAATACTGGAGCATATGTCATCATCAATGGTGTACTAGCAATGAACAGAAATACAAGTGTATACTAGAACCATAAACTGGAATATCAGTGGATGCTAGAACAATAACTAGAATATAAGGAATGATAGATCAATATATTAGAGATACATGTCAAGAACATCTAGCTAAGTGTGTAAAAATTTAGCATATCATGTGATCGACTTGGGACTGATAAGGCTTGTTACATATGATTAGCTATGATTCATGTAAGGTCAGGCTAACCATCCGGATAGCTATGATGCAAGCAATAGTCAGGCTAATCATACATAACAGGCTTTGAGGCATGTAATGGTCAGGCTGCACCAACGTAAGGTGTGGGTGAGCTATGATTCATGTAGAGTTGGGTATGATCACATAATCTACAAATATTTCTCGTTTCCCCCAGCTAGCACGATGGGTTCCAATCACGACTCCTCGTGACCGGTCTCGATGATGCCAACTCATGTATACAACAGTGTCAGAATCATGTATGCTATACAACTGGAATCATAGAGATAATCAATATAATAAAAACTGTCAGAGAATATACTCGTCTGTGGTCCTTAGCTGGTATGAATCAGTGTCCAAGTCACAGTCCAAATAGCCTACAATATCAAAAGATAATTTATTTTAATTTATTTAATTATGAGATAATTACTCTGAAATCTTATTTTAATCTTATTATTCTGATTTTTAGGTTAATTCCTAAATTTTGTGCAAATAAACTGAATTTTATCAACTCGAGACTCATGGCACGCAAATCGAGGCGATCTGTTGACAAAAAAGTCAACCGATACAAACTCAACTTTTATGCTTGATTTCTTGTAGATTTTAGCATCAAAAATATGCTAGAATTTATGGCTCGTCCGAATTCAAATTCGTTTGGAAATTATTGTACATACAAATTTTGTATTGTGCAATGGTAGTTAATTTCTAACCTAGAAGTTCTACAGAATTAACAGTATAGAAATACTTCGAATTAAATTCTGGGAAAAATATATGTCACTCGACATTAGCTTTCTGAAACTTTAAACGGTTCATGATTCTGATTCCTTGTTCTCCCGAAATCACGAAAATATCGAGACGCATCTATTTTCGGACATGCTGTACTCTATGAATTTTCCAGAATTTAATATTCATAATTTCGTAAAAAAATTTATATATTCAGAAATCTAACCTCAATATGGTTCTAACGCAAGAAACTGGGCCTCATTTGGTGTCCAGAGCTATGTGCAATGGCTTCTGGAAGATGAAGGAACCCTAGATGGCAATTCTCCAAAATTTGGCTCAAAGAAAACCCTAGAAATTAATAACCTAACTATTTTATATATAGGGGAGAGAGGGAAGCCGCGGCTCAAAGGAGTGCCATGTGGCAGCCACCGTACATTACCGGCTCAGATCGAACGGTCAGGATTTGACGCGGCTCGGCTCAGCTCAGTACGACTCGGACTAGGATGCGGCTCGGCTCGGCTCGGCTCACGGTCGGCTCGCTGCACCCTCATCCACCCCGCGATCGCTGATAGGCGGGCCCCGCCCAGTTGGCTGGGGGAGGCTGACGGTTGGGCCCCAGTTGGCTGACTGGGCAAAAATAATTACTTTTTGGGTTTTTATTTTCAGAAATAGTTTTTAATTCAGTTTTTCCTAATTAACTCAAAATAAATGCTAAAAATAATCAAAAAATTTCCAAAAAATTTTAAAAATATATTTGATTATTTAGAACCTAAAATAAAAGTTTGGGATATTTTTAATTAAGTTTGAACCTAAAATAAAATTTTGAAAGTCCTAGAAAATTAGTGTTACTAGTTTTTAATTAACTAAAAATTATGGAAAAATCTCGCTAGCCTCAAATTAACCTAAAAATAATATTTAAGCTAGAATTTTTGGATACGGAGGTTACAAGATGTAGGCATAAATCTTGCTTCAGAGATTATGAGACATTCCACTATGCTACGATTAAGTAGCTCAAGGACAGACCCTTACTGAGAAAATAAGGTACTTTCTCAAATGGGATCATATCGCCGAATAATGATGCGTCGGTAGATGCTGCGATGTATTCTTCCAACTCATCTTTAGTGGCTTCTAGTGACGCTCGCGGTGTCAGCACTTTCCTGCAGAGTTTGACTACTAGCTTCTCTAGGGTTCCTTGTTTTGAAGGTGTCTCAATCTCCAAGGCTTAACCACTGGAGATTCAAGTGCCTTCTTACGAAGTTTAACCACCCGAGGAGCAGTTGTGGGGAGTGGGCGCCCTTTCAGACTTTTTTGGGTATAGCAATACTTGATCCTGTGACCATTAGGTCAAAGCCCAATGCCCTACCAATTGAGCTATACACCCGATTTGACAATTGTGCAGAAAAGCACTAGCGTCTTCTTATGAAGGTTATTCATTTGTCCTTCCGACCTTCATGGACTTTCATGGTCGAATCTACCGCTCTGGTGTTCTCCATTTTCATGAGCGTAATTTGGCCTAAGCCCTCATTTTTGACCTCTACTAGAGCTAACCCCACTCATTATACTGAGATAACTAGCATCACTGGATATAGAAAACATCAACTTCTAATAAAATACTTAGGGCTTCCTCTCTCCAAAGGGAGAGCTTGCCAGCCCAGAGTGGAGGAAAATAGTAGCCACCCGATCAAACCCGTTAATGGAAGCCTAATTAAAGCAGGCAAACAACCCTTAGAGGAGTGTCTGAAGCTACAATGGTGTTGGCTTCATTGTCGGGGTCGTTGGCACCTTCATCTAAGTGGATTTGTTTGTATAAGACCGAGTCAGAGTAGTACGCCTCGATTCCCTTGAAAGGATCTACGTCAGCGAATTTTGTTTTGACGACGCCATCTTCTTTGACGTACTTCAAGCAATGATGGAGAGTAGATAGAATAATCAGATATTCATGTATCAATGGAAGCCCAAGAAGGACATTCTAGGATACTTCCATGTTGATGATGTAACACGTCACCTCTGTACGGAGGTCCCCGATTTGGTATTTCAGACAAATTTTGCCAAGAGGGTAGCTTCTCCCAACGTTGAAGCCACTGATGGTTGGATTAGTGGCTGCCAACCGATGCATCAAAATATCTAGAGTTTGTAGTAAGCTCCGTGGGATAATACAGAGGGATGATCTGGGGTCGGTATGCATCTGATCCACTTTAATGGCTCCGATGTATCCTGTATAATACAGGGGACGATCGTGCCTATTATTTTTTAACAGAATGTCCTATTGGGAGAATGTCATGCTGGGAATTGTCTCCATCATACTATTGCATTGATGACAAGTGGCGAGATTTTCTGCTGGTGGCTTGACTTGAGCCAAGTAGGATTCGGCGTTTAGCAACACCTCACTGAGAGCATCACGGGTCTTTTTGGAAAGACTCAGGAGCTTAAAAAGTGATAGCTTGGCGGGAGTATTGGCCAATTACGCTAGTATATCTATGCTGTAGAGCTTCTCTAGCCCTTGCTTTACATCCTTCTGCAGAGGTTTATTATAACGAGTTTTCTTCTGCTTTTGCTTATCTTTCACCAGAAGCTGGAACGGACCCGGATCAGAGGCCGGGAGATCACCTATTAGAGGTACAGAGTCATCACGAACGTTGCAATCACGTTGATAGGTTATCCCCGACCATGTTGCTCCAGCTAGAGCCTCATTTTTTGTTGGGGAGACTGCTTGACAGGCCTTGGTCTTCTTCCCTTTGGCTTAGAAACTAGTGGTACTGTTGGTTGTGTCATATCCAGTACAAGACCTGGATGAATCCATATTATTTTTCTTCTTGAAGTAGCAATGGGAACAAAACCTTCTGCTTGGACTGGGGGGAGGTTAACGATCTCCATAGTTGTCCTTGGTATGGGGACTACACCATCTTGGGCTTCTATCATCGGGAAAGTATCGAACTAGAGAGACACCATGTTTGTCGTGACGGTCTTGTCTTCGTAGTCCAAAGAGAGAACTTTGGAGTTGATAAGTTGATGTATCTGCCTTTTCAACACATAGCAGTCCTGCGTGGGGTGATGGACGTATCATTAGTAGAAACAATACTTGGGATTGTCCACCTTACCCGCTTTATTAGGATATTTAATATGGAGTAGCTTGACCTTGTTACCTTTTATCAAAATTTTGAAGAGTTCCATGACATCGTCGTTATTGAAGGAATAAGTCTCATGTACTACTAGTGGCTCTGTTAGCTTAGGAACAAGTGAGGTTGGATTTTTGGTCAAGTTTACTGTCAAGGCCTGCTTCCCTTTATTGTCACAATTATTATTTGCGATGAGAAGACGTTATCCCTTATCTTTGGTGCTGGGAGTTTAGAATCCCAATGAGCGGGCGTCTTTCGCACCTTTTTAGCAATCACGACACTTATAATGAACGTTGTCCAGTCGTTGAATGGGCCAGATGCCGTCCAAAGTCTCACAGCATGCAGGAGTTTCTTTCGGCACGTGTCCATTAATGAGGACTCAGGAATACCATGAGGCAATTTCAGCGATGCCTATCAAAAATGCTCAATAAAGTTCGGTACGAGCTCTCGATCTCCCTGGGTAATGTACATGAGAGTGGACATAGTCATATCCATTTCTCCTTTATAAAATCGGGCAAGGAACATGGCCCTCAGGTCATCGAAGGAGAAAATACACTTATTTGGAGACAACAGAACCACTGAAAGGCGACCCCGGATAATGCTCCGACGAACAGGTTGGTAAGTAGGTCGTCGTCCCGAGGTAGATGGCCTGTTGTAGACTGGAAGTATGTTATGTACTGTCGGGCGATGTCTTCCCATCGAACGAAGCCAATGACAGTAGTTTGTATTTGGGAGGGTATACCACATTATCCCACTCGGGAGGATAGGGTTGCCGGATCCCAAGATTCTGAGCCTATCTTTGTTGTCCCGGGCATCTACTCGGGCACTTAGGTCCCTTAACGTCTACTGGATATCCTCTATCAAAATGGGAACAGAGGATCGAGGCGCTTTATAACTGCTTGCAACCTGAGGAACCGGGTCAGGCATATCGGGTTTCTTGTTTGTTCGTCCTGGTTCTTGAGGCTATGTTGAGGCGATACTTTCTCTGAGTTCTAGCACTGTGTGAGTCAGAGTATGCATTGAATTGCTCAGAGCTTATATCTTGGCTTCTAGAGTCTCCAGGCACTGTTGATTACTGGACTCCATATCGTGTTCGTCTTCCGCCATGTGTACTGACATTATGCGAGATTAGGTGAACGGGGAGGTGAATGCCTCACTTTCTGTCCCAGATGCTTGAGTGTCATTGTCCTCAAGAAAAACGGGCATTACTGTATCATCTTCAGAACTCGGAGGGTTGTTACCCCTAGTCTCGACTGAGGGTTCATTTTGAAGGGTATGACTACCCCCTGCTACATTGTCATCCGCTTGTAGGGATTCTCCTTCTTCTTGGAATGCTGGGTTGTAGTTAAACACTGGGGGATTGCCACCCCCATCTTCAGCTGCAGCTTTTCTTGGGGAGATATGGCTACCCTTGTCACCCTCACTTTTTTAAATAGGGGTAACTTAGTAACTTGGCATAGTTATTTTATTTTTAGGAATTAAATATTACTTAGTATGTTATATAATTATTTGGTGCTTTGTATTATTTATTTATAGTAGTGGGCTAGCCTATTATTTAGAGTTGACACTAGTGAACCCAATAAGACTTGTCATGACAACTAGTGAGCCCAACATGGACTGCGCCCATTAGACCCATTTCCTCTAATTAATTATGAGGATTAGATTAATATGCATTAATATAGAAACTTCCCAAAATAGTCATCCTTAATTATTTTCCACAATTCTTCATATAGGGGCAACTTAGACATTTAATGGTGACTTGGAGAGGGGGAAGGGGCCGACCACTATAAAGAGGCCTCTCTCTCTCTCTTTCTCTCTCTCTCTCTCTCTCTTCTTTTCATTTGTACTTATTTCTGTATCCCCAAATTCCTAGATCCCTAATTCACTTCATCCCTCTATCAATCTCTCTCAATTCATTCACATTCCCTCTTATTTTTACCATTCAAAGAGCATTGGAGCTTAGATTTATAAGGAACACTTTGAGGAGGAGCATTTGGCAAGTAGCTTGTGTCCAGATCGTGTCTATTTGAGCAATTTATTGGAAATCTATCCTCCAATAGATATAGATCTGAATTTTTCTTTATTTTAAGTTCTAAATCATGCATTTGACCATTAGGAACCCTCCCATGGCATAGGACTATCTATAGAAAGAAGATATAGGATATATTGATATGTTTTGACACTTCTACCTAGGTTTTTTGTACAATTAGGAGGAATTACGAGATTGACACATCAAGTGTGTGACATGATACTAATTTAGTGTAATTGGACTTAGATCGGAGTTGGAGGACTAGCTACGTGTCCACAATTGGACACAAATATGCCATATCGCGATACGGTGATACTTTGCAATACAAATCTCATTTTGGGTAATTTTGTACAATTTTTATTAATTCCTATTTTAACTAGTTCTAATAGTTATTATATTATGTAATTGATATGTGGGAATATGTATAATGAAGAAATGGGAGTTTTGGTTTTCAATTGAGTGTGTATCATAGTGTAGTAGATATTGCACACTTAGTGTTTGACTTAATGTCTAGTGTGTGTGTGTGTGTGTGTGTGTGTGTGTGTGTGTGTGTGTGTGTGTGTGTATATGTGTGTGTGTGTGTATATATATATATGTGTGTGTGTGTGTGTGTGTGTGTGTGTGTGTGTGTATGTCTCTATTATAAGTTGTGTGTGTGTGCATTGACAAGTGTTAGTGTAGTGTAGTGTTTATGAGACTGTGTTCTGTGTGCAAGGTTGTGTAGGTGGTATAATGTATTGTGCGAGCAATATTGGGGAAAATTGTTGATGTTTGAACTTGTTGACCTATGTACATGTGAGGAGTTGGATGAGTTGGTGATGTATTGGTGGTGGTATGGATCTATTACTGTGAATTAGGGGATGTTAAAGGACTGCCAGGCAACTGCAGGCCATGTTGGATTGAGCCAGACAATGGCAGTCCAGTTGGGCAATCAGGCATATGCTCGAGTGGCCAAGAGTGGCAGTGAGTTACAAGGAGGGTTACGTGTCAGTTAATATCAGTTAGTAATTTGAGTTAGATAAGATTGTCAGTTATTAGTTATGGATCAGTATTAGCTTTAAGTTGCTGATAGTTAAGTAGTATTGGTTTTATGAGAACATGAGTTACAGTCAAGTGAAGGAATTTAGGGGGGAATTGGCAGTTATGTAAGCCTGGGTTGGAACTGAAGTAGTAGCAGCTGACACACATTGGCTTATGTATCACATTTGTATACACTGATTTGTGTGTATCAGTGTGAACAAGCTGGTTAGAGTGTTCCAGTATAATTGCAATATTGTGGGTGTGTAGCAGTATGTACACACTGATGTGGGGGTGTATCAGTGAGCATACACCCTTGTGAGGTCAGTTAAGTGTTGAGATGTTAGTTAATGCCTAGTGTATAGATAAGTTAATTGGTATGTTAGCATATAAGTGTACCAGTTAGTATCATATTAGTTAAGGATAGTCTAAAGTAATGTATGTATAGCTATTAAGTTTAACCAATATAGATATAACTACTAATATAGGAAGTTACCTTAGTATTAACACCCATTATAGCTCATACACTTATGTAGTGACCTTGAATACCTAGTATAAGCTAATAAGCTAATTAGTGACCATTATGAGCCTAAAATCTTAGTATGAACCTAGTTTAGCTAGAAATGGCCTAGAAGAGCATGTTATTGCATTATTTAACTCAATTCTCCTTTATTACACCATTTGACATATTATTTTCTAAATAGGATTGTGCGACACCAGCTTGGGCATCGAGATACACCCTTTGCTCATAACCACAGATGAGTACATCTCTCTGTTAGTTTTAATTTCATGATTGTGTATATATCATATGTTCTAGCACTGTATACTTGATTCTGACATAATGGTTACACGGACTGGTACTATATGTATCCTATCAGGAGATGTTATCATCCCCTTACCATGTTCAACGGATATTCCTTTACATGTATTCTATCATGTACATCGGGTATTGATTATCATTTACTTCATGTTCACACACTGTCTCGTGTACAGTGTGCCCATATTACTCGTGCTCGTAACGTGTCGTGATCGGATCCATGAGTATTGGTTGGGGACGGGGGAGTAGGAGTTGGTTATGTGATCAAAGCCCAGTGTATTCGTGTATATGTCGATTATACAACACACGTGTAATTCAGTTACCTAATTGCATTCATGTTCAACCTAAATTGATCACATAACGAGCTTGTACTCTAAGGCATATTAGCTAGTATTAACTATTTTCATTACTTGCAGTTATTTCATATTGCCTGTTCTTTCTTTCCAGTACTTTACATATTTATTCTAGTTTATTTTTATTTTCTAGTTACTTGTACATCTTATATTCTTTTCTATTATCTGTCATATATGCTCTACCATATATTTGGAACTACTTTCAGAGTTTTGTACTTTGCTCCAATCCTGATTGGATATATTTATCAGATGATTGGTTAGTGAAAATGTGTCCCACAAATTACGGTGCACAAGATGGTGAGCCAGTAGAAGAGAGGGTATATCTAGTACAGGAGGATGTAGCACTAGCCACATAGGAGACTTAGCTTTTATTATTGCTTTGTATTTGACTCTTTAGAGCCTTGGCATGTATTATTATTTTTGGAGACTATTGTGTTGTGACTAGATGTTAGACTTGGACTTATATTTGTGACTCTTGTACTTCTTTCCTTTATTCCATATCGTACTATTTCTTTCGCCCGTTTGATAGCGTGATTGAGTATTGATTTTATTATAATTTATCATTATATTGTTCCTCCATTTGGAGTTAAGATGACAGGTACCTTATATATATGGTATGATATGCTTAGATAGTATTGTTGACCTAGAACAGCTTTCTACCGTTGATACCGTAGCGTAGGCTGGGCGTTGTTCACGTACTCATGCCATCATTTTGGGTGTGGGTCTTGACAACCCCCAGCCTTCGTTCATGAGCTGGTGCCTTGAAATACCCCAACATTCGGTACCAGTCTGCTACCTCACGGATGGCTCCATGGAGTGGTGACCGACACCCTTACCGTTGGTGAGCCTTTCTTCGAGATCTTCTTTAAGGGAGAGGATCTCCATGTTGAGCAACATGAGGCAACAGACAATTCCTCCTCTTCATGTGGTGGCCTCTGGAGACGCCGTTGGGTTGGAATTGTTGATTACAATCGCTCAAACACCGACTGTCTTTTTGGAGGAATCGGGGCTTGAGTACAATAACAGTTAATGATGATGTTGGCACAGGCGTGCCTTTGAGCGGACACATCATGTCCGAGTGTTGCTTCTCTCATCTTACGCTTGTGACTAATCATGTTGCGTAAATCTAACGATGGAAGTTTCTTTTCCACCCCCACTTCACATGCTCGGGTAACCCTTGCGCATAGAGGTGAAAGTAAAGATTTTGCTCTCCGATCCGGTTCTTCCGCAGAAACTATAACTGGACCATTAATAGAAGACTTGATATAAGATAGACCATCTCTATGCATATAACCAGATTGGTCGCATGGGTCTGTCCTTCCGATGTTCTTTACTCGACTTGGATTTTGTGCAACTGCGACATCCAAGTAAGTTTTGGAAGGCTCTAAGGGTCGACCCACTTCCGGTGTATGTGCGCCTGGGTCTGCCCTGTAGAGTTTTCTATTGGCAGTGCGTGTTACCAACAACGTCGCATACTTCTGGAGTGCTGATGGCATAGCCCCTCAATCGCACTTGGCTCGAGGTGTTTTGGACTTGCTTGGGCGCATATTAAATGGAATTTGGAGTAGGACTATACGAGTCCTTATTACTGGCTATCTTGCCCGAAGGAGACTTCATGCGCCTATGATCGGCACATGCTTCACAGCCTAGACGGTGCTGCATGCGCGCATCATGGAACTTGACGAAGTTCTTCTTGGGCGTAGCTTCGGAGACAAAGGCATGATGCACGTTCACCTTGTGTCCACCTGCGGCTAAGGTTGGTGGGCATTTCTGGAGCGGAGGGTGGGTCTAGTGCAGCGGCTTTGGCAACCCATACCCTGCAAATTTTTTGTCGTATGGGCCTCGGCAAGGAACTCGACTTATTAGCGAAGTACAGGTCAATCGCGTGTGCGACTGCGGCGTAGTTTGGCGACGTATCAGGTACCAACTTCGAGTTTGGCGCAATGGCACTAACATCTCAAATTTTGTGAGTCCTGCATGGTCGTACGGGCCTCGTGGTAGAGTCCTGCTTATCCAACGTGTCTTCAAACACGTGTTGATCGAAAAGGACGACCAATATCCTATGAGTAGAACCTATCTTGGTCACGTCGTATTGCATCACCAGCTTCTCGTTGGAGGAGAAGCTATTTCCCAGCAGGGTCGTCATTTTTGTCGACATCGTAAAAATAATATATCGTTGTAGTATTTTCGATGAAGGTGTACAATTCTTATTTATTGCAAATTGACAAAGAGTACAAAAGAAATCCTATATAAGAGAATCTAAGTACAAAAGATCTAGGGTAAGTGTGATGGTGGAGATCGAGCACTACATCGGCTACTTTACTTCATTGACGATTTGGGACCAGGGGGGTCGACGAGGCTTTAGTGGCACTCTGTCTCCTTCTCTTGTAAAGGCGGCTAGCTCTGCTTCCTCTTTCCTTTACGTGTGGGTGTATGGATCTCTCGATGCTTTGAATGTGGGAAAAACCCCACTATTTATAGCCTTCAACAAGGCATTACATAGGCGTATGTACGTGAATTGCATGGCGCATGACACTGTAGGCTCATGAGAGTTGGCAGGATCATAATGTCGCATGGCACTAGGGGCGCATGACACCAATAGATACATAAGGGGCGCATGGCACTGCTGGCACATGAGACACCTAGATGTAGGTGGACGTATGGCACTACTGGTGCATGAGACACCTAGATGTAGGATGGCACATGGCACTGCGGGCGCATGAGACTCCACTTAGACTGTTGGCGCATTGGCCAGAATCCTTGAGGCACGAGGAGTTAGACTACTGAGGCGCATCATTAGAGCGCATGGAGCAAGGTCTCTAGGACGCATGGAGCAGATTTTTTATGCTTCTACAATCCCCAGAACCATGCACCATATTTTCTATGCTCGATGCTTCCCATGCAGCATACATCCATGCGCTATGCTTTTCAGGCGCCATGCTTCCCATGCGCCATGCATATAATGCGCTATGCACCATGCTTCTCATTTGCCATGCTTTCCATGTGCCATACTTCCATGCGCAATGCTTCCCATGTGCCATACAACCCATGCGACATGTATCCCATGCTTCATGTAACCCATGTGCCATAGATCCCATGTGCCACAGATCCCACAGATCCTATGTTCCACAGATCCCATGTGCTATAGATCCCATATGTCGTATAATCCATATGCCATATACCCCATGCAATAAACTTTCATACGCATGTCTATACCATGCACCGGGACTGGTTATCTAGCATTTTTTCCTTTAGTATCTTGTTATGCATCTTTTCTCATATGCGTGTGACACTAGTTAGTAGAATTTACTTTTAGAGTATTTTCTTATTATTTTTTGTTTATCCCTTGGTTTGGCATATTATTATGGAATTTCAATGAATGCAAGTTTTCCTTAGAAAGACTTTAAACTGACTGTGGCATTTACCTAAATATGGAATTCCTGCACATGGATTGTTGTTACACTGTTAATCATAAACTTATGATTCCGGATACCTGACAAGCACTAATATAACTGATAGTGGCTCGATGAAGCGTGCTCCTGACATGATAGATTCTTGGAATGTAATACCTGAAATGTTAGGATAACTTCCCGTTGTTGATTTTTTGTCCCTTTCCTAAATGTACTTGTCAAGCCCCTGTCCAGTCTTGCATCATGTCTAAGGCAAATTTATGAGCACCACGGTCAGGAATTTTTGATAACATGTCCAGGCTAATAACTAGAATATTAATCTAGAAAGCATCTAGAGAGATTTTTCTTGCTACATGCAATCCCGATATTCCAGCGATACCTGATGGATTTGGAGCTCTCCTTCATGAAGGGCACACTTCCAGCACGTCGTCGAGTGTTGCATCACCAAAAAATGATTATACCAAATAAATCTATATTATGTATCATTTCATTTGGATAACCCAGATAGTCTGCAGGGCATGTGGCTGTAAGGAATCTCAACTTGTATGTGATAGTAATTAGGGCTGTGATAACCTTAGTTTGCTAATGGTAGCAAGCCGTAAGACATGATTGTCCGTGATTGCTTAATTTTTTAGTCCAATCCTATCTTGCTTCATCTAATTACTGATCTTAAGTAGTAACTTGAGCACTGTTACCCAAAAATTGATTCCCTCATACTTTTCCAGAACTAGTTTTAACTGCAAGATTATACCTGTTGTACTTAATTACTATTTTCCTTATGTTATTTCTTATTGATTTGTCTGCATACTGGTTTTAGTTCTAAGTTGGCTCCCTTGTAGTACTTTGATATTTTGGGGTCTGACCCCACTGGTTTTATATGGCCAGATATCGGAGCAATACCGCAGGATCTTTCGTACATTCCTCCTCAAGATGGTGAACATAAGGAGCACCCGAGGATTTAAGTGGGTTTCTTTTCTTCATCACCCACCTAATCTTGTACTTATACTTTTGAGGCATTTAGCCACCAAGCACGTATTTAGCTCATGTTTTGGAACTTGATATCCTACATGTGGTCCTGCATAGCTGTCACGAATCGCACCCAGAAAATCGGGCATGAGTCGTGGGTACGTCCAGCCTACGCCGCAGCATCGGCGGTAGAACGCTGTCTAGGTCAACTAACTAAATAATAATCTCACACAAAAATCGGCCATGACCTCTCCAAAAGGAGGGCAACCACACAAACAATATAAACCTGTCAAGATCTCAACTCCAAATGGAGGAGCAAATATCTCAATGATAATCAAGTACTCAATCACGAATCTAAGCACGATAAGATAACACAGAGATCTAACAACTATAAAGTCTAACCAACAACAACTACTACAACAACCACAATATCAAATAATAATACAACAATATCCAAAATAATATACAAACAAGGTCTCAATCCAAAACCGAAGACAAATCCGGTGCTAAAAGCTAACAAAACAACAACAAGATCTCAGTGATCCCGGCTACCAACCCGAAAATCACTCCTAAACTAGAGGGTCCCTGTCTGCACCATCGACAGGCTCAGGTCCATAGAACGTCGGACACCAATCCTCCGGATACTCTGAAAAATATGTCCAGTCAGGACTGGAGCAAGTACATCTCTAACAGCAGTTCCATTTAAATGATAAAAACTATAAAACAGTTATAGCAAGTAGCAAGAAGAATGAAGCAAGTATGAAACAAGAAAATATGTATAACTGGTGCATAAAGGTAAAGATGCATGGATATCAGAGCAAGATAGTAACAACTACAAGATACAAAAAATCTACACTAAGAGTAAGTCTGTGCACATGAACGTGTAGTGAGTCCAGCATGAAAAACATGTAGTGAGTCAAGTCCAGAAACATGAAAGTGAGACAAGTCAAGAAATGCATGAGAGTCCAGACTATAAAGAATGAACTCGGTGTCTTTGAAATACTTGTTTCGACATGTAAACGGCTAGGGGTAAGTACGGCTCACCGCGCACTGGGTGCGCGGCTGCTATCATTCTAGATTAGACCAGAGGGAGTGATGCCTGATGATGCCAGATAGGAATATTTATATGTCTACTCGAGTATTTCCCTGCCCGAACTAATATAAGTGGATCCAAGACCCGACACGCAAATCAAGATGAGTCCAGCCTGAACATGAATGATGCCTGTAGGTGATGCCAGTAGTGATTCCAGAATAGAGGCCAGAAACATAAAATGTACGTGTCGCAAGTAAATGAATCCAGAAATACCAGTCAGTGTCCCGTGCTGTGCCAGAATAATCAGATGATACTATACTAGAAGCTGAATCATAATAATCATCAAATAATGAAAACTATCAGAGAATGTACTCGCCTGACGTCCTGAGCAACTGGCGATCCGAACTGGTGTCGCAAGGACCTAATGCAAAAAGCAAGGTTAAACAGGGTTCTAAAGAGTTAAACAGATATAAAATAACTAAAAATAGGCTTCTAGGGTCGTTCTAGGTCAAACGGGTCAAACCGGTGAAATCTGGGTCAAAAAGTCAACTCTTTGTCCAAAAAGTCAACTCTAGGTCAAAACTAGGTCAAAAGTTGACTTTGGCGGTCAACCGAGTCAACTACGGTCAAGTCTGGGTCAAACTAGGGTGCTCCTGAAATTCTAGGTCAAACCGAGCTCATTAAGCTAGAAAACTCACAAACTCGCCTCCTTGAGATACCGGGATACCCTCGGTATCCGATACCTCAACCTAGGCTATATACCCCGCCTATACCCTCTAAAACCTATGCTAGCACGCGTAAATATATACAAATATACATATAAAAATCACTCCAATACTATTCCTAGGCTATTGCTCAAAAACCCCGCTCGAAACCCAATACCTTGGTTATCTTAAGGTATTGAGATACCTCGGTATCTCAAGGTATTGAGATACCGCTCTAAACTCAATCCGACTACCCCTCTAGCTAGCTAACTATGCATAAACATATATATCTAGCTATAATCTAGGCTAAAATATAGATATCTAATACATATAGGCATATACCTAGGTATCTACACCCAATACCTTACCTTACCTTACCCTCAAATATATATATATCTATATCTAGATATCTAACTATCTATCTAGCTATGTATATATCTATTTATAAATCTATCTATCTATCTCTCTAGATATCTATAGATATATATAGCTATAGGTATAAATATCTATACCTTTGATATATATATAACTATCTACCTATCCATTACCTACTTATCTATCTTATTACCTATTTATCTAGTAATCTAACTACCTATCTATATCTATATATCCATCTAGTATCTATATATGTATCTCCCTAGCTAACTATTATCTATCTAATAATCTATCTATCTTATGCATCTATCTAGGTATCTAACTATCTATCTAACTATCTAGTATCTATATAGTATCTATCTATTTATCTCTAACTATCTAGGTATCCATTTACCTATATCTAATCTATCTATTAATCTATCTATCCAACTATCTATCTAAATATCTAACTATCTATTAATCTTTCTAACAATCTATCTAACTAATCTATCTTTCTATCGAGATATCTAGATACCTACCTACTAGATCTCTACCAATCTAACTATCTATCTAATACCTATTATCCATCTATCTATCATTCTATCTAACTATCATCTATCTACCTAACTATTTAGATATATGTATCTATATCTATCTACTTATCCATCTATATATATATACCTCTCTCTCTCTCCCTCGCATACTGCTGCTACTAGCGCTGCTACATGGCTGAATTGCTGCCTTGCTGCTGCCTTGCTGTTGCAGCTGCTGCTGTTGCAGCTGCTGCTGTTGCTGCTGCTGCAGCGCTGCGCTCGAGCGAGCTGCTGTCGCGGCGCTGCTGTGCGCTGGAACTGCTACTGCTGCTTCTGCTGCAGGCCGCGCTGCAGCGAGCTGCTGCCGCGGCGCTGCTGCGCCCGCGCGCTCTGCTGCAGCCTGCTACTGATGCTGCAGCGCTGCCTCGCTCGAGCGAGCTGCTGCCGCGGTGCTGCCTCGCTCTGCTGGCTGCTGCAGCGGTTGTGTGCAGTCCGCTGCCTCGCTCTGCTGCACCCAAACACAAGCACACACACACACACACGACCACACACACACAATCACACAAACACATCTCAACACACACACACACATAATTATATACATATATCTATATATATATAAACACACATCTATATATATATATATATATATATACACACACACTCACACACTCTCACAAACACACAACCTCACACACAAACTCTCATACATATATATATATAAATATATATACATATATACATAAAATCATATATATATACCTATAAACACTCACTCACACTCACCTACACACTCACACAAGCACTCACTCACACACACTCACCTACACACATACACTAGCACATAGATATAAATACACACACATATAAATAAAAATATATATATATAGAAACACACACCAATATATATATAAATATATAAATATAGACACAAACACTAACACAACACAACACACAACACACAACCCACACGCCCCACACACGCCCAACGACCCCGACACTCACCAACACCCTAAAATATATATAATATAACTTGAAAACTCTAGCACACACTCCCCGATACTAACCCAACGCACGTACAAACCCGAAACGAGGAAACCAAGTCGAAATGGCCGTTCGGTCATTTCGACAAATACGTGATGCGCGGCTCGGAAAACCTCCTGAAACGCACACCAAACGAACTCAGAATCGGCCCAAAATTTACCCACGCGCTCTACACGATGTCTAGATCCTAGAAAATGTACTCCCGCGTCGATTCTAGGCCTGTGGCGGAAACGCACACGCACTTAAAATCGGCGACGACGAAAAGCCCCAAATTTGCCCGAAACGCCCGTTTCTCCGCGACGTGGCTTTCCGTGTCTGAACGGAGACACGCACTCACCCTCAAGACACCCGACAATGTCTACCTAGGTCCATCTAACCTAGGGCATCACCCAAAATTGGGCCAAATTCGGATTTCACCCGAAATTGACACAAAACCTAGTGTTAAAGTCTCTAAACACTACCCAACTAGTTCCAACTTCCTTCCACGGGTAGTCTAAGGGTCTAGGAAGGTTCTAAAATATTAATTACACTATAAAAGAGTAATTACAATGGGAAATTTAGGGTTTACCTCTTGGGAGTTGGAATCCCAAGCCAAAATCTCAAGAATGCTCCAAATCCTCCAAATCAAGCTTCCAAGCTCCCAAATCTAGCTCCAATTCCAATTCTAAGCTCTACCCACCTAGGTTGGGGAAGAATGTAAGGTTAGGGTTCAAGTAAGAAGAAGAAATGGAAAGAGGAAGGAAGAAAAATAAGAAAACTTACTTTGGAAGAAGGAAGAAAGAAGAAGTGGAGAAGAAGGAGAAGTGAAGAAGAAGAAGAAATGGGATGGGACCTGCTGTGATCGGGTGAGGGGGCTGGGAATAGGGCCGACCATGTGAAAATATAGGTTTCACAAGTTGGCAAATGTCCAAAATGCCCTCCCGTAACTCGGTTTTGGGTTTCGGGGTCCAAAAACACTCAAACTAACTCCAAATCTCTCCCACTAACCTTCTAAAAATAAAATAAATATTTCTAAGCCCCAAAATAATTCTCACAAGGGTGTGGGCTGGGTCGGACATGGGTCCACTAGGGTCTGACATGGGTCCAGGGTAGCAAAAATCCTAAAATAATCAATAAAAATATAATACAATCATTAATTAATTATAAATATAATTAATTAAAAATAATGCACAATTAACCAAATTAAAAATAAAAAAAAATACCCGGCTCTGGAAATGGGGTGGTGACAAGCCTATCCTCCTTAGAAAATTTCGTCCTCGAAATTTAAAGTCAATCACACTCTTTCTAGGTCAAACCCCCAACAATCACAGTCAAGAAATTCTACCTAAACAACATACAAGATCAGGGTCCTACTGGTCGTATTATTACAGTCTCAATCGGGGTCACTACATTATCTACCACAGCACAAAAAAAATCTAACAGGTACTAATGAAGCACACCACAGGAATGGAAAAGGACAGGAAGAAGAAATAAGAGACAGACCTGCTAACCCGACATCCGTAGCATCGGCCTCCTCGACCGTCAACGCATAAGCCCTGCCCTGCTGGGGTGTATCCCTCTGCTGGTGCGGGGCATGATGCTGTGCCACAGATGGCCTAGCTCCAACTCTCTGATCCTGTGCTCCACCCAATGGAGGTACAGTAGGGCAATCTCGCATCTGGTGAGCAGCGGATCCACAAAACAAACACACCTTCAGCCTCCTCCTACAAACATCCCAGGTGTGTCCTGCCTTCCTGCAGTAGGCACAAGTGGGCACCCTCTGATCCTGACCCTGTTGCGCTGCCTTCTGTACATAGGGACGCTTAGCCGGTCCCGCACTACCACTGGCACTGCCTGAATCATCCCTGCCTCTCTTGGACTTGAGCTCGAAGTCATCCTCTGCTCTCTGAGCATCTCCTACTATCTGCTCAAAAGTTGCCTCGCGGTCGCTCCTGGTCAAAGACTTGACCGCCATAACCAAGCCCTTGCAAAACTTCCTCGCCTTAGCTACCTCACTCAAGCCATCCACGAATCTGCCCAGACGACAGAACTCCGCTGCGTACTCGTCCACTGTCATGCTCCCTTGGACGAGTGCCTCGAACTGGCTCTCCAAAGCACTGAGCGCCACATCTGGGAAAAACTTCTCCTTAAAAAGCCTCTTAAAAGCCTCCCAAGTAAGCCCTGGCGCTGCAATCCTCGTATCTGTGCGATACCATGTCAAAGCGAGATCGAACATCTGACTGCCCGCTGCCTCTATCTGCATGCTGTCTGGAATCTGCGCCAGCCTGAAGATGCCCTCAATCTGCTCTATCCAGTCATCCGCGTACAGGATACCTTCTGTACCACGGAACTCCTTGGGCCGTATCCTCTGAAAGTTGATAATACTGACCGGCCTCGGATGCTGAATCTGATCTGCCTGTGGCTGAATCTGTGCCACCCTATCCACTGCTGTCATGGCCACCTGGTGGGCGTTCTCAATGCCCAGCCTCATCACATCCACCTGATGGTGCTGCGCGTCCATCATCTCCCTGAAGAAAGAAAACAACTACGCGGCATCTACTGGAGCAGAAAGTGGTGGAGGAACCACCGGAACGACTGGGGTAGTCCTCGGATCGACAGGTGAAGGAGGATCCCCGAAAGAAGCAGATGCTCCCTCAACCGCAGGAGTGGTGAGTGGAGCGGTAGCAGCTGCCTGAATACGAGCTAGACGAGAGGTAGCAGACCTCTCCGAGGCAACTGCTGGAACGGTACGATGGGATCGTGTCTTCGGAGGCATCCTGAACACAGATCAAAAGAAGTCAATACGGCGCAAGATACGATATCATCAAAGAAGGATAGTAATATTTCAAAAGAAAGCAATTTCAGAATAATTAGATTGGAATTGTTCCTAGTCGTGATTGAGTACACTCTTATCCTAGATCCTAGATCCTATAGCAGACTCGCAGCAGTACAACTAAGTTGTTGTACCACCACGACATCGCACTAATTACGAATCGAGACCTGCATGGGGCCGCCACCAAAAACGTGTCACGAACCGCACCCGGAAAATCGGGCATGAGTCGTGGGTACGTCCAGCCTATGCCGCAGCATCGGCGGTAGAACGCTGTCTAGGTCAACTAACTAAATAATAATCTCACACAAAAATCGGCCATGACCTCTCCAAAAGGAGGGCAACCACACAAACAATATAAACCTGTCAAGATCTCAACTTCAAACGGAGGAGCAAATATCTCAATGATAATCAAGTACTCAATCACGAATCTAAGCTCGACAAGATAACACGAAGATCTAACAACTATAAAGTCTAACCAACAACAACTACTACAACAACCACAACATCAAATAATAATACAACAATATCCAAAATAATATACAAACAAGGTCTCAATCCAAAATCGGAGACAAATCCGGTGCTAAAAGCTAACAAAACAACAACAAGATCTCAGTGATCCCGGCTACCAACCCGAAAATCACTCCTAAACTAGAGGGTCCCTGTCTGCACCATCGACAGGCTCAGGTCCATAGAACGTCGGACACCAATCCTCCGGATACTCTAAAAAATATGTCCAGTCAGGACTGGAGCAAGTACATCTCTAACAGCAGTTCCATTTAAATGATAAAAACTATAAAACAGTTATAGCAAGTAGCAAGAAGAATGAAGCAAGTATGAAACAAGGAAATATGTATAACTGGTGCATAAAGGTAAAGATGCATGGATATCAGAGCAAGATAGTAACAACTGCAAGATACAAGAAATCTACACTAAGAGTAAGTCTGTGCACATGAACGTGTAGTGAGTCCAGCATGAAAAACATGTAGTGAGTCAAGTCCAGAAACATGTAAGTGAGACAAGTCAAGAAATGCATGAGAGTCCAGACTATAAAGAATGAACTCGGTGTCTTTGAAATACTTGTTTCGACATGTAAACGGCTAGGGGTAAGTACGGCTCACCGCGCACTGGGTGCGCGGCTGCTATCATTCCAGATTAGACCAGAGGGAGTGATGCCTGATGATGCCAGATAGGAATGTTTATATGTCTACTCGAGTATTTCCCTGCCCCGACTAATACAAGTGGATCCAAGACCCGACACGCAAATTAAGATGAGTCCAGCCTGAACATGAATGATGTCTGTAGGTGATGCCAGTAGTAATTCCAGAATAGAGGCCAGAAACATAAAATGTACGTGTCGCAAGTAAATAAATCCAAAAATACCAGTCAGTGTTCCGTGTTGTGCCAGAATAATCAGATGATACTATACTAGAAGCTGAATCATAATAATCATCAAATAATGAAAACTATCAGAGAATGTACTCGCCTGACGTCTTGAGCAACTAGCGATCCGAACTGGTGTCGCAAGGACCTAATACGAAAAGCAAGGTTAAACAGGGTTCTAAAGAGTTAAACAGATATAAAATAACTAAAAATAGGCTTCTAGGGTCGTTCTAGGTCAAACGGGTCAAACCGGTGAAATCTGGGTCAAAAAGTCAACTCTTGGTCCAAAAAGTCAACTCTAGGTCAAAACTAGGTCAAAAGTTGACTTTGGCGGTCAACCGAGTCAACTACGGTCAAGTCTGGGTCATACTAGGGTGCTCCTGAAATTCTAGGTCAAACCGAGCTCATTAAACTAGAAAACTCACAAACTCGCCTCCTTGAGATACCGGGATACCCTCGGTATCCGATACCTCAACCTAGGCTATATACCCCGCCTATACCCTCTAAAACCTATGCTAGCACGCGTAAATATATACACATATACATATAAAAATCACTCCAATACTATTCCTAGGCTATTGCTCAAAAACCCCGCTCGAAACCCAATACCTTGGTTATCTTAAGGTATTGAGATACCTCGGTATCTCAAGGTATTGAGATACCGCTCTAAACTCAACCCGACTACCCCTCTAGCTAGCTAACTATGCATAAACATATATATCTAGCTATAATCTAGGCTAAAATATAGATATCTAATACATATAGGCATATACCTAGGTATCTACACCCAATACCTTACCTTACCTTACCTTACCTTACCTTACCTTACCCTCAAATATATATATATATATCTATATCTAGATATCTAACTATCTATCTAGCTATGTATATATCTATTTATAAATCTATCTATCTATCTCTCTATATATCTATAGATATATATAGCTATAGGTATAAATATCTATACCTTAGATATATATATAACTATCTACCTATCCATTACCTACTTATCTATCTTATTACCTATTTATCTAGTAATCTAACTACCTATCTATATCTATATATCCATCTAGTATCTATATATGTATCTCCCTAGCTAACTATTATCTATCTAATAATCTATCTATCTTATGCATCTATCTAGGTATCTAACTATCTATCTAACTATCTAGTATCTATATAGTATCTATCTATTTATCTCTAACTATCTAGGTATCCATTTACCTATATCTAATCTATCTATTAATCTATCTATCCAACTATCTATCTAAATATCTAACTATCTATTAATCTCTCTAACTATCTATCTAACTAATCTATCTTTCTATCGAGATATCTATATCTAGATACCTACCTACTAGATCTCTACCTATCTAACTATCTATCTAATACCTATTATCCATCTATCTATCATTCTATCTAACTATCATCTATCTACCTAACTATCTAGATATATGTATCTATATCTATCTACTTATCCATCTATATATATATACCTCTCTCTCTCTCTCTCGCATACTGCTGCTACTAGCGCTGCTACATGGCTGAATTGCTGCCTTGCTGCTGCAGCTGCTGCTGTTGCTGCTGCTGCAGCGCTACGCTCGAGCGAGCTGCTGCCGCGGCGCTGCCGCGGCGCTGCTGCGCGTTGGAACTGCTGCTGCTGCTGCTGCTGCAGGCCGCGCTGCAGCGAGCTGCTGCCGCGGTGCACTGCCGCTGCTGCCGCGGCGCTGCTGCGCCCACACGCTCTGCTGCAGTGCTGCCTCGCTCGAGCGAGCTGCTGCCGCGGCGCTGCCTCGCTCGAGCGAGCTGCTGCCGCGGCGCTGCCTCGCTCTGCTGGCTGCTGCAGCGGCTGTGTGCAGTCCGCTGCCTCGCTCTGCTGCACCCAAACACAAGCACACACACACACACGACCACACACACACAATCACACAAACACATCTCAACACACACACACATAATTATATACATATATCTATATATATATAAACACACATCTATATATATATATATATATATATACACACACACTCACACACTCTCACAAACACACAACCTCACACACAAACTCTCATACATATATATATATAACTATATATACATATATACATAAACTCATATATATATACCTATAAACACTCACTCACACTCACACACACTCACCTACACACTCACACAAGCACTCACTCACACACACTCACCTACACACATACACTAGCACATAGATATAAATACACACACATATAAATAGAAATATATATATATATATATATAGAAACACACACCAATATATATATATAAATATATAAATATAGACACAAACACTAACACAACACAACACACAACAACACATAACCCACACGTCCCACACACGCCCAACGACCCCGACACTCACCAACACCCTAAAATGTATATAATATAACTTGAAAACTCTAGCACACACTCCCCGATACTAACCCAACGCGCGCACAAGCCCAAAACGAGGAAACCAAGTCGAAATGGCCGTTCGGTCATTTCGACGAACACGTGGTGCCCGGCTCGGAAAACCTCCTGAAACGCACACCAAACGAACTCGGAATCGGCCCAAAATTTACCCACGCGCTCTACACGATGTCTAGATCCTAGAAAATGTGCTCCCGCGTCGATTCTAGGCCCGTGGCGGAAACGCACACGTACTTAGAATCGACGACGACGAAAAGCCCTAAATTCGCCCGAAATGTCCGTTTCTCCGCGACGCGGCTTTCCGTGTCCGAACGGAGACACGCACTCACCCTCAAGACACCCGACAACGTCTACCTAGGTCCGTCTAACCTAGGACATCACCCAAAATTGGGCCAAATTCGGATTTCACCCGAAATTGACACAAAACCTAGTGTTAAAGTCTCTAAACACTACCCAACTAGTTCCAACTTCCTCCCACGGATAGCCTAAGTGTCTAGGAAGGTTCTAAAATATTAATTACACTATAAAAGAGTAATTACAAGGGGAAATTTAGGGTTTACCTCTTGGGAGTTGGAATCCCAAGCCAAAATCTCAAGAATGCTCTAAATCCTCCAAATCAAGCTTCCAAGCTCCCAAATCTAGCTCCAACTCCAATTCTAAGCTCTACCCACCTAGGTTGGGGAAGAATGTAAGGTTAGGGTTCAAGTAAGAAGAAGAAATGGAAAGAGGAAGGAAGAAAAATAAGAAAACTTACTTTGGAAGAAGGAAGAAAGAAGAAGTGGAGAAGAAGGAGAAGTGAAGAAGAAGAGGAAGAAATGGGATGGGGGCTGCTGTGATCGGGTGAAGGGGCTGGGAATAGGGCCGGCCATGTGAAAATATAGGTTCCACAAGTTGGCAAATGTCCAAAATGCCCTCCCGTAACTCGGTTTTGGGTTTCGGGGTCCAAAAACACTCAAACTAACCCAAATCTCTCCCACTAACCTTCTAAAAATAAAATTAATATTTTTAAGCCCCAAAATAATTCTCACAAGGGTGTGGGCTGGGTCGGACATGGGTCCACTAGGGTCTGACATGGGTCCAGGCTAGCCAAAATCCTAAAACAATCAATAAAAATATAATACAATCATTAATTAATTATAAATACAATTAATTAAAAATAATGCACAATTAACCAAATTAAAAATAAAAAAAAATACCCGGCTCTGGAAATGGGGTGGTGACAATAGCATATTCTAGACTATAGCTAGAGCTGGTCATATAATATTGTATTATGCTAGTTCTTCATTTTGGTAACTAGCTTTATGATCATCTTTGTATGTATAGTTTAGGGTGCCTTACTATTATATGTTTGGTGATAATATATCTTATAGCTTGTTGATTGCTTGAGATTAAGACAACTAGGTATTGCTTGACCCAGGAATGACTGTTGGATTATAGAGTGAACCCTCACATGTCTTAGACAGTTGTGACCGTATCTCGGGGTATAGAATACTCTGGTATACATAGTTGGCTTTGTCTGCCCCCACTCTCCAGTATTATGGTTCTGGGGCATGATACGATTTTAGTGCTGGTCCATGCAGGTGTAAAAATTCAAAAGTATAAGAGTTTACCAGTGTTTAGATGTCTCAATCATGATACTACTTGATCTTCTCTAATAGTCAATCTATATCTTTGAATCTTGACTTGATACTAGCCTTCATCCTCGATCACTCTTGTCCTTCTGATTTGATCCATGTGTTCTCTATCTTTCTGGGATATTGTTCCTTGTCCTTTCGATCATCCAGCCCAAGTTCCTCCAGTGGAAGGACAAACCCCGGTGGCCCAGCAGACTCTTGAGGTTCAACCTCAGCATTCCGTAGCCGAGTCTAGAATAGCTTAGAATGAGGAACCCCAGATCTAGGAAATACCTCTCATTGTAGAAATTCTACCCTTGCAACCAGTACCTGATACATAAGGGGACAACTGTTTGATACTTTGGTATCCTCAGAGAGTAGCTAGCATCTCAAGAACGTCTGGATGACACCCTCACTCAGTCAGTGTAGAAGGCTTTAGAAACAGGCAGACCTCGTGCCAACAACTCAGCAAGCAACTTCAAGTACCTCCAACCCTCATATTTCTATGGCAACAAGGATGCGATTACATAGGAAGCTTGGCTTCAGGATACTGAGGCCATTCTAGAGACAGTTGGAGTTCCGGCTAGAGAGGAAGTGTCAGTGGTTCGGCTTTAGTTGCTAGATTTGGCCTGAGACTAGTGGGCGGACAGATAATTTCTTTGGCAACGCCCGTCCCCTGGGCTGTATTCAACAAAAGGTTTTAGATCAGATACTTTGATGCGGTATCACATTATGATATTCTGTAAAGATTTAACAACTTGAAGCTAATGGACAGGACTGTTGACGGCTATGCGGCAGAGTTCTGCAGACTCAGTCGGTTTGCTCCCACCTTGGTGGCAACCGAACTGGATAGAGCAAGAAGATTCTAGCAGGGACTTCACCTGGAGATCATATTGGCAGTGGAACAACATGAGTTCCAGACATTTGATGCTGTGTTAAGAGCAGCGAGAAGATACGAGTATACCTCCAAAGAATCGTGGATAGAATTAGAGGTTATAAGAGAACCCATACTTCAGGATGTTCTTATACCCAGTCTTCAGTACCAGCTCCGGCAGTTAGGGCATTAACCATTGGATACTCGTGGAGGCCAGTTTCAACAGTTTCAGTTCAACAAACAGCCCCGACCCAAAATTAGCAGCAAAGGATATCTTCTTCAGTAGGATGTTCACATTTTGGGAAACCAGGATACGTGATTTTAGAGTATCTCAGAGCACAAGGGTTATGCTTAACTTGTGGAGCACCAGGCCACAGAGTGGAATCTTGCCTACACCTAGCCAGTTCATCATCATCTTTCCCGACAGGACCACAGTATAGGGCACCCGTGTCGTCTCAGCAGAACTAGGGTCAGAGGCCTTGGTCGACCCAATCTCAAGTATTCCAGCTGCAGAGGCCAAATTAGTATGCGTAGGCCCAAGCCCAAGTATAGGCCAGACAAGGAGGTCCGCAACAGAGAGTTGTGAGACTCGTCTCACTATTCTAGTATTTATACCCGATATATGCATATTATACAAATATAGCTCATTTATTATTTAATTGTTTGCATCATAATTTATGCCATTCATGCATTGTTTAGGTTATTTTTGTAAGTTTTCCTTAGTTGCATGCTTTAGACCGTTGGTCCCTTGGTTTTCTTGGTGGGTAGCTGTGATGAATCTGGGTGGAGGCATAGATTATGATCCAATGTCTTATAATCAATCCTTTGCCTATATAAGCAACCCCAATCTCTTTTCTCTACTTTTCTTTCCTTTTGTTTCTTTCTTCTTCTTCATTTCTTTCCCAGCAGAGAGCAGCAACTGAGCCTGGCCTTGGTCGTGGGTAACCTTGGTAGTATTGGTTTTAGGCTAGAACTTGACCGTAGGCAAGTACATCTGGCCAACCGAAGGAACAACTATGGATCTTTTTTTGATTCTTAGTATAACTTGTTTAATTACTTGATAGGTTTTATTTACTTAATACTTAGAACTTATCCCATTGATGATTTTATTTCCTTGGATTGGATTGCTCATGGAGCCGGAGAACAACAAGTTGAATAATAAAAAGTTGGCCTGAGAATGCATATAAAAGTATACAGGGAACCCTTGTCGTATATAGTGAAGTTCCAGTGAGCGCACTTATGTGCGTTTCACAAATTCCTTAGAAAGTGCGCCAAGATATGTTAAGTACTCTGGACGCACTTCTCTACTTCTACGTACATTTTGTACTATGACAATTCCTTCAAAAGTACTCCAATCCTACTTGTCGTACTTTTGAAAGGGTCTACAAGTCAACAAGAATGTAATCCACTTCTTAAAAGCCAAGTTGGCGCACTTTGCAGATATTGCAGAGTTGGCCCACTTTGGTGAACTTTCCTTACCGGCGCACTTTGTCGCTTCTGGAGATTGGCGCACTTTGTTGTGTGGCGCACTATGTGGCATTCTCTAAAGATGGCATACTTTGTAGCCTTTCGTATTACTTAATATCTAAGCAATAACTTCTAACCATTCTCGAGAATTGTGTTCTCGACTGCAGAGTCGTCTCGACTGCTGTGCCATAACTTGGAACTTGTATTTTATCTTTTGTGGACCTTCTTGCACTTTTTTTTGTGCCAAACCTCACAGCTGGCATACTTGATAAAACTGTACCAAGTTCATAACTTAGGGTACCTTTATATGTGTGCCAATGACAGATTTATGCGCCAAGCTCCTGGTTCGCGCACACCTATCATTTTGCGCCAAGGTATTTGAGTGCGCTTTAGTATGATTGTACGCCACTGTTGCTCGAAGCACTTTTGTATCAAAGTGCGTCAGAACTGCCTTAATTAGTGATTGGTGCGCCAAAACTATTTGTTTGGCCGTTTGTGCGCCAATACCAGTTTGTGCGCCAATGGTGGTTTTTGACACATTGTGCGCGGTTGTTACCTTTCTTACATAATTTTATGCGCCAGCCCTAAATTATTAACTTATGTGCCTATATGCCAGTGTTCTCTTTAGTATGCTTAACTCTTGATGATTCTCTAGTTCTCTTTAATCATGTTATTTTAGTTAATCTTGCTTATTTTTTGAACATGACATTCTCGATATTGATCTTGATTTTCTGACATAATTTAGTGATTGTACATTATAAATGAACTCCTAAATCTTGATATGGAATTGATAATACAGATAATCCTGATCCTGTACTGATAACCCTGATACTCCTGATCCTGATGATCCTGATAGTGGCTCGACGTAGCGCACTCTTGACTTAAAAATTCTTACAACTGTCATGGTCAAGGCTATTAGTAGCACTTGTATTGCATGACCTATATTTTCGTGGTTGATTTTGATTATACTCGTCAAGTTACTGTCCTGTTTTGCATCATTTCTAAGGCAGATTCCTGAACACCACTATCGGGAATCCTTGATAATTGTCTAGGCTAATAACTAGAATAATAATCTAGAAAGTATCTAGAGAGATTTTTTTTGGCTAGATGAAATCCCGGTATCCTAGCGATACCTATTGGATTTGGAGCTCTCTATCGTAAGGGATACACTTCCAGTACACCATCGAGTATTGTACTTCCAAAAAAGATAAGAAATGATTATACCTGATATATCTATACTATGTACCTGTTCGTCTGGATAACCCGGATAGTCTATAGGGCATGTAGCTGTAAGGAATCTCAAACTTTATGTGTTAGTAAGTAAGACTGTGATAACCCTAGTTAGCTAATGATAGCAAGTCATAGGGCATGATTGGCCGTAATATCTTGATTTTTAGTTTAGTCTAGTCCTATCCTGATTTCATTAACAGCTGATCCAAAAATGATAACCGGAGTACTGATTCCAGATGTCCTTATTTAATTACTCTTGAACTGCTCAACGATTATTTTAATCATTGCACGTGTTTAAGTGTTCCTTATGCTATCTCTTACTAATTTGTCTGCATGCTAGTTTTAAATCATAAGTTTGGCTCCCTTATGGTACTTGTTATTTTGGGGTCTGACCCCATTGGTTTTGTATGGCTATATTTTGGAACAGGACCGCAGGATCTCCCGTACTTCCAGCCTCAAGATGGTGAACACGAGGAGCACCTGAGGATATGAGTAGATTTCTTCTTCCCCACCCACTTGATCTTATACATTATTCTTTTGAGGCATTTATCCATCGAGCACTTGTTTAGCTCATGTTTTGGGACTTGAAATTCTAACTTGCAGGCCTAGATATAAAGCATATTCTAGAGTATAACTAGATTATACTCTGTAAGTTCTTTATTTTGGTACTAGCTTCATGATCATATATGTATGCATAGTTTGCAACGCCTTACTATTATATGTTAGTGATCATACATCTTGTAAACTTGTTGCTTGCTTGAGATTGAGACAACTAGCATTCTTGACCCATGATCGCCTGATAGATTATAAGGTAAACTCTCACATGTCTAGACAGTCGTGACCATATCTCGGGGTATAGATTACTCTGGTATACGTAGCTAGCTTTGTCTGCCCCCGCTCTCCAGTATTCTGGTTTTGGGGTGTGACATACATGATATTGTACTTTATGGATATTTTAATCATAGTTGGTAAAATTTTTACATAGAAATTGTACAAACAAGAAAACTTCTCCAATGGTGCTTTATTTCTATCTTATGTGACACAAAACAAAAAATGAAAGGATCAATTTAATGATGTGAGGCCCAATAATAATTGTCATGAGAGATGTAGAATTTCTATAAGAGTTTCTATATGTAGAAACCCTCATAGAATTTTTTTTATCTTACATCAATGCAACATAGGATAAAAATTGGAATAGAAACCACCATTGGAAGAACTTTTTCTTAAAAAAAATTCTACCATAGAATAGGGGAGATAGAAACCCACATGAGATGGCCTTATAGCAATTAATATTGGACCCACCACTATTAAATTGATCATTTTATTTCGTGACACCTAGGATAGAAATGGAAAACCATTGGAGAGTATTTTTGTGTGTGTGCAATTTCTATATAGAAATACTACCAACTAGGCTAGAAATTTTCGTAAAGTGCAATGCCAAGTATGATAGAAACTCAAATTTTAAAATTTCCATTGGAGATGGCCTTATAATGCGGCTTAGAAATGGTTCAAAAATGAGTCGTCGTATGTATATCTTCACTTAGGCCATCTCCAATGATTTTTTTTAAATTAGAGTTTATATCCTACTTGGCATTATACTTAAAGGGAGTTCTATCCTATTTGGTAGAGTTTCTACATAGAAATTACAGAGACAAAAAAATAGTCTCCAATGGTTCTCTATTTCTGTCACGCCCCGGTCTCGCAGGACCGAATGTCCTTGCATGGGCATGATGCCGCTCGAGCCTAAGTTGCGCCCGTGCAAGGCAAGCACCTAAAACCACCGATTTAACGCTAAGCCACAGAGTCGCACAGATTGTCCCTAATGCAGCGGAAGTAGAATAAACACAAGTATGATATAAAACAAGCTCTTTATTGATATGTAGAATATTACAAGTATAAGCCGAGGTTACAAATTGCTCTAGCTCTCTCTCTCATAACAATAAAATGTGCCAAGCGGCATACAACATGGGATGATAATTAGGCGATGTTCCAATACATTACGTCCTGTATAGGAGCTTTAGCTCCTGCGACAATGCTCCAAGGCCCCAGTGTTAGCTCCGTATCTTAGAGTGCATGAGGGAAGACTCCGCACAGAATGAGGTTCTCCCATACCCTGCAAGCAATCTAGTGGGTTATCAGTACATTAAATGCACTAGTGGGGAGGCTTCTCGCCCAACTCAACAAAACCAAACACTTTATATAAGTTTCGTGCACCATCTATTAAGTTATCTTTCTAGTCTTACCTTAGGATCAGTTTTATGGCAATGATGTAAAGACTAACTCGTATTGTAGTATGCCGTATGATATAAGAGTATCACGGCAAAACTTACCAACTTACCATTCTTCCTTTCTTGTCCAAGGTAACCCATGTTAACCAACATAAAATAAATGAAATGAATCAAAAGGGTGCGCATACGAACTTAGTGTTTGTCACATCCCAGTCCCAAAATACTAAGGGACTAGCCACGTGGCAATGGCCAGCAACACAACTCCAATGGGCAAACCCAATTTAATAGACCCGTGAGAGTGCACTTAAGCTGTAATACATATAAATGGTCTACAAATACCTGTCATAGTTTATATATATAATCTCATCCACAATAAGTATTGAAATCATAAAGAGACAAGTCCAGTCACAATAAACATAAAATAATCTGTCCAACGAAAGCAATATAAATAATGTCGCGGGGAACAACCCGTCGTCAAAATGGAAAAAAAATCTAAGTACAATATCCAGAAGTCACTACAAGATCAAATATCTAAGAACACTAAGCATAATAAAAGAATGGTGAGAATAATGTGTGCTCAAGAGAAGTCCTCCGGAACAACCTCGTCCTCTACAATATGTACGTCTCCAATAGTAGCACCTACCACGTAAACCTCGGAATAGCTCTCCTCGTCTACAGTTGGGGACATAATCCAGATCTAGGTCCTCAGGGAACATAGCAAGGTACAATAAACACTCAAGCCAAATGAAATACAGCAAGTAAATATAGACAGATCCTTAGGGCAAGCTATGTAACTCGCTAAGTGAAATGCAAATGAGAGCATCACTAGTACTCAGGCTGAGACCACTACAGGCTCAGTGTCGTGGAGCCCATAGCAGCAAGTAGTATCACGACTCCAATATATGTGCCAAAGATCTTAGACAGAGTCTAAGGCACCTCCAGTAGTATATATATATATAAATAATCAGCCTGTAGCCTGTGTGTCTCTCCCTATCCAATGTAATCTCATGTCTCATGTCCACGACGTCTCATGTCTACGATATCTCATATCCATAACACGCAAGATCATGACCTCTGGCTAGTATAACGAGTCATAATAATATCCATGTAATATGCAAGTCTCATATCACAAATCTTGTAAACCTATACAGAATCACTATGAATAACTCAAGAAAGATTCTATTACATGATATAGTGTCAAGTGTCCAATGGTATGGCGTACTTGGTAAAACAAGCACGTAAAAATAGGATCGTGGAATCAACTATCTAGGTGATGTTGCACGACTCCGCGTACGACGTTGACACCCGAATCTCGTTCGGACGCTAAGCAACGTCTCACGGTCCTAGGTTGAACAGGTATAATACAGAATAAATATATAAACAAAAAGAAACACAAGCAGATAATATAATAAGATCTTTGCAGGTTTGGCAAGGTACACTAGCCTGGGTTCTGAACTCCGTCAACTGATCCTGGGTAAGTAGAATCTGCACGTACACCTCCTAATGCTAAAATAAATATTATCAATATTCTCAGAATACTTGAAATAACTAGGATTGACTACCCATAAGTTCAATTTGGACACAGGGGCAAAATTGACAATTTTGGTATGTGTTCTACTTCGCACAAAAAAATGTGTCGGAGATAAAGTTCTCCAAATTTGTCAAACATAGTGTCTATGAGCCCAGAATGACAATAAGAACCCAACGAAAAGTCCAGAAATGGATTCTGATGAGCCGATTATGAAATCACCCGTTATGTAGAACCGTGGGGCCCACGAAATGGTATTTCGTCAACGTTCTCTGATTCGAACCAAACTTGGGTCACAGGACCAGCATAATGCTGCGAATCCAATGGCACAAGTTTTATTATGAATTGACGAGTACACTAGAAGTTATGACGAGTGTCAGAAAAAGGCCGATATGGTGCTTTTCGACGGATACGCGTTGATTCTGGTGTGCACGTACATCCAAATCAATTTTTGCAAAAGCTCACACGTCCGCGTTTATGTTAAGCACCTTTCGATGCAACTTGCACACGAAGAAGTCACCTCGTTTGGCGGGATATACCCTGTATAGCGAGATTTTGGGTATTTTAGAAACAAGTTTTTGGTCATTTTGAAACCAGAATAATTTAACCATTATAGCAAACTAATAAAAACTAAAAGAACAGTAAAAATCTTGGTTATATTGTGAAGAAGTTGCTTCAATTATATTTTGAAAATAATTAACGAGTTGGTAGAAAATTAGACATAAACAAGGGTACTTGGACTGAATTTTTGAACTATTTTTGAATAGTTTTTCGGCCAACTTCCGGTCGATTTTTTGATCAAACCCGAGTGCCTAAATTCGTTCAACTTAAAGGAAATCCTAGAGGGTTAGGTTGTGAACATACCAGCGAAGATCGGACATAAAACGGATAAGCGAGGAGGGTGGAAGCTTCGCACAAAGGGGGGCGCAAGGCTGTGCACTGCTGCTGCTGGTGACGGCCGCGCGGTTGCTGTAGCGGCGCTTCGGCGCTACTGCGGTAGTCGTCAGTGCTGTGGCAGTCGACGGCTCCGGCGGGTGGTAGAGGTGGTGTAGGCGTGGCTGATGGTGGAGGTGGTGTAGGCATGGGTTAGGGTTTTAGATTATAATGTATACATATATATATATGAGATATATATAGGGGGGTGGTTCCTGTACGCTGGTTGGGTAGTTTAGAGTTTAGGTTTGGGTTTAATTTCTATTTCTTTTTCTTTTGTTTTGTTTTATTTATTCAATAATTAAATTCAAAAAATTCTAAAAATAGTTAGGCACTTGAAAAAATTCTACAAAATTTATATTTCCTCCAATAAATAATTAAAACTAAATTTATATTAATTAAAAAGGTATTTATTAAATATTAATGAATATTAAAATAATTAAATAAATCCATAAATTTTATTTTTTATTTAATATTATATAGGGAGCATGCAGGGGGTTCGAATAACGCAACTCGAGGGTCATATTCGTAATAGGACCAGTTAGGCTCATAGCATAGATTTATTTAGGATCAATTGGTTGGTGTGGCGTGTTAAAATCGTACGCCACGATAAAAGGGTTAATTAATCATCGTTTCCTTGTAATTGTGTCACAAAAGTTGTGCAACCAAAATAAGGCATGGGATTACGAATTTGTGAGGAACAGTCATGGTAGGAGCCTAATTTGACTCGTCTAAGTCGAGCATGCTAGGTTAGTTGGAAGGAAAAGGCTAGTGTTGCACTCAAGATCTTAAACCATGTCGGTTGATTTCCAAAGTTTAATTAGATTATCAAATAAATATTAAAATAAAATAAAAATTATTAATTACCGAACTAACCCTATATAAAAATTAGGGTGCTCACAATCTACCCACCTTAAAAGAATTACGTTATCGTAATTAAGAAAAACGAAACGTAACCGGTCAGGAAAGGTTTGCTCCAGAAGAGATGACGTGATCACATGACATTTGTTGAAGCACGACACAAAGGATAAGGGACCATGAACAAGGGAAAAATTGAGAGAAAGGGTGAGGGTTTTGTTCAAGCAGAACACGTAGGGAAGCAATAAAAACTTTTTCTTAGGCAATGAGAGATAAGTAACTCAAGAATAAATGAGTCTGATTAGAGCGAGGATCAACTATAACTTATAAAATCTTGGGTACCACTTACATATTATTAATTTAGACTAACAAGTTTATACTAACATAACACTAGGTATAGGCTAGAAAATAAAACTAACAGGCACATGCTAAAGTACTACTAGAATATTCGTTACTATAGCTGGCTATGATAAAACAAAATCTTACCCATATTCGTTATTCCTCGAGTCTGTGCCTCCTCCACTGTTATCGCAAAATTCTGTCCACGTCCCTGTGGTGATGCCCTCTGCTGTTGCTGGGCCTGCTGGAAGAGTGCTGCCTGTGGTGCCAAGGGTGGCCTCGACTAATATCCTCCCGGTGCTGGTGGTCTAAATCCTCCATCTTCCGCCTGTGATGCTCCTGGTATAGGATAAGCTGGTCGATGTGGCTGCTGGACTAGCTTCGGTGCTGGTAAAGCTAGTCGGTGAACCATTGGTGTTCCTCACCGGCGCTCAGGGCAATCTCTGGCTGAATACAGACTGGATCCGCAAGCTAAACATAATCCCAATTTGCGTCTACTCTCTCTCTCTCAATATAACCTACCTTGCCACAGTAGTTACAAGTAGGAAGGGATGGGGCTCGTGATGCTGCTTTCTGGGGTAGATTCATCTGGGGTCGCTTTGTAGGCTCCTCTTGTAGTACTCGACCTGGTACTAATGCGTACGGTCTCTTCTGGCTGGACTCCCTCCTGTGGATGCACTCCATGCGTCGAGCTGCTACAAGGACGTCCGTATAAAAAGTAGGTGCAACTACGCCAATCTGTCTCTGTAGTTCAAAGCTCAGTCCGTTAAAGAATTTTTTTGCCTTCTCTTCTTCTATCGGGATCAGTGTAGGGTCGAACAGTTGAATCAAGCATGATGCAAGTCAAGGAATTTATTCGAGTCTGATATAGAGGTCAAGAACGTGTCAACATGTGGATAAGATCCTATAAATTTATTCTTATCCTAATCGCAGGCTTTCTCGGTCCCCTAGTTAAAACCAAAGCAATATATTCGTAGACCTGTATGGGCCACCACAAAAACTATGTCACGTCCCAGTCCCAAAATACCAAGGGACTAGACACGTGGCAATAGCCAGCAGCACAACTCCAATGTGCAAACCCAATTTAATGGATCCGTTATAGTGCACTTAAGCTGTAATAAATATAAATGGTCTACAAATATATATCATAGTTTATATATCTAAACTCATCCACAATAATCATCGAAATCACAAGGAGACAAGTCTAGTCATAATGAACATAAAATAATCTGTCCAACCAGTATCGAGATGTCACCTTTTGAGGCATTGTATGGACGGAGGTGTAGCACTCCGTTGTCATGGGATGATGTAGGTGAGAGAGCTTTCCTTGGCCCGGAGATGGTGGTGGATGCGGCAGAGAAGGTCAAGCTCATTAGAGATAGACTTCGGGTGGCGCAGGACAGGCAGCGGCATTGGGCCGATAGCCACCGGAGACCTTTGGAGTTCGAGGTATAGCTTAGAATCTAGATTTTGTTCTTGTGTTTGCTTGTGATTGCTTGTTTTAGACTAAATGCAGAGACCTTGTTTGTGCTAGGTTGGAGATCTGGTGTTCCTGAGAATTTCTCCGACGCGGGGCACTATTCGCTTCGGTGGAGGCGGGAAGCTTAGCCCACGTTTCGTCGGGCCCTTCCGTATCCTCGAGAGGGTCGGCACCGTGGCGTATAGGCTCGAGTTGCCGCCTACGCTGGAGGGAGTTCATGATGTGTTCCACGTGTCGCAGTTGAGACGGTACGTGGCGGATCCCAGTCACGTATTGGATCACTCGGAGATGGCGGTGGGCCCTACTCTTAGCTATCCAGAGCAGTCGGTGGAGATTCTGGATCGGCGGAAGAAGGTGTTGAGGACCCAGACTATTCCCTTGGTTCGCATCGCGTGGAGGCATCACTCTCTAGGGGAGTCGACCTGGGAGAGGGAGGATGAAATGCGCGAGCGATACCCCTATCTCTTCAAGCCCTGAGGTATGGTTCTTTCCTTGCATTCCTGTCCTAGATTTATCTTTTTAATTTCGAGGACGAAATTATTTTAAGGAGGGTAGACTTGTCACTACCCAATTCTAGAAAATATGGTATTTTTTTATTTTTATTTGATAAATAGTGGATTGTATTTAATTAATTATATTTATTTTTATTTAGTGCTTGTATTATTTTTTTTAATGATTATTTTAGGGTTTTGGCTAGCCTGGACCCATGTCAGACCCTAGTGGACCCATGTTCGACCCAGCCCACACCCTTGTGAGAATTATTTTGGGGCTTAGAAATATTTATTTTATTTTAGGAGGTTAGTTGGAGAGATTTGGAGTTAGTTTGAGTGTTTTTGGAACCCGAAATCCAAAACCAATTTAGGGAAGGGTATTTTGGGCATTTGGAGCTTGTGTAACCCTTTTATATTTACTTTGGCCGGCCCCTACCTAACCCACCCGTGAGAATTCCAGCAGCCCCCTCTCTTCATTCTTCACTTCTTCATTCTTCTTCTTCTTCTTTCTTCTTCCTTCCTTCTCCAAGTAAGTCTTTCTTCCATTTTTCTTCTTTCTTCTTCCATTCCGTCTCCTTATGCTAGCCTTAACCTTGCTTTTTCCCTAACCTAGGTGTGAGGAGCTTAGATCTAGTGTGGAAGCTAGATTTGGTGGCTTGGAGCTTGAGGGAGGTAATTTCTAGGGGTTGTGAGACTTTGGCCTTGGGATTTCAACTCCCAAGAGGTAAAACCTAACTTTCCCCTTCCTAATTATTTTTATATAGTGTAATTAGTGTTGTAGAACCTTCCTAGACCCTAAGCCTACCCGTAGGAGAAAGTTGGAACTAGTTTGGTTGAGTTTAGAGACTTTGACATTAGGTTTTGTGTCGATTTCGGATGGAATCCGAAATTGGCCCAATTTTGAGTGATGTCCTAGGTTAGACGAACCTAGGTAGACGTTGTCGGGTGTCTAGAGAGTGAGTGCGTGTCTCCGTTTGGACACGGGAAGTCATGTCGCGGAGAAACAGGCGTTTCAGGCGAAATTAGGGTTTCAGCCGATTCTAAGTTCGTGTGCGTTTCTGCCACGGACCTAGAATCGATGCGGGACTACTTTTTCTAGGATTTAGACATCGTGTAGAGCGCGTGGGTAAATTTTGGGCCGATTCCGAGTTCGTTTGGTGTGCGTTTCAGGAGGTTTTCTGAGCTGCGCACCACGTGTTCGTCGAAATGACCGAACGGCCATTTCGACTTGGTTTCCTCGTTTAGGACTTATGCGCGCGTTGGGTTAGTATCGGGGAGTGTGTGCTAGAGTTTTTGAGTTATATTTTATATATTTTAGGGTGTTGGTGAGTGTCAGGGTCGTTGGACGTGAGTGGGGCGTGTTGTTGTGTGTTGTGGTTGAGTGGTATTGTGTCTCTTTATATATATATATTTATATGTGTCTATTTATATATATTTGTATGTGTATTTATGTATATATATATATTTATATATATATGTGTGTATTTATATCTATGTTCTTGTGTGTGTATATGTCTATGTGTATATATATATATGTATGTGTAAATGTGCTTGTGTGTGCATATGTATATATATATATATATATATATATATATATATATATATATATATATATATATATATATATATATATATATATATATATACATATATATATATATATAGGTGTATGTGTATATATATATATATATATATATATATATATATATATATATATATATTTGAGAGTGTGTATATATATATATATATATATATATATATATATATATATAGGTGTTGATATATATATATATATATATATATATATATATATATATATAGGTGTTGATATATATATATATATATATATATATATATATATATATATATATATATATATATATATATATATATATATATTTATAGCTATGTATATATTTGTGTGTGAGTGTGTGTATTAGTGTATTTGTGAGTGTGTAGGTGTGTGTGTTAGTGAGTGTGTTAGAATAGATATAAGTGTATATATAGGTATCTAGTAGTATATATATGGTTATATGTGTATATATATATATATATATAGGATTATATGTATATATATATATATAGGGGTGTGTGTGTGTGTGTGTTTGTAGCTAGAGGGTGGGTGGTCCAGCAAACAGCAGGCAGGCAGCAGCTGCTGCTGCCTGCACAGCAGCAGGAAGCTGCAGCAGCAGCAGCAAGGCTGCAGTAGCAGCAGCATAAAGCAGCAGCATCAGCAGTAGCAAGGAGCCAGCAGCAGCAGCAGTGCAAGCTCCAGCATGCAGCGAGGTTTGGGTATAGATAGGTGGTTATGTGGATTGTTAGATAGATAGTTTATAGATAAATAAGATAATAGATAGATAGTTAGATGTTTAAATAGTTACTTGGATAGATGGATAGATACTTAGATAGGTAGATGGATAATTAGATAGATAAATAGGTAATTGATAGGTAGATAGTTAGGTTTATAGATACTAGATAGTAGATAGCTAGATACTTAGATATATATATATATATATATATATATATATATATATATATATATATATATATATATATATATATATATATATATATATATATATATATATATATATATATATCTAAGATATAGATATCTATATACCTATAAGTTATATATATATAGGTGTATAGGTAAGGTAATGGGTATTTGGGTATATGTGTGTGGATATCTATATATATAGGTATATACCTACTTAGATATATAGATATGTGATAGATATATATATTACCTAGCCTAGATTAATAACTAGGTGCATAATTAGTAGCTAGATAGCTAGTTAGAGGGGTTTTAGAGTGAAACCTCAATACCTTGAGATACCGAGGTATCTCAATACCTTGAGATATTCAAGGTATTGAGTTTCGAGCGGGGTATTTGAGCATTAGCCTAAGAAATGCTTTGGAGTGATTTTTGTATATTTATATATATAATTATGCGTGCTAGCATAGGTTTTAGCGGGTTTAGGCGGGGTGCGTGGCCTAGGGCGAGGTATCGGATACCAAGGGTATCCGGTATCTCGATTAGGCGAGTTTGTGAGTTTAGTAGCTTAATGAGCTCGGTTTGACCTAGAATTTCAGGGGCACCCTAGTTTGACCTAGCTTTGACCATAATTGTCCCTGTTGACCGTAAAAGTCAACGTTTGACCTAGTTTTGACCTAGAGTTGACTTTTTGGACCCCAGGTTGACTTTTTGACCCGATTTTCACCGGTTTGACCCGTTCGACCTAGAATAGCCCTAGAAGCCTGTTTTTAATTATTTTATATTATTTTAAATGCTTAGAACCCTGTTTAATTCTGCTTTTCGCATTAGGTCCTTGCGACACCGGTCCGGATCTCGATCCTCATCAGTTGCTCAGGACATCAGGCGAGTACCTACCTCTGATTGTTTCCATTTCATGATAGCGTTTATATCACCTATTCTAGAACTGTAATACTTGATTCTGACACATTGTTACATGAGCTGGTACTAGTGGATCCCGTCATGAGATGCTATCCCCCTTACCGTGTTCAGCGGGTACTCTATCACGTGTATTTCATCATGTGCTTCGGGTATTGATTCTCATGTGCTATTATGTGCTTCTTGTGCTCTCGCCTTCGTGTGCGCGATCTATTATCATGTACGTAGCGTGTTGTGGTTGGATCCAATGGTATTAGTGGAGGAGGGGAGTAGGAGTTGGTTATGTGATCAAAGCCAAACAGTATTCATGTGTATGTCGGTTATGCAACTCACGCATAACGGAGTTATCCTAGTGTTTTTCATGTGCAACCTAAGCCAATCACATAACAAACTTGTGCTCAAGGCACTTAGCTAGTATTCATGTTTCTCACCTGCAATTACTTTTCCACTACTTGTATTGTTCGCCAGTTTACATTGCAGCTACTTATTGTGCTCCAGTATATATTTATTTCCTGTGCATCTTGTATACTTTTCTATTGCTCGTCATATACACCTTACCATGCATTTGGAGTTGCTTTCAGAGTTATGTACTTCGCTCCAGTCCTGACTGGGCATATTTTTTCCAGAGGATCCTGAGGACTATTGCCCGACGTTCTACGGGCCGGGTATTGACGACTGTTGTGACCCCGTGATCGAGGAGGAGTGCGCCGAGGAGACGCCTATAGCATCCTAGTTAGCAAGGTGGGTTTCCTGGGTTGTTTCCAGTATTTTATTTTGGATTATTGTACTTATTCTTTTGTGGCTGTGAGATATTGTAGCTATTATGGCCTTGGACTGTATTATTTTGGATTGTCTTGCTCTCTTGGTTCTGTTTCTTTGTTTATATCATATCGTTCTTATATTCTTCCTCTAGATTTTGTGATTGAGATCATTGATATATATATATTGCGTGGTTGCCCTCCTTTTGGAGAGGATTTTGATATATATATTGCGTGGTTGCCCTCCTTTTGGAGAGGTCATGCCGGATTTTTCTGTGAGATATAGATAGATATGGTTGACCTAGAACGGACCTTTACAGCGTTCTACCGCCGATTCTGCGGCGTAGGCTGGACGTACCCACGACTCATGCCCGATTTTCGGGTGCGGGTCGTGACACAAACTGTGCCTGCTGTGGGGCCAAGGGTGGTCCCCTCTGAAATCCTTCGGGTGCTGGTGGACGCTGGCCTCCTGGTGGGGGTAGTATCCTCGGGACTGGTGATGCTGGCCTCTGTCCTATCTGAAGTGCTATGTCTCTGCATTATGGACAGTCTCGGGCATGGTGCTGGCTCGTTCCACAAATTATGCATGTTCCTAGTCTCTTTCGGCAGTTATCTGGAAATGCCCTATCTTACCATAGCAGTGGCAATTCGAAAGCTCCTTTTTTGGTACAGTGCTGTCCTCTGCTGTGTCTGTGCTCCAGGATGACGGATCGGTCCTCCTGCTCTGGGCTAGGCTCTGGCTGGTATGGTCGCGCTAGAATGTCTTGCTCCTCTGCCAATGGCCTCCCGGATCCTCGCCTCTGCAAGAATCTCCTCAGAAGAAATCATCACCTGTATGGTGGTATACCTCTACAGCTCGTAAGTGAGGCCGTGATGGAATCTCTGGGCCTTCACTAGATCATTGGGTATCAGGACGGCACCAAATCTGCTAAGACGGCTAAACTCTACGTCATATGCGTCAACAGTCATATTCTCTTGTTCTAGATGTAGGAACTGGGAGTACAGGGCATTTCTGACTGTAGCCAGGAAATACATCGCATTAAAGTATTCTAAGAACTGTTTCCAAGTTTGGTTCTTGCCTATACTGCACTCAATAGAATCCCACCAGTGATGGGCGTTGCCTTTCAGTTGGTCCCTCACTGCGGTCATCCAAAGGCCTGGATGCAGTTGTGAAGGCTCTAGTAGCATCTCCGTGTTGGCGACCCAATCGGAGATCTCCTATACAATCTCGTTGCTTGAGAAAGTATCTGGTCCCATCTGTCGGAACCATCTTACAGTGCCACTTGTCTGGACTGGTGGAGGTGCTGGTACTGGTGTTGTGACAGGTGTCCTCTCTAGTACTGCCATCAAACTCTGTCTCAACGTCTTGGTCTGATGCCACTGTGCTTGCATCATAGTCTGGAAGAACTGAAGCATCTGTGGCTGTCCATCGAATTGTCACTACCATATTCCAAAACAGGGGTATTTTTGAATTTTTATATGTATTTAATATTGTGTGTATTTAATTTAAATAATTGCATGAGACGTGTATTTATTATATTATGTATAGTATTCTTAATGTTTGAGCTGGTAGACTTGACCTAGAAGCCCACTAGATGAACACCTGACCGAATTATAGGATTGTGAATTAATTTGTATTATTTAGAACTTAATTATTTGAGGTTGTAATTATTACTGTAATTTTATTAAATTGTTGTGCCTTACCGTTGCTTTGATATTATGAGTGCTATCCTAGCTTTTGCCTTCCAACAAATTTTACAACCTTGCCCTAGACGTGCCCGCTTTCCATTCTGACCTTTTTGTAACTCATAATTATGCTCTCTTGTACGTCATTTTAGCCGCACAATATTCGTCGTGGACGTTTATTTAATTTTTAAATAAATTCCAACTTTGTATCGTTGTGCGTTCCAATCGGAATTGGAGACAACCTCGACCCATTTTTCGTGCAACCCAAATTAGGATAATATTCTATTCTGAGTCTTCTTCATTAATGATATTTGTGTCCCAACCTAATTTTGGCCCCATGTAATTCTAATTAATTTTAGAACACCGCTTGCATTTATTTCTAATTAAATTAGGGATACCATTTTGACTAATCCTGTTTAATCCCGACTTAATCCAAATACCCCACTAAGTAAGCCCATACCAAACACACAATACCCACCTCACCCTACAAAATACCAAACACCAATTCCTCCATCAATTTTTCATCATTTCATGTGTTTGTGCAAATACCCAAATTTTAAGGGGGCTAATTTGCAAATTTTGCATTAGGTGTCAACACCCCATTGGTTCAACCAAATGGAGAAGCCCACAAATTTGACTAGTCAACCAACCCCCCTCCTTATATGAATGATTTTCTCCATGACGAATCCTGGCCACCCACTCAAAATGGGGCTCATCATCACCACACACCTCCCATCACCCTTCCTATATAATGTCACATCACCTCCCTCTTTCCCAAGCAAACCCTAATCCCCAAACCTAGGGAAGCCCCCATCTTCTCTCTCTTCTCTCTCCTCACAAACACCAACGTAGCAAATTTTTTCCCATTTCCTTCTTCTTCCCTTTTTCTTCCTTCTTCCTTCTTCTTCTTCTTCTTCTTCTTCTTCTCTTCTTATTATTTTTCCTTTCTTTTTAAAAAATCAAACTCCCCACCCCTATCACCTAGCCCGGCCAACTCCGGCCCGGCCAACCGATCCACCATCACTCTAGCCCGACCGAGCCTTTTTTCCACGGCTGCCACTGCAACCTCCCTCGCCTGAGTTCGACTCCACGAGCCGGATCCCGTCGTGACTCGAACGGAACCAACTCGACGAGCAGCCCGAACCTCCCCAAGCCACCGGAATGCTACACCCCGCTCGACTGAATATCGCCTAGCCCGCCATTGCCTGAAGCCGCAGTCCCTCAGTCGAGCTCCTCGACCAGCCTCCCCCTCCGGCCACTGCACCGACGAGAGCTCCTCCAGTCGACCTGTCCCCCTACTCCGATCCAACCCCGGCTGCTTCAACCCGATCTCCTCCGTTCGATAGCCCCGGATCCACCGCTCTCCCCTTCAGTCGAGTCCTCCACCGGCCACTGCTTCTTCTTCGATCGCTCCTCTTCCCCGATCCGGCCTTCCCCTAGACGAGCCGCCGGCCTCCTCCAATACACAGCTCCACCACCACCATCAGCAGCTCCACGACTATCATCAGCAGCTCCACCACCATCACCGTAGCTCGACATCACCACCATACTCTACCCCTCGAGCCACTGCTCGACCAGCTCCCTCGACGAGCAGCGGACACCGGCCAACCCGAAGCAACACCACCACCTACACTCGACTTCCCACCCCGGCGCTGCCACTACTCCAGCTCTCCGATCGACCTCCCCTTCTCCACCTCCATCACCACCATTAGAACCACCAGGACTACCACCTCCTCCTCGTCGTCGTCGTCTTCTCCGTCATCGTAGACGCGTGCAGGTACGGTCCCCCCCTCGTATACGTATGTATGAGTGTACGTATGCATGTAGGTATATATATGTATTTAGTATGTATTTAATATATAATTGGTATATATGTATGTATATATTTTGTATATGGGTGTTATTTAATTGGTATAGTATACGTATCTATTTATTCATTAGTATATGTATATATATATATTTTGTATATGCATTTAGTATATCCTTAATATATATATAATTGGTATGTATATATATACATATATATATAGTATAAACTCAATTGGTGTATTAGTATTAGTATATTTTAATATTAATATTGATAATATATATACATATATATATAGTATATGTATTTATCTGGTATATGTACTAATATATATATATATATATATATATTAAATGTATTTTTGGCATACATATGATGTATATATATATATATATATATTGGTATATGGGTATTGTTCAATTGGTATGGTAAGTATGTATATATATTTAGTATATGTACATTATTCAATATGATGTGTATATATATATTGTTCAACTAATATATATATTATATATGTAATTAATTGGTATAATATATTGTATAAGTATTTAATTTGGTGCATGTATATATTGTAAGTATTAATGCTAGTTAATTATAGGTATAATATGTTTTATGTGTCTATCTACTAGATGACCCAAGTATGACCACGTAGCATGTTAGCAGACTGCCATATGTACATCGACGTACGGGCAAAACCCGTATCACCGACTGTCTGTATTCACAGCAATCACAGACGCGACGCCCGTGCAACTTGACGCACTTGACCCTAGTTGACTAGTGCCATACCTGGCATAGCCCCTGAGTTCGATGTATTTTGATTGTGTGTTAGTGTAGCATCTGATGCAAATATTATATTTATGATATATCTATAGGACTGTTGGATCATCCAGACGATTCTCTGGAACAGGACATTGGTGTCACCAGCTAAGGACCCAAGGCGAGTACATTCTCTGATAATTTCTAATTATTTGATAATATCTAAAATTCCAATATCTAGAAATGTTATATCTGATTCTGACACTGTGCTATACGGACTAGTATATAGATTGGATCTGCATACATGATATATTGGATATTGCTCGTGTATCGTGACGTGTCGTGATTGGATCCACTGTACTAGTTGGGGGCGGGGGAAATTTTACTAGATTATGTGATTATATCCAACTCTACATGCATCATAGCTCACCCCATATCTCACGTCGGGTGCGGCCTGACCATTACATGCCTCATAGCTGTTATATATGATTAGCCTGACCACTACTAGCATCATAGCTAACCAAATGGTTAGCTTGACCTTACATGAATCATAGCTAATCATATATAACTAGCCTGATCTTGTCCCAAGCTGATCACATGATAGACTGATATTTCAAATACTTAGAATAGTTACAGTTCTCTGCTTTAGATCATATACTACATCACCGTATATGATATATTACCTCATTCTCTTCGTTTCATATATGTATTAACTGTTTCATATTGTCTATATTGCCTGTCTCTTTACATTGCCTGTCTCTTTATTTTTTTATTGTATTTATTCACTGTCTTCTCTCAGTATATAGCATTATTTGTTTATTGTTTTATAGCCCTTATCAATTAAATGGAAATATTATTTGAGATGTACTTTGCTCCTTCCTGATTGGAAAATATTTTTTCAGACTATGCCTTAGAGGAACTGGTGTCCGACATTTATGGACCACAGGGTGAGTAGCTGCAGTCTTGGACTTGGTAGTTCAGTTGTGATTCTGGGAGGTTTAGCCAAAATCACTAGTTATCTAGTTAGTTCTTTTAGCATATTATTTTTGGTACCGGATTTGTCTCCGGCATACTTGTTGAGACTTGGATTATATTATTGAGTTAGATTATTCTATTTAGACTTGTGTTGCATTTTATCTTATCTCTTCGAGATCTTATCGTATTGTAGTTATGTGATTGAGTATGTTGTTCATATTATATTGTGATTATCCGTGTCTCCTTATGGAATTGGATATCCATATGAGATTGATTAGATAGTATCATGACCTAGACAGCGTTCTACCGTCGATGCTGCGGCGTAGGCTGGACGTACCCACGCTCTCGTGCCCCTATACCGGGTGCGGGTCGTGACATATTTTTAGTGGTGGCCCATACAGGTCAGACTTCGCAAGTTGTGCGATGTCGTGGTAGTACGACGTATTAGTTGTACTACCGCGTGCCTGCGATAGGATATAGGACATAGGATACTAGTATGAGAGAGGATACTCAATCACGAATTATTTGAGAGATTCTTGGGACGACCCCTGAGAATCTCATTATGAATTCCAATTTAATTCCTTTCCCCTTGTTTTTGTCTGTTCTCGCTTGTTGATATTGAGTTTGATTCTTATTGACCAGTTGTTAAATTTAATTCTTGGTATCGTTGTTGAGTTGATTTCTTATCGAGATAAATTTTATGGACTAAACCTTACGGTATCATCTGATGACATATATTGATGAGAACAGTGAGAAAGGTAAAACGTCTACTTTGGTTATCGAACCTAGAGTTTATCGCAGCCCACTACTAGAAAAAGCGGTCTTAGCGACGTATTTTAGCGACGTCAAAAGAAACATCGCTAATAATATATAAATTAGCGACTCCTTATTAAAACGTCGCTAGATGTCGCTAAATGGCGACATTTAGCGACGTTTAGCGACTTTTATTAAGATTTTAAAAGATAAGTCGCTATAAGTTCAGTTTAGGTCGCTAAATGTCGCTAATATGTCTAATTTAGCGACGTTTAGCAACGTATATAGCGACCTTAATATTAAAAATATTTAGCAACGTGTTTAGCGACGCATTGACGTCGCTAAAAATTAAATTAGCGACATTTTTCTTGGACGTCGCTAAACGTCGCTAAAATTTGGTTAATTAGAGATCGGTTTCATTTTTTCCCATCTGCTGAAATTTCGAAAAGAAAAAAAATTCCCCCGCCCCGCGCTCCGTCGACCCGCTCTCCACCGCGACTACTCCGGTAAACCCTACTCTCTCTCTCTCTCTCTCTCTCTCTCTCTCTCTCTCTCTCTCACGGGACACATATGACATTGACACAAACATGACACACACACAGACACTGACACAGACACAGATACGGCACACACACACACTGACACAGACACTGATCAGGACCTAGGGTTAGGGTTAGGGTTAGGTTTGTTGACATGGGGTTAGGGTTAGGGCCGACTGGCATCCATTCCATTTTGGATCCATGTCCACCACCTGGTATGCTATCAGTTGTAAAAAAAACTTAAGCTAGGTCTATCACAGGGCAAATTTTGTAGAACATACCCATCTTTTTTATCAAGTAGTTTCCTTCATATTGACTAGAAAAATATGATTTCATATATCCTATGCAAATAACGCCCCCTAAACTAAAAAAACAAAACCATGATAGAATCTGGTGTGAAGGGCTGGCATGCTTAGATCTGGAGGTAAAATTTAGCTATCTCCTAAATTTTCTAAAAAAAATTGCGTAGTCTCCTTGGTATTTCTTGATCCGAAAACTTGTCAATTATTTTAAATTAGACCCGAAACAATCCTCCATCGAATTTCAAGTAGAAATTTCTTCGATGGTCCAACTCAATACTGGGACACACAGTTATATATATAACTGGATTTATAAACAAGCAAAGGCAAGGATTCATACCATAGTGACTTAGCTAGCATGTTTTGCAATTCTTGATTCAATATCCATACAAGACATGGCTAAGAACATGCATGTACGTACTCGTTAAACTTTAAAGAAACGGAGACAAAGATTTAAATAAAGAATGAAATCAATATTTAATATGTTTCAAATAAATATGGAATAACATATTTATAAGGTACTGATAATTCTTAGTATTTTTTTAAAAAGAAAATATATATAAAAATTGAACCAAAAGTCAATTTTAATGCTTTCAAATAGTACCAGCCCCTATGGCACTAGTTATGGCTTAAACAGATGATATTACATAAATCAAACTCTTTGAACTCAATTTGTAGATAAATATATGTGTTGAAATAGGTAATCGTCGGTAGTTCTTGCTCATTATATATGTGACTCATTTTTTGCATGTTTTTGAGTAAATCTTGATCAAATGCCAATGCCAAACGGAGTGCAGTAATCTGCCGATAAATGTGAGTGAGTACAGCCACAATGCATGGGGTTATCCATTTCATAGAGCAATAGCCCATGTACTTGGGAAACTTTTGATGCAAAAATTATTCAAGCACCAGGTGCCTTAGTGCAATGCCATGACTGCTTTTCCCATAACGGACACTGACCTAGGAGTGTGGTTGGGGGCAGCTGCAGTTCTATAGTATGACACACTATTTGTAGTGTTGACTGCACACTTATAGTGCAGTTCATAGTACTATGGGGTTGGGGGCAGCTGCAGTTTTGATAAATGAAAATATGTATTATATCAGTTATGATTTTTATAGTACGGTTAATTTTGTATGTAATGATTTATATGATACATACTGTCAATTTTGCAGAAGTTTCTAGAAATGGATATGAATTACTATCTGCGTCATCGTTCGTGGATGTACAACCGTCATCCTGATGACATATGCGGTGTGCGGGATGAATTCATTGAGGGTGTACAGCAGTTCCTGCAGTTCGCAAAGGCGTTCCCTCAATACATGGACGGTACCAAAATTAAGTATCCGTGTGTGAGATGTCGCAATAGGAAATATCATCCTGAAGTGGAAGTTACATATCATTTATACTCGAAGGGCTTTACGCCAAATTACTATCAGTGGACCGCGCACGGAGAACTTGTATCTCTAGCATCGGAGTCGGAGCCCTATGTGGAGCCGTATATGGATGTCCAAGACCACGATGCTTACGACGACGGGTTGGTGAACATGGTTTATGATGCGGCGGGGCCTAGTTTCAATCCTGACAATTATGATGCGACGGGACCTAGTTTCAATCAGGAAAATTATGATGCAGCTGAGGAGGCACCGAATGCCGATGCTGCAAAGTTTATGGAGTTGCTTGAGAATGCAAGGACTCCACTATATCCTGGTTGTGAGGATCATTCACCGTTGGAGGTGGTTACAAGATTATTGAGCATCAAGTCCTATTTTAACATGTCGCAAGAATGCTATAATCGACTGCTCAATTTGATTATAGAGATCTTGCCCGAGGGTGCAAAGTTGCCTAAAGACTTCTATCGATCTAAGAGGATGGTGAGATTGCTTTGGATGGGATACGAGAAAATCGATGCATATCGCAACGGGTGCATGTTGTACTACAAAGACGACAAGGATGAAGATGCGTACAGATTCTGTGGTGCTGATCGCTACAAGGCCACTGTTAGAGAAAAGTCTGTCGGTGCAAGGAAGCCTACCGATTCGATGCACTACTTGCCTTTGACGCCGCGGTTGCAGCGGTTGTTTATGGTTAAGGAGACTGCAGAAAACATGAGTTGGTACAGGCGAAAACAGATCGAAGGAGTATTGGATCATCCATCCGATGGAGAAGCATGGAAGCACTTTGATCGAGAGTATCCATACTTTGCCGAGTAAGCGCGTAATGTCAGATTGGGGCTCTGCTCTGACGATTTTACCCCATTCGGACTTTCAGGCTCCCAGTATTCGTGTTGGCCTGTGATCGTCACTCCGTACAATCTACCGCCTTGGATGTGCATGAAGACTTCGTATATGTTCCTAACCGTTATTATCTCGGGTCCGAATAATCCGAAGAGGAACATCGATGTGTATTTACAGCCTTTGATAGATGAGTTGAATTAGCTGTGGAAAGTCGGTGCCAACACGTACGATGTTTCTAGAAAGCAGAATTTTCTAGAACGTAGGAACCTGACTTGGATGTACATACTGTAGTTATAAAACTTAGAGTCTCTCGCAGCCATACCGGTTGGCGTGGCAAAGATTCTAGATGACATAATTATAGAGTTGCATACCTTAGTTACGGAACCTGTCGTTTATCACACCTATGCTTACTGGCGTGGCGAGGATTCTGAGTGTCATAATTTTGGACAGACGTGTATGATTATCAGGTTGTATCTTAAATTGGTTCTTAAAGTATCATCTCAATACTTATCTATTTATATTATTACAGGACTTTATTCCATCGCTTCTTTTGTTTGCTAGCAGTAGAAATACCTTTAGTCCTCAATCCAGTTCTTTTTTGAGCCTCCATTCTTTGAGGATTCCTTGTTAAGTATGATAATTAGTGAATTGTAATTAATTCTGTGTCTTGAGTATTAGTATTGACTGAGTGTTGCTTGTGAGTTTGTAAGTGTTTCCTAGTTGGACATGTGAGCAGTAGGCATTAATCTAGAGTTAATCCATAGCATAGTACCTTGTAGCAATAGCTCTAGGATAGGTGTCATTATAGCACTATAAGTAGAATAAGAGTATAGAGTATCAGTGATAGTTCCAAGAGTTAGTATCAGAGCCAGCATGCCCGTCCTGGCTAGTCATGAATTTATGTAGTTGGATGATCTATGTAAATAATTAAGTATCAAGGAATTATGGAGCATGATGCTCAATTTGATGATTGATACTGGGGATGTTAAGAATAAAGAAATGTATATGCATAAAGAGTTTTAATGAGATGTCATGAGTAGAGAAATATCAGGATTGGTAATGAAAGTGGTGAAGCGTATCACAGATTAGTTTAACAGGCTGTAAGAGATTAAAGGAAAATACATGTACCTTAATCGAGATGAGGAACCATATACTTACCCATGAGAGTAAAGTGAAATATGGGTGTATAGAAGGTGCAAGTAATCGTGAGTTCTAATAAGTTTGATGAGATGATCCAATAATGAAGCTAGTGTTATCATACCAAGAGTACTAATGATTCTATATCGAGGATTAGTCGAGAATGATGCTAATAACAGTAAGCACTTCATGTGATGATAACTAGACTGATATACCAGTTAATATAGATAGAAACTCATTGGAGAAAATACGTGTGATGATAAATTTGATCATTTGGAAGTAATAGTGCAAGTAATTCGGGCAGTACAAATTTTAGTACACAGTTGAGAGTTGTAGACAATGGGTGTATTTGAGTGCACCTTGAGTATTAGAGACCGTGAGCATTTATATGTATATTTGTGGGTTTGAAATTGAAGAGTGGAAATAAATTTCAATTTTTAAGAATTTTAAGGAGTTGAGATTCTATGTTTTTTGAATTTTGAGGATTCAAATTTGATTCAATAAACATAGTCAAAGCTATAAATATTTTAGAAGTGATTAAAGTTTTATTTCGATATTGAGTGTTTGACTTTTGAGGAAGTATATGCCTCTTACTTTAAATCATTTGAGAAGTAAAATTTGATGATTTTATTTGGAGGATTAAATTTTTATGGTGGGTAAGAAATATATATTAGTATATGAGTGGATGAAGTGCATACGTAAGGATCTATTAACTCTGGCATGATTGAGATGGCACTGCAAACTGACTTAGGTGTCCGTCTAGAGTTGTATTAGAGAGAACAGTACTTAGTATGGTATGTTGCACTTGGTGTGCACTTGAGTGATAAGAACAACCAGTATGAACGATTGTAGTAGGAAAGAGAACTAGCAGTGGGTGTACTTATAGTAGAACAGAGGTACCTAAAGGGATAGGAGTATCAAACTTTGAATGCATCATTGACCAATGATTGTGTTAGAGATTCTTGGTATCGGATTTTGGTATTAATAGACAGGTGTGTGCAGTAAGGATGTATTCATGGATGTTGTGGACTAATGATTAGTTGATACAGGTACCAGTGTACAAGGATAGGAATTAGTTAGTGAATGTGCCAGAGTTAAGTGTATATTAGAGGATGAAGACATCCAAGTAATGGGTTAGAAGACTATATTCTGTTATTTTCTTCTGTCCTTTTTCCCTCTGTTTATTGATTGATTTATTCCTTAGTACCGTAGTTTGTATTCATGATTTTCTTGTTAGAATGTAGTTAGTAGTACACCCCGACAGAGACCATAATACCATGACAAAGGAGACTATGACCATGCATGTTTCTGTATTGCGTGTGTTGTATGACTATAGGTAGGATTCTTTTAGACTTTGATTGTTGAGAATTGACCGTAGTAAAGGAATTAATAAAAGGGTTATGATTCGACAAAGAGAGACAAGGTGCCTTAAATTTCGAGGATAAATATTAATAAAGAGTTGAGAATTTAATATGACAGGATTAGGCAATCTTGTTAAAACGTTAATTTTATGAGGAATTATGAAATGATTGAATTTGTCACTAAATTTTGAAGAATTTAAGAAGATTATCATTGTATTTATTTGAGTTCAAGATATAGATTTATTTTGAATATTACAATTGAAAATTTTGCGAGAATTATATTATTTGAGTATTGTGTGGAAAAAATAAGGGGAACTCGAGGATTAAGATCACTAATGGATTAGTATTGAATTCAAATTTTGGGATAAGATTTTTTAAATTTTATAAATATGCATTGTTGGATTTAAAATTAGTGGATTGGATATTAAATTTTGGGTTTTAATTACTAACATCAGATTCTGAGGAGATTATGATACGAAAGGAATTCGATAATTAAATTTGAGGATTTTTCAGAAATATGATATCTGTAAAATTATGAAAGTTTGTGAAATAACAATGTGGGATTACTTCATAATTATGGGGTTCGATCATTTAAATTTTGATGAAAAATAATTTAATGAGAAAAATACAACCATTGAGGAGCTTAAATTTTGAGGACGAAATTCTTCTAAGGAGGGTAGACTTGTCAGTACCACATTCCAAAACAGGAGTATTTTTGACTTTTTATATGTATTTAATATTGCGTGTATTTAATTTAAATAATTGTATGAGATGTGTATTTATAATATTATGTACAGTGTTCTTAATGTTTGAGCTGGTAGACTTGACCTAGAAGCCCACTAGATGAACACCTGACCGAATTATAGGGTTGTGAATTAATTTGTATTATTTAGAACTTAATTATTTGAGGTTGTAATTATTACCGTAATTTTATTAAATTGCTGTGCCTTACCGTTGCTTTAATATTTGGAGCGCTACCCTAGCTTTTGTCTTCCAACAAATTTTATAACCTTGCCCTAGACGTGCCCGCCTTCCATTCTGACCTTTTTGTAACTCATAATTATGCTCTCTTGTGCTTCATTTTAGCCGCACAATATTCGTCGTGGACGTTTATTTAATTTTTAAATAAATTCCAACTTTGTATCGTTGTGCGTTCCAATCAGAATTGGAGACAACCTCGACCCATTTTTCGTGCAACCCAAATTAGGGTAATATTCTGTTCTGAGTCTTCTTCATTAATGATATTTGTGTCCCAACCTAATTTTGGCCCCATGTAATTCTAATTAATTTTAGGACACCGCTTGTATTTATTTCTAATTAAATTAGGGATATCATTTTGACTAATCATGTTTAATCCCGACTTAATCCAAATACCCCACTAAGTAAGCCCATACCAAACACACAACACCTCCCTCACCCTACAAAATACCAAACACCAATTCCCCCATCAATTTTTTATTATTTTATGTGTCTGTGCAAATATCCAAAATTTAAGAGGGCTAATTTGCAAATATTGCATTAGGTTTCAACACCCCATTGGTTCAACCAAATGGAGAAGCCTACAAATTTGACTAGTCAACCAACCCCCCTCCTTACATGAATGATTTTCTCCATGATGAATCCTGGCCACCCATTCAAAATGGGGCTCATCATCACCACACACCTCCCATCACCCTTCCTATATAATGTCACATCACCTCCCTCTTTCCCAAGCAAACCCTAATCCCCAAACCTAGGGAAGCCCCCATCTTCTCTCTCTTCTCCCTCCTCACAAATACCAACGTAGCAATTTTTTCCCATTTCCTTCTTCTTCCCTTTTTCTTCCTTCTTCTTCTTCTTCTTCTTCTTCTTCTTCTTATTATTATTTTTTCTTTCTTTTTAAAAAACCAAACTCCCCACCCCTATCACCTAGCCCGGCCAACTCCGGCCCGGCCAACCGATACTCCATCACTCCAGCCCGGCCGAGCCTTTTTCCTGTAGCGCCCCGTTCTCCCGGTGCGGAGAGCGCGGCTAAGAAACACAAGACGGTATCGTTCGATCGGGATAGATTGAATTAAGAACTCGTCCTCGTTATGGATTTGTTTTTTAGGAATCGATTCCCATATTCAGTGGACCGCGCCCCAAGGATCGGCTTAGCGGCAGAGTCAGAAGGGACCTCTCTGCTGCTATCTTTTATTGCATCGATTTTCGATGTCGCTTGTTACTTTCGTGCTTTGAGTTGGTTTTGGGATTTGCTTGTTTTTCTTGAACGGTTTTGATGGTTTTTATTGTTTTCGTTCATTGACTTGCACTTCTATTCCGAGATTGGAAAGAGAGGAAGAGATATTAATCGAGCTGTTCGTGTGCAGGTGAACGAGCAGTAGGCGACTTACGAGCGGAGTCGTGAAGCGCCTCTTTCCTTCTCCCTTCCAACAATCCAAGTGAGTGGCTACCAACCCGATTAGCTAGCCCTGCTTCCAAGCTTCACAGCTAAAACACTTGCATTCTCGTGCCCCGATCAAACGATACCAAGTAATAATAAAAGAAACCAAGATAAAAGAGAATAGACTTGGTTAATACTGCTTGTCAAACAAACTTGTGAACGGTTACTTACTTGTATGCTTGTTCGTTCAAAATGTTCATCATATGCATCAATTTTAGTTAGAATATATCTTCTTCTATAATTGTGCTATCAATGCATCATATCTATGCATTACTCGTGTTGCCTCTACTGTGTGAATGGATAACTTAACTAAATATCGTGTGTTCGATCATGGACAACTTGTGCACAAGGGTATAAGTTCTGCGGACGGTCGCTGGGGCACTGGCACCGATCCGATCCGGGTGAAACTTCGTGTGTAGTCATCATTTACGGACTAGATGGCTTACAACGCATCGTGTGTTATCGTGTATCCATTATGAGCTCTCGTTGCATGCTATCCTAGTCCATGACTAGTCCATTATGGCTACCAAGCCAGTGATCACCTGTGGCATAGTCATCGTGTGCGGACTGGACGACTTGCAATGCATCGTGTGTTTATCGTTGCATCCTATCCTTGTCAATGACTATTTCCACCTTGTATATTTAAACCTGTTGCAAACTAACTTGTGTCTTCGTGGCAGGAAAGGCATGGTAAGTATTGTGCAGGTAATTCAGACGGGCAGGTAAAATCCGCCGAACGGTGGCACGTTTATTTCAGTAAATTCTATATGCTGCTTACTTGTAAATGAACTAAGGCAAGATAGAAACCCACAAATATGCATGCTTCATTAAAATAATGTGTCGATTGGTATAGTTCGGCTAGCTCGCCTTCACCAGCATGTTTCGATATGCTGACCCTCATTGAAACAGGTTCTCCGTACTAAGGCGAACCGAGCGAGGAGCCGAAGTCGCCTTCCTGAATCCAGTCCAGCTGTAGGCGCATCCTGATCGCGCCGTCCTTAAAGCATTTTGAAGATAGGAGCTGCAACTCTTCATACACAAATGCAGCCCCGTGGCAAAGCTGTCCTCCAGCCTGGAGGTCTTTATCATTTAAGTTATAAAGGGATGTAATGTACAGGACTGCTATCTCATTTTGAGTCAACACTTTTGTAAGCCGTTCGGCATATTAGCTAACTCGTTCAGGAGTTTGTAATAGATGTTCATTATCAATAAAAAGAACTTTTCCATGTTTCAAATCTGTGTTTCAATTTATTTGCGTACTCTGAATATGTGCTTGCTATGCAAATCATTAAAGCCTTGTGCGGGCGCAACCCCAGGCCCGCACGGCGGTCACGATTCGGGGGACGCCTCAATTGATTCTACGGAATTGGGTCGTGACATAATGGTATCAGAGCACAAATTCAAGTTCCTTAGACTTCGTGCTGGAAAAGTTCCTTTAACGATCAAATTCCTGTGCGAACTCTTGAACTTGCTAGGCCAAAATGAGATACGTTCATGCAATAAGTCCATAATACATTATGATTCTAATATAATTTACCTTCTTTTGAAGGAATAGTACCAGCGCAATCTGCAGTGCAAGCACCGAACAAAACACAATAGAGTAGTTCGGGCACTTCGGGAAGCTCGCGGAGCCAACGTGGCATATCTTAAGTCGACCCGCTAGAGCGGGTGATGCAAATGTTAGAATCGCAACGACAAAGAGATGATGCTCGCCAAGCCAAGTTCGAAAGCAATTTAGAGACCCGATTCTCAGTCCAATAAAAGCAGGTAGATACCCTGCAATAGATCGTTCAGACTTTGGCTGCCAACCATTCCACTGTAACTGCAACGACTCCCGTGGAACAGCCCGTTCTTGAAGTAGAGACGCCACAAATTCCAAGGCCGAGGGACGTGACTGGCTTCAACTTGGGACACTTCAAGAAAGTCTGCAATACCCCATTCAATGGGACTGAGGACCTAGTGGTAGCTCTAGATTGGCTAGCCGAGCTTGAAGATCACTTCGCTCTGCTAGAAGTTCCCAAAGAGAAGTGCGTCGCCTGCGCGCAACTTCATCTCCGCCTCAACGCACACGATTGGTGAAACGTGCATCGACGATCTCTCCAATTTGATCATGGAGAGGAGGCGATCTCGTGGACGACCTTTCGTGCCGCGTTTGAAGAGGAGTTTATACCCCCTCCAGTACAACATCAGATGGAAAACGATTTCGTGCAGCTGCGGCAGGGCAGTATGACAGTTAAAGAATACTCCGCCGAATTCAACCGACTCTCCAAATTCGCTAGGGCCTATTTACCTGATGCAGCGAGTCAAGCCAGAAGGTTTGAAGGTGGACTACGCCCTGCCATCCATGCGCACGTGGTCAATAATCAGTACGGGACAATGCGTGAAGTCATGAATCACGCCCTATCTCTTGAACCGCAGTATCCTCACGTTTCCATCGGCGCTGTGCATACCTACAATCACAAACGCCAAGGCAACGATAGAGGAAACACCGCTGCAAAGCGCCCTAACCAAGGTGGTCCCCGGAGAGGAAATCAGGAATGGTATAACTTCTGTAAGAAATCGGGTCACACCATAAATTAATGTCGTAAGAGACTTGGGTTATGCCTCGCTTGTGGTGTTTTAGGCCATGCCATTAGCTCCTGCCCGAACCTTCCTGATCGTCGTCCTCGACGAGATAATCCCTAACAGTAAGCATTATTCCTAAGTTTTGGGACGAAACTTCCAATCGGTTGGGTAGGATGTAGCGCCCCGTTCTCCCAGTGCGGAGAGCGCGACTAAGAAACACAAGACGGTATCGTTCGATCGGGATAGATTGAATTAGGAACTCGTCCTCGTTATGGATTTGTTTCTTCGGAATCGATTCCCATATTTAGTGGACCGCGCCCCAAGGATCGGCTTAGCGGCAGAGTCAGGAGGGACCTCTCCGCTGCTATCTTTTATTGCCTCGGTTTTCGATGTCGCTTGTTGCTTTTGTGCTTTAAGTTGGTTTTGGGATTTGCTTGTTTTCCTTCAACGGTTTCGATGGTTTTCATTATTTTTGTTCATTGACTTGCACTTCTATTCCGAGATTGGAAAGAGAGGAAGAGGTATTAATTGAGTTGTTCGTGTGCAGGTGAACGAGCAGTAGGCGGCTTACGAGCGGAGTCGTGAAGCATCTCTTTCCTTCTTCCTTCCAATAATCCAAGTGAGTGGCTACCAACCCGATTAGCTAGCCCTGCTTCCAAGCTTCACAGCTAAAATACTTGCATTTTCGTGCCCCGATCAAACGATACCAAGTAATAATAAAAGAAACCAAGATAAAAGAGAATAGACTTGGTTAATACTGCTTGTCAAACAAACTTGTGAACGGTTACTTACTTGCATGCTTGTTCGTTCGAAATGTTCATCATATGCATCAATTTTAGTTAGAATATATCTTCTTCTATAATTGTGCTATCAATGCATCAAATCTATGCATTACTCGTGTTGCCTCTACTGTGTGAATGGATAACTTAACTAAACATCGTGTGTTCGATCATGGACAACTTGTGCACAAGGGTATAAGTTCTGCGGACGGTCGCTGGGGCACTGGCACCGATCCGATCTGGGCGGAACTTCATGTGTAGTCATCGTGTGTGGACTGGATGGCTTGTAACGCATCGTGTGTTATCGTGTATCCATTATGAGCTCTCGTTGCATGCTATCCTAGTCCATGACTAGTCCATTATGGCTACCAAGCCAGTGATCACCTGTGGCATAGTCATCGTGTGCGGACTGGACGGCTTGCAATGCATCGTGAGTTTATCGTTGCATCCTATCCTTGTCAATGACTATTTCCACCTTGTATATTTAAACCTGTTGCAAACTAACTTGTGTCTTCGTGGCAGGGAAGGCATGGTAAGTATTGTGCAGGTAATTCAGACGGGCAGGTAAAATCTACCGAACGGTGGCACGTTCATTTCAGTAAATTCTATATGCTGCTTACTTGTAAATGAACTAAGGCAAGATAGAAACCCATAAATATGCATGCTTCATTAAAACAACGTGTCGATTGGTATAGTTTGGCTAGCTCGCCTTCACCAGCATGCTTCGATATGCTGACCCTCGGTGAAACAGGTTCTCCGCACTAAGGCGAACCGAGCGAGGAGCCGAAGTCGTCTTCCTGAATCCAGTCCAGCTGTAGGCGCATCCTGATCGCGCCATCCTTGAAGCATTTTGAAGACAGGAGCTGCAACTCTTCATACACAAATGCAGCCCCGTGGCAAAGCTGTCCTCCAGCCTGTAGGTCTTTATCATTTGAGTTATAAAGGGATGTAATGTACAGGACTGCTATCTCATTTTGAGTCAACACTTTTGTAAGCCATTCAGCATATTAGCTGACTCGTTCAGGAGTTTGTAATAGATGTTCATTATCAATAAAAAGAACTTTTCCATGTTTCAAATCTGTGTTTCAATTAATCTGCGTACTCTGAATATGTGCTTGCTATGCAAATCATTAAAGCCTTGTGCGGGCGTAACTCAAGGCCCGCACGGCGGTCACGATTCGGGGGATGCCTCAATTGATTCTACGGAATTGGGTCATGACATTTCCCATGGCTGCTACTGCAACCTCCCTTGCCTGAGTTCGACTCCACGAGCCGGAGCCCGCCGTGACTCGACCGGAACCAACTCGACGAGCAGCCCAAGCCTCCCCAAGCCGCCGGAATATTGTACCCCGTTCGACTGAACCTCGCCGTGCCCGCCATTGCCTGAAGCCGCAGTTCCTCAGTCGAGCTCCTCGACCAGCCTTCCCCTCCGGCCGCTGCCCCGACGAGAGCTCCTCCAGTAGACCTGTCCCCCTACTCCGATCCAACCCCGGCTGCTTCAACCCGATCTCCTCCGTTCGACAGCCCCGGATCCACCGCTCTCTCCTTCAGTCGAGTCCCCCGCCGCATCCCCTCCGTCCACTACTTCTTCTTCGACCGCTCCTCTTTCCCAATTCGGCTGTCCCCTCGACGAGCCACCGGCCTCCTCCAATACACAGCTCCACCACCATCATCACAGCTCCACCACCATCATCAGCAGCTCCACGACCATCATCAGCAGCTCCACCACCATCACCGTAGCTCAGCATCACCACCATACTCCACCCCTCGAGCCACTTCTCGACCAGCTCCCTCGACGAGCAGCGGACATCGGCCAACCCGAAGCAACACCCCCACCTACACTCGACTTCCCACCTTGGCGCTGTCACTGCTCCAGCTCTCCGGCCGACCTCCCCTTCTCCACCTCCATTACCACCATTAGAACCACCAGGACCACCACCTCCTCGTCGTCGTCGTCGTCTTCGCCGTCGTCGTCTTCGCCATCGTCGTAGACGCGTGCAGGTACGGTCCTCCCCCTCGTGTACGTATGTATGAGTATACGTATTCATGTAGGTATATATGTATGTATTTAATATATAATTGGTATATATGTATTTATATATTTTGTATATGGGTGTTATTTAATTGGTATAGTATACGTATGTATTTATTCATTGGTATATGTATATATATATATATATATTTTGTATATGAATTTAGTATATTCTTAATATATATATAATTGGTATGTATATATATACATATATATAGTATAAACTCAATTGGTGTATTAGTATTAGTATATTTTAATATTAATGTTGATAATATATATACATATATATATAGTATATGTATTTATCTGGTATATGTACTAATATATATATATATTAAATGTATTTTTGGCATACATATGATGTATATATATATATATATATATATATATATATATATATATATATATATATATATATATATATATATATATATATATTGGTATATGGGTATTGTTCAATTGGTATGGTAAGTATGTACTATTTAGTATGTGTACATTATTCAATATGATGTGTATATATATATTGTTCAACTAATATATATATTATATATGTAATTAATTGGTATACATATATTGTATAAGTATTTAATTTGGTGAATGTATATATTGTAAGTATTAATGCTAGTTAATAATAGGTATAATATGTTTTATGTGTCTATATACTAGATGATCCAAGTATGACCACGTAGCATGTTAGCAGACTGCCATATGTACATCGACGTACTGGCAAGACCAGTATCATCGACTGTCTGTATTCACAGCAATCATAGACGCGACGCCCGTACAACTTGACGCACTTGACCCTAGTTGACTAGTGCCATACCTGGCATAGCCCCTGAGTTCGATGTATTTTGATTATGTGTTAGTGTAGCATCTAATGCAAATTTTATATTTATGATATGTCTATAGGACTGTTGGATCATCCAGACGATACTCTGGAATAGGACATTGATGTCACCAGCTAAGGACCCAAGGCGAGTATATTCTCTGATAATTTCCAATTATTTGATAATATCTGTAATTCCAATATCCAAAAATGTTATATATGATTCTGACACTGTGCTACACGGACTAGTATATAGATTGGATCTCCATACATGATATATTGGATATTGCTCGTGTATCGTGACGTGTCGTGATTGGATCCACTGTACTAGTTGGGAGCGAGGGAAATTTTAGTAGATTATGTGATCATACCCAACTCTACATGCATCATAGCTCACCCTATATCTCACGTCGGGTGCGGCCTGACCATTACATGCCTCATAGCTGTTATATATGATTAGCCTGACCACTACTAGCATCATAGCTAACCAAATGGTTAGCCTGACCTTACATGAATCATAGCTAATCATATATAACCAGCCTGATCTTGTCCTAAGCCGATCACGTGATAGACTGATATTTCAAACACTTAGAATAGTTACAGTTCTCTGCTTTAGATCATATACTACATCACCATATATGATATTGTACCTCATTCTCTTCGTTTTATATATGTATTAACTGTTTCATATTGTCTATATTGCCTGTCTTTTTATATTGCATGTCTCTTTATTTTGCCATTGCATATTTTCACTGTCTTCTCTCAGTATATAGCATTATCTATTTATTGTTTTATAGCCCTTATCAATTAAATGGAAATGTTATTTGAGATGTACTTTGCTCCTTCCTGAATAGAAAATATTTTTCCAGACTATGCCTTAGAGGAACTGGTGTCCGACATTTATGGACCACAGGGTGAGTAGCTGCATTCTTGGACTTGGTAGTTCAGTCTAGTTATCTAGTTAGTTCTTTTAGCAGATTATTTTTGGTACCGGATTTGTCTCCGGCATACTTGTTGAGACTTGGATTATATTGTTGAGTTAGATTATTCTATTTAGACTTGTGTTGCATTTTATCTTATTTCTTCGAGATCTTATCGTGCTGTAGTAATGTGATTGAGTATGTTGTTCATATTATATTATAATTATTCGTGTCTCCCCTATGGAATTGGATATCTATATAAGATTGATTAGATAGTATCATGACCTAGACAGCGTTCTACCGCCGATGGTGTAGCATAGGCTGGACGTACCCACGCTCTCATGCCCCTATAACGGGTGCGGGTCATGACATAATTATGGCATCTGAGGTGGATAAGGTGGAGGCGGTGGTAATGGAACCTCTGGTTGTGCAGTAGGTGTCTCCTCAGATATCGACCTCTCAGTTTGCGGCATCGGTGTAGCTCCCGAAGTCTGGCCCTCAAAATGCTGCGTGGGGATCGTCTGGAAAGTTTGTCCCTCGTGCTGTTGGGTAGGATTGCCCTGAGAAGTCTCGCGCCAATGTATCAGCGGGGCCTGTAGTGGTGGTTGCTCTCCAGGTAGTCCCTGGGGTATCTCCTCTCTCTGGGTGGTGTCGGTTGGCACCACGGCACCGGGTGCTCCTCGTCCACTACGCAAGTTCATCTTGCTGCAAGAGATAGGACTTCATTAAAAGAGTACGAAATCAGACAAAAAGGATGCAGATATTTAGAAGTAATATGAAGGAAGTTCAAAGACGTAATAAAAGTGGATGAGATTGTAGAAGCATGAAAAATACGCTGAGGAATTATACGCGTAAAACCCTCAAACATGCAGGAAGCCGCGTAAACAGAGCTCCAGTACTGGGTGGCGTAAGACACGACTTCAGAGCCATTAGCGAAATAATAGAGCTTCAACGCTATTCAGCATAAAATATAGCTCTAGAACAACCTGCGTAATGCAGTATTTCCTGACTGCTTCGGCATAAAAAGGTTGCTACATCGCCACTTTGGCTTAAAACCTATCTGCTTTCAATGTAGCGAAAAGTTATACGATGAACGCTTTGTATCCCTCGAATGAGTTGTACGAGGAACGCTTCGAATTCTTTGAATGAACCTATCATACAGTACAATGAACCTAACTCCTGACAAAGAGTACTACACGACTATCCAGCGACAGCTGTAATGATGATTCTATATAGAACCCCAGACCGTCGTTTAGTGATATTTCCTTAATACAAATTGCTTTTACGCATTCAAGGAAATACGCTGCCTACTTTACACAGAGAAGCATGAGCTTTTACGCTAAAAAAAAAAGACGAAATGAACCGCCACGTCAAAAGCTGCTTTTTGTACAAAAATTGAGGCACGTCTCTGCAGTTAATACGCGTGATGGGGGCAGATCTCTACATTTAATGCACGAGATTTGGTTCTACTTTTAACGACTGGGTGAGCCATAATAATGACTAATACGTCCATATCACCATCCCTGCACATTACACCATCAGGCTATTTTCAGCTATAGGAGTACGCCGTATGCTATCTCCTCGAAATACGCTGACCTGGATATTTTCAACTATAGGAGCATGCCGTATGTTATCTCCTCGGAATATGCCAACTCAGGCTATATTTGCGTTGGTGTGTGATAAGGCTATTTGGTCCAGAATACGCTCAAAACCTCTGTCAAGCAAGGATAATCGGCTGTTCTTATGCTAGCTACCTATCCATGCAACATCAGGCTTCTACGCCTACTAGGCTTCTATGCCTACTTGGCTTCTACGCCAACCTGATAGCTATTGGGCTTCTACGCCTATATGTCAGCTATTGGGCTTCTACGCCTACTTAGCTTTTACGCCATCAGAACAACTATTTGGTTTTTACGCCAACGAGACAGTTATTTGGCTTCTACGCCAATCATCTCTATGCGAGGGGCAGTTACCTACGTGGCTTGCATACCGTGATCTTCGCAGCAGTTATACTCATTATCTCTTAATGGGACACGCGTCACACGCTTATTCAGAAGATCATTTATACGTAGGTAGCAGTTATGATAATCGTCGCGTAAAAGGTATGGTTCTCTCCGCTTTTCAGTTTCTACGCCTATAAATAGAAATCTCCGTCCATGGAGGTCGAGGGATGGAAGGTTGAGAAAAATTAAGAGAGAAGATCCTAGATCACAGACAAAGGAGAGTGACTGACAACTTTGGCATCGAGCATCCAATCCCTCTTCTGATCTTTGAAGCTTTTCCTTCTTCTACAACACTTTTTCGTCATCGTGTGGTCCAAGGGACAAAGTGATCGACTGCAGATCAGACTCCTATAGCAATATTTACCCAGATTAAATTTTTTTACTTAACATCCTCGTATAGGATTAATTGTACTTCTTGTTTGTAAACCAAACAAAGGGTTTCGTACAAACCTAGTTTTATTTCTTTCATTTATTATCAAAACAAGATGGCAACTCTGCTGGGGACTACTTTCTCTTTCGATGAGAAAGCTATTGCTCAACACGATGTTGTATCTGTAGGATCAACGAAGAAGACCTTGGTCATCCAGTTCGACCAATCGGCTTACGAAGACATGCTTCAAGCTGGGGGTAGTTTTCATTCCCCATATGTTTATGACAGCAGGAAGCTGCGTAAAGTATGGATGCCCCGGACATCCTCTACTCTTCCTGTAGGCTCTCTCTCTCCGATCAACAAGGTTGTGGCATCCCAACCTACACGTTCTGTGCGTAAAAACCCGTCTTCGTCTGTGACGTGGCAGACAAAGCTTCTGGCAATGCCTCAGCGCTAATCCAGAAATCGACTTCGCGCCTTGCACGTAAAATTCAGTCACTCGTCGCTGACATGGCAGACAAAACTTCTGACAATGCCTCAACGGCAATCTAGAAGTATACAACGTGCTCTGCGCGTAAAAACTCGTCTTCCGTCGCTGACGTGGTTGACATAATTTTTGGCAAGGCCTCAGCGCCAAGTCAGAAATTTCATATGCGCCCTGTGCGTAAAACTTCGTCACCCATCACTGACGTGGCTGACATAATTACTGGCAAGGCCTCAGCGCCGAGTCAGAAACTTCAAAAGCGCCCTGCGCATAAAAATACCTCTCCCACCTATAAGAAGGTAGAGGGTCCCTGTAATCTCCGCAAGGGAAAATAAATGGCAGATTTCCCGACCTCTCGGCTTTTACGCCATCAAGAGAAGAATCTGCCCGCTCTTCAGATTACGCGGAACGCTGATGGCCGTTTGAGGACTTCCTCAGTTTTACGCCAATATGAGCAGAGTGCCAGATTACGCCAGGACAAGTCTCTCGGCGTAAAGAAGACCCAGTTTATGGATAGATATGCTCCTCATGGATCATGTGCTACTCACATGGCTGAACTGCTGTATTCCTACGGCAGAGAGAGGGTTGGGGTTTCCAATATCTGTGTTCCGACTAATGTAAAAAGGCAAAATTAAGCCTTCTTCTTCTTCTGTTAATCCCCCTAATTTGTGCGATTTCTTGATCCAGAAACGCGAAGGCAAGAGATCTTCTAATATGTCTATTACACCCCCTAGGGAGCACTATTGTAATAGTCACAAAGTTGTAGTTAATTATTGCTGTTCCAAGGCAAAACGGTCAGTTTTTGACCGGTTGAACTACTCTTTGTCTTTACAGAAAGAAGAGCCTACACTTGCATCAGTGAATATGGCTTCACACATTCCTAGAGGAATGTCAAATTCAAGACGTCATCCCTCTAGAACTCCAAGCCAAAGGAGATTCAACAGACTCCTTGAGAACATTGAAGCTGGGGTATTTTAAAACACCCGTTCGAGGTTACGACAACCGGCTTCGTATTCTTCTGAATTCGACACTGGGGGTCGCCAGTTTCCTGAATCGGATGGTTAAAGTATAGACTCAATCTCTACGAAGATCTATACTAATCCTTCAATAGCATCCAGAGAAATGAGAGTCTATGCCATTGGAGATGAACATGAAGAGGCTTCTCCATCAGGAAGTATGGAACAACGCGTTGCTGTTTTGGAGGCATCACTCAAAGAGATGCATACCATGATGCAGAGTATGCACCAAATGTTGGTGACTCAACATACAGCTATTATAGCTCCAGCATCGGTTCCTCCGACTCAAATACGTGTGGGGGCGGAACTACACCATCCAACACAAACCAGGAGCCTGTTCTAAATCAAGAGTCAACAGCTCCTCCACTTCGTAACTCGGAGAATGTATTGCCCCCTGTCAGAATTACAATACAACCGATCTCTCACCACTCTGCGGTTCCATTACCAGCGGAAGATCCGATGCAGGCAGTGCGGGAATTGAAAGCCCAATTTGATGCCTTGAAGCATAAAGATCAGCTCAAGAAATTGGGAATCAACCAGCCTTACCCAGCTATCTGGGATGAGATCCCTTTCCCTCCTAAATATAAATCACGGGCTATGGCTCTGTTTGAGGGAAAGACGTCACCGAGCCAGAACATGAACTACTTCAGCATGATGACAATGTTGTTGCAAGGGAATGATGCCCTTCTCACTAGAGTGTTCAAAGGCTGTCTGTCTGGAGTGGCTTATCAGTAGTACCGTAGTCTTGCGGATAACTGCATTACTTCGTTTGAAGATTTCAAGACTCTATTCTTTGCGTGATTCTACGAAGGAGGATTGGACATATCTATGTCCTCACTCATCGAAGTGAGGCAGAATGAGAAAGAGAGCGTTCGTACTTTTATCGAACGTTTTCGTTAAGCCACTTTGCAAATGCCTCCCGGAGTTCCAGATTCTGTCTTGGTGGACATTTGCAGGAAGAACCTTCTTCCACTAATCTCGGTGTTCACAGGACCATATCAGTTCCATGATTGGCCCTCATTTATCATCTCAGCGATAGCCGCCTAAGATAATAGTCGGAAGGCACGTGACAATGGAATTATGATCTCCACCTCTGATAAAGGAAAGAGGTCATCATCCAATAACGACCATCCTCGTGGTTCCAAAGGAAAAGAAGCTATGACGATCAATACATCCAAGCAAAATACTCCGGCAACCATACAGACGAAATCTGGGACTTCCAGGCCCATTGAAGCATATTCTTTTGACGACGACGTTATTCTGAGCATATTCGACTGTCTAGTCAAAAGTGGCAAGCTCACCCTCCCCGAGGTGAAAAGGTCTAATGAAGTCGGCAGTACCAACAACCCTAAGTACTGTATTTTCTATAGGTATATACATCACCCTACCAAGGCGTATTATATACTAAAAAGGAAAATCCAGGAGTTGATCGATGCCAAGGCCATCACTCTGTACAATAGTAAGAAGACGGTCACTGCCAACATGATCTCTCTCCAATTCGGCAATCTGCCTCCTCAAGAAGTTCCGGATGGGGTTGTACCTATTTTTCGGACAATGATGAACATTGTTAATCTCCCTCCGGCCAGGGGTCAAAACCATGATCTGGTACCCCTAACTACCCAGCGTGGTGAGATTATGTGGGTTCATCCTGATCTAGTGTCAGAGATTGAGGAAGAGACTCAAGCTGCTAAGGCTAAGTCCCGAAAGAACTCAATTGCGCAAACCATGTCATATGGTTGCTATATCTCAGACATCAGATGAAGAGACTTTGGATACTGGAACCCGGTCAGAGAAAGCCTACCTCAAGGACTATGGAGGAAATCAAGAAGAAGCAACGACAGACACTTCAGTTGCCAAGCCTTCAGAACCTGACCCTGTCATACCAGAGGCAGGTCCTTCTAGACCAACTTTAACGGATAAGGGCAAGCAGAAAGAAGTTCGCTTCGACAAACCTTTGAAGAACATCCAAAATAAAGGTTTGGAGAAGCCCTATAACTTCGACATCCTGGCCCAATTGGCTAATACTCCAGCCAGACTGTCCATCTTTGAGCTACTCAGGCTATCAAAAGACACTCGTCAGGTCTTGAGTGAGGCGTTAATGCAGGTAGATGCATGCTTGACTCAGCTCAAGTCTCCCGATAAAGAGCCCGTGGCATGCCCTCAATGCCATAGTGTGATGGAAGTGGTCCTTAACATCACTTTCACTCAAGATGACATGCTGTTGAAACATAACCGGCATGACAGACCCCTTTATTATACTGGATACGTCGGTTCCATGGAGGTAGACCAGATTCACATAGATCCGGGATCATCGATCAACATCATTCCTCATAGTCTTCTCAGACCACTGAGGATTCCTACCAGCGAACTGGCTTACACCACCACTACAATCGTGGGCTTCAACGCCAGAAAAAGTAAGCCGTTAGGGAAAATTTGTCTGAGGATCCAGATCGGGGACCTTAGATCAGTGGCTACGTGCTATGTTATTGATTTAGAGGTATCCTATAATATTCTGCTGGGCAGACCATGGATCCATGATCACAACATTTTTTCTTTAACCCTACATTAATGCTTCAAATATGTAGATGCCCAAGAAACAGTAAAAATGGAGTTTGCTGATCTCAACCCATTCAAAGGAGTTGAGTCCTACTACTCCGATGCCATGTTGTACACCCAATACTACATGAAGGAGGTGTTAGGCAAGATAAAAGAGGAATCCCACCGGGAGCCAGAAGAACCGTCTGTTGAGCAACCTCTGTCAATCCAGATGAAAGGACGGACTACCCGTCCTAAAGTCATAAAACCCATGACTATCCACTTGGACAGAATCAAATCAGGAAGAGGAAAGGATGCCCTAGTGATCACTCTAAACCAGAAGCCTTCACCCTTTGTCATCAACCTTCGGCACAACAAATAGCTGACTGATGTAAATACAGCCGAGAATATGGTTTCTGATGATAATAAAGATTCTTTTTTCCAGTATACTGATGCTCAGATTCCTTATCAGGAATCGGCCTTCCATAACGATATAGAGCCTATAGCACAAAAATTCTTGAAAGCCATAGAGCTCTATCAACCGTATGTATGGGAAGTGGCATCAACATCCAATATCATCACGACATACGGGCCACATAAAGATTGTATCTTTATTATCCCGCCTACTCGCAGCAATCAGTATCCAATAGTCTTCGGTCGCATACGCAACAGACCGGTGGTACAAGAAGATTCTCACGAATCAGATGCTGGTAAAATGCAGATTCACATATATAGTCCCCAAGCTTTGAAGATTATGCAAAGAATGGGTTATGATATAAAATCCGAACCAGGCCTCAACTACGGGAAAGGCAGGCGAATGTCGTTGCATGGTGATCCCTACTGTCAACGAACTCATTTTGGGTTAGGGTATACCACCTCCCTTGTAAATTCTGAGTCAAGTGAGGATATCTTTTCCTCTTCTCAAGATGGCTCATCGTCCCCCGAACGAGCATTATCAGTAAATATGGTATTGACAGATTCTCTCGAAGCAGACGAACAAGAATCTGAACCGGTTGAGAATGAATCTTGGGCTCAGCAAATGGATACACAATGGGAACTCCGGTTCGAGCAAAGAGAACCACCCACTGAAGATAAAATTATCCAAATCGATGTTGGTGATGAACTTTCACCAAAGCCGATATTCATCAGTAACAATCTTTCCGAAGAAGAAAGGGAAGAAATGACCCAGCTGATAAAAGAATATATCGACGTTTTTGCGTAGAATTATGAGGATATGCCAGGCCTTGATCCAAAAGTGGCTACTCATAAGCTCAACATACTGCCCAATTCAAAACCTGTAAAGCAGCACCAACGCCGGTTTCGCCCGGATATGATGGATGCCATCGAAGCTGAAATCAAGAAGTTGGTAGCCTATGGGTTTATCAGGAGAGAACAACATCCCGATTGGGTCGCCAACATTGTCCCAATCATAAAGAAAAGTAGGAAAGTTCGCATTTGTATCGACTTCAGAGATCTCAATGCGGCCTGCCCCAAGGATGAGTTCCTTCTTCCCATCACAGACGTCATGATCGACAATACCTGCAGTTTTGAATGCATGTCTTTCATGGACGGATTCTAAGGCTACAACCAGATCAAAATGCATTCTGAAGACGAGAAGCATACTGCCTTTCGCACACCACTGGGGGTATATTGCTACACAGTCATGTCCTTTGGATTAAAGAATGCCGGGGCTACATATCAGCGATCCATGAGTAACATATTCCATGAGAATCTACCCAAAACTGTGGAGTGTTACGTAGACGACATCACTGTCAAAAGCCGCCTCAAGGGTACTCATATCCAATACTTGAAGACGGTGTTCGAATTGATGCGCCAACATCAACTCAAAATGAACCCCATAAAGTCCTTTCTCGGTGTATCCAGCGGCAAATTCCTGGGATTTGTCATTACCGCCAAAGGCATTCAAGTCGATCATGATAAAGTAAAGGCTATCCTAGAGATGCGACCTCCCCGTAATCTGAGAGAACTCAGGGGATTTCAAGGTCGTCTAGCCTATATTAGAAGATTTATATCCAACCTCTCTGGAAGATGTCAGCCTTTTTCTCGCCTAATGAACAAAGATGTGTCTTTCATATGGGACAAAGCCTGTCAGCAAGCGTTTGACGACATCAAATGCTACCTTACTAATCCTCCAGTTCTGGTGCCTCCCATAATAGGAAGACCATTTTTGTTGTATGTTCGAGCAATGGATCATTCTTTGGGAGCTCTCCTCGCACAAAAGAACGATGAAGGTCATGAACATGCTATATACTATTTAAGCAGGATGATGATCAGAGCTGAACACTAGTACAATCCAGTGGAAAAAAGAATGCTTGACCCTAATGTTCGCCATTCAGAAGACGCAACATTACGTCACAGGCCAAACTATTCATATCATCTCCAGGATCAATCCTCTCCGGGTATTGATGAGTAAGCCAAGTGTTCTTAATTCTTGACTCGCGACTTGGGCGATGTTATTAACACCATATGATATGATGTACGTCCCTCAGAAGTCCATCAAAGGCCAAGCCTTGGCTGATTTCTTAGCTTCTCATCCTATTCCGAAAACCTCCAAACTGTACGAGGATATTCCCGACAAAGTTGCAGAATATAACTCTGCAATGAAAGATGATATATGGTAGCTATTCTTTGATGGGGCCTCTCGGACTGGTCCTAAGGGAAACATGGTTTCAGGAGTAGGAATTGTCCTGGTAACTCCTGATAAACTCGTTATCTATCGATCATATTCTCTTAGCAAATCCTGCTCTAATAATGTGGCAGAGTATAATGCCCTACTCATCGGGCTTCAAGTCGTTAAAGAATTGGATGTTGAATACCTTGAAGCTTTTGGTGATTCCCAGCTGATCGTCAATCAGGTTAGAGGAATATATGAAGTCCATAATCCAGACCTCATTCCTTATCACCAAGCAACGATCGAGATCGCCATGTCTTTTAAAGGATTCTTCTTATAGCATGTACCTCGATCTCAAAATCTGGAAGCTGACCCTCTGGCCAGTTTAGCTGCAGATTTGGCTATTCCTATAAGAAGGCAGAACTCGGTTATCCTTCTTAACAGAGACTTGTTTTGTGTGAAAAATAATTTTCACATGGAATGCAGCTACGTCGTAAATACAATTCCTCCTAAGAGAGACTGGAGAAGTCCCTTAATAGACTTCACGGCATACAAAATCTTACCAGAAGATCCCAAAGAAGCAGTATCGGTTAAAAGACGATCACTACGCTTCTATTTTGACGCTTCTTCACAAAGTCTATATCGCCGAACTTATGATGGACTATTGTTACAATGTCTCTCTGATGATGATGCAAAACGGGTTATCCGTGTAAACTCCCTCGACCAGATTCCAGTATTTTAGGAATATTTTCACAATTTAGGATTTATGGCAATATTTTAATTTATTTTGCCTACATATCCTATTGACTTGTGCACCTGTCCATCACCGAATTATTTGGAGCTTTACCCTGACTGTTATTCCCAACTAAAGTTCACATACCAATCCTAGACATGTCGGACTATTTTCCTGAATATTGTGCAAATCCCAGAAGCTTTATTTTGAGCCTCGTTTGAGAGGCACAAATATCGTTACAAAAGTTTGTATTTATTTCCTATTTTATTTCCTGCTCTTTACCCATCTCTGTACCCCTAGGGATTTGAGGCCCAACATGCACCTGTTTTGCCCAAACAAAAATACGTTAATATTCTACACTGAGTATACTACATTTAGTATATTGACACCGAAGAAAAATTATGGTCCTACCTGCCTCTAAATAATTAGAGAAGACCGTGCGCAGTATTTATTAATTAATTAAATACGATGGCCCGTATCACTCCAAAACCAGGACCAGTCCCTGCCCAGACTCACCCCCACCCCCTCAGGACCCTCACACAGTTTTTCCCTTCAATCCTGTGAATTTTAGTATTTTCGAAATCAGGTGTTTTCCCAGACAATTTCGTAATTGCGCAATTTTCCAAAAATAGGACAATTCTGCAATTTATAAAACTACAGGGACTTTTCTGCAATTTGCAGCGCGAGGTGCCACCCCCTCATTGGCCGGTGAACCTGCACCGTCCATTTGGAGACGGGACCCACCCGAAAAGATCCCGAAAATATCTCGGAAATATCCTATAAATATCCCAAAAATATCTCTAGATATTTTCCTTATTTAATTAATAAAATTCTTTATAAAAGAAAATAAAAAGAAAAAGTAAAATCAAAACCCAACTCCAAACCCGATTTCCCCCAGGCCGCAGCCGAAAACCCCCTCCGCCGGCGGCGAGCTCCCCCGCCGGAGCCGACCACCGTCCCCTGGCCGGAGCCGAGCCCCCCCCAACCCCGCTGGCCCCCGACCCTCTCTCTCCTTCTCCTCAGCTCCCTCTTCCTCTCCTCCATCCTCCCCCGGCCGGAGCCAACCCCGCAGCGAGCCAACTTCTCCCCCGTCGGCCTCTTCTTCCTCCGCCTGACGACCCCCACAACTCCGCGACCACCGCCTCCCTCTCTCCTCAGCTCCCTCTCCCCCTCCCAGCCTCTTCCCTCCATCGCCACCACCACCACCACCATCTGTCACCACCACTACCACCACCATCATCACCACCATCAACGCCATCTCCGTCGCTGCCCTCCGCCACCCAACCCCGCTGGCCTCGACAGCAGCCACCCGACCCCCCCTCTGTGTACAGCCACCCTCTCCCCGAGCCCTCTCCCCTCCACCAGCGACTTCCCTGACTTCCTCCTCCGACACTCGTCGCCATGCCCTGCCCGGCAGTCCCGCTGACCGACGAGCTCCACCTGAGCGCCTCCGGCGAAGCCCCGACGTGCCTCCACTGGACTCAGAAGAGACACAGCAGTCGGACACAGCCCGGACACGTCCTGGACACAAATCCTGTGTCTAAACGATACACGGACACGTGAAATTCAGATTTCACGGAGCCCTATTCAGGTAACGATTTCTCTCACCTCGTAATTCTGATTTCAATTCCGTCAGTTGCGTCGTGTAGACTGTGTAACCATCTCGGAGCCCGTGCAACCCGCTCGGAGCATCGCGTCCTGTGGCGATCGTGAACCGTGATCCAAATACAGGAAAAAAAAAGACCCGATTCACCCCGAAACTGGGTACGCCCCGCCAAACGGGACGACTTGGTCGTACGCGGTCTTTACCGAAACGTGCGCGTATTGATACGGACGTGTAGGAATTCGGAGAAGTTGATTCGGATGTGCGTGCACACCGAAATCAACGCGTATCCGCCGACACCGTTCCGTATCCGCCTGTTCTGGAATACACTGCAACTTTGTGTACACACGTCGGATCGAGACGAAACTTACGCCATCGGACTCGTAGCAATACGCTGGTCCTGTGACCCAAGTTTGGTTCGATTCTGAGAACGTTGGCAAAATCCCGTATCGTGGGCCCCATAGGCTCCACCTAACGGGCGATTTTGTGACCGGCTCATCGGAATCCAATTCTGGAAGTTCCGTTGGGTTCGTATCGACGTTCTGGAGTTGTTGACACTAAGTTTGGCAAATTTGAAGACCTTTGCCCCTGACACATTTTTCGGTGCAAAGCGGCCCACATGTGGACCCCGCTTTGACCAGAAACTGTCATTTTTGCTCCTGTGTCCAAATCGGACTTAAGGACAGGCATTTCTAGCTATTTGATATTTTCTGAGACTGTTAGTGATGTTTATTTTAGCATCCGGAGACTTTTATTTTGAGGCCATAGTTTCTGACACTTGGTATTTGACATCTGGATATTACATTTACAGCTCTCTTGCCAGGCAAGTATACCTTGCCTTGTTGTACTGTTTAAATTCAGTTATTGTTAGTTACATGTTTATTTATTTTAATATTATATAAATGTGCGTGTCCGAGCAGACTCGGGTGCAGTCAACGATGGCGTTGACGTTAGGACTTGTGTCTGACCTAGTGTCTAGTAGACCCACCTAAAAGTTGTGAAGTTATTGATATAACTTCCTAGGCCTTGACACGTATCATTATACGTCACAGAGTGAGTACATGTAGGGATGCGTGCCTCATGCGCGACTGGCCATCATTGTGAGCAACACGTGTAGCGGTATTTAGCTCAGTTGTTTATTTTATTGAGACTTGCATCATAGTAGGAGGTGTCCACGTTGTTTTCACGACTTGTACATCTGTATTGGGCAGGAAAGATACTAGTAGACGTATGGGACACCCCCTCCTTATATATTCCTGTTGCCTGATACCATACTCTTCGGAGATGGGGTATTTCTGTTGCCTGATACCATACTCTTCGGAGATGGGGTATTCCTGTTGCCTGATACCATGCTGCTCGGAGATGGGGTATTGGTTTTCTTGTTTCTGTTACCATGCTCCGAGGAGGATGGGGTACTGCTTGTGCCCTTGCGACGGGGGCATATGTGGCATATACTAGCCAGTCATGACGATTGGTGAATTACGTCAGCATATGTCTAGCCGACACATTCCCATGCGTACTACCAGGTCTTTAAATTGCATTCACTTAGATGGTTAGCACACCCCATTTACTTATTCAGTATTTACATTATGGCATGTCATTTTTCTGTATCTTGCTATGTCCCTCTGAGGACCTGGTCCCCTGCCAGGTGTATATGTTCTTGAGTATTCGCAGGAGCACAGATCCGGACAGGCTACTTATTTTCTGAGGAGGTCATCTCTTCGAGCCTCATGATTGTCAGATGTTGTTCTTTATGGTGTGTACTCTGGTTCCTTTTATATTCTATTTCGGCAGTGGATTTGTTTCCATCCGACTGTCGTTCTTTAGGTACTTTATTTTGAGATCTAGTTACCTGGTTTTTGTTTATTCATATTTGACTTCTGTGGATGAGATTTAGATATTACCCTATATCTTATGATTAATTATACCACTGGTGAATTATTGTTCATTATACAGCGTACGCACGTATATATGGTTTCCATATATTGGAATTGCCATATATACGGGCGGCTGGCATAGTTACGTATCCTAGTCCTACGTATTTTGGGACTGGAGCGTGACATATTTTTAGTGGTGGCCCATGCAGGTCAGAGCATATTGTCTCAGTTACGTTACTATACCGAGCAAGCCTGCACCTAGGATTAGAATATAGAATCTCATCCATGTTTGACTATGACTTATCTTCCTTCCAGTCTGTCCTACTTACATAATTGTATCCTGCTTGAATCATGTCCCTCCCTAATATTCTTTAAGTATAAGCCCCTGCTAGAATATAGGAATCCCTGTTGATAAAAGGATACTTAGGGTAATATTCCTACTTAGAATACAACCAGGGCTTTAACACATCCCTAAGTTTAGGATACCAAATGAACCCTAGTCTTCCATAGTACTTAATAAACCCTAGCCTCACTACCTATAGTTTAACTTACCATTAACCCTTGACGCATTTATGTATGACTTGAGAGTAGTATAAATATTACTATGATTAGTTAGACAATTAACCATAGTGTGACCCTAGTCTTTAGAAACTAATAGAAATTCAAGGTTGAATACTAGGACTGAAACCTCATCCTATGTTGGATAACCAGAGTTTTACGCCAGAGACTCTTTACCCTTGTTGGCGTAAAACCCATTTGACCGTTGTTGGCATAAGAACCAAACGACTGCCTAGTTGGCGTAAAAGCCAAATGATTTTCCTGATGGCGTAAAAACCAAATTATGCAGGAGATTATCTCCTTTACGCCGCAGTTATGACGACTGCTACCCTCGATCCCTTAGTCTTCCTTATCCTGCGTCATGAAGGCCACATAGGTAACTGCCCTGCGTAAACCTGATTCATGAATTATAGATAACCAGCGTAGAGTAACCTGATTAGGCGGAGAACATAAGGATAGATGTGAGCGTAATTGTTACAGCCTTAGCTTTCCCCAGGCATGACCAAATCCCGTGCATTAAAGGCAGAGATACGCCTCGAGCCCTGTGCAAAAAGAAACAGCTTTTGACAGGATATCTGGTTTTATCTCACCTCGAGCGTAAATGACTTGTATCCAATAAAGTCACTAAACGACAACCTGGGTCCCCGTGCAAATTCATCATCGCAACCGACCACTCGATCATTGTACAAGTACTTTTGTCAGTTGTCTGGATTCACTAATTTTGACTGACAAACTCATGAGTATCTTGTACAACTTCACGCTGCAACGCAGGAGATTTTACGCAAACCTTTTAGGCAAAACTTTACCCAGGCAGACTTTTATACAAACCTTACGCGCGCTAATTTTAGGCGCAAATTTTAGCGCAAAACTTTTATGCTCGGATTTTCACGCAGACTGTTACGCACAGACTTTTTACGCGGACAGCTCTGATATCCCTACCTTACGCAAACTTTCTTGAAATCTCTGTTTTAGGCAGACAGCCTATAGTGTTTATTAAGATTGTAGAACTTAGAAGACCATACCTCTTTTTGGTCAACTAGCAGCTTAGAAAAGGAATTAGAAATATAACTGTAGAGATTGTGGAGTCTTATTTTTTTTGTGATTGTGAATTATGTTGTAATTTCTCTCATCATAATCTAGCATACTTAAAATTGTCGTCCTGCCTTGACTTATGATGCTAGTATAGCCTAGTTTTGCAAGCTTATTCTTTATCGAGCTTGTTCATGACACATGTGTTATTGGGGCCTGATCCACCCCACTAATACAATTGTCTATTCAGAATTAGTGTATTACGGTCTGATCAACCTTAGTGCATTTTGATTCGCCCTTCGCATAACTACTTTATGTGGATTGAGATATATAGTGATTAGTAGACAGATGTACTTGCCCTCTAGATATGTCTAAGCATATCGTATCAGTTACATAACTGTACTGATACGAGCATGTGAATAGGAATTACCAAAAATAATATTTCAATCCACAACTGTTTTGACAATTCCCATTTGAATTCTTTAAACGCCTTGATCCCCACACTTCTAATCTATTACCTTCCCCTTGAACTCTTGTTTAGTGTTTTCCGTCTTCCTTTATTTCGGAAAGACGAAACCTCGTCCTTAGTATAAATACGAAAGTGTATTGTTCTGTAGCCATTTTTGTTTATTTCTTGGGTATTTACCAAACCCTATTATTAGATTAGATTGCAGTTTAAAACTGTACTATTTTTAGAATGACCTTCGCTACCTACCTAACGTTTTATTACGTTCCTGATACGTGCGCCACTATGGCAGCATGAAATTTATTTTTGCCTTGTAACTTTGGTCAAGTTCAGAACTCAAGTATTACGATGAAGAATGTATCATTTTGCTATCAGGAGTCTAAATGGATTTTACCTGGATGAACAATTGATTGACTCCTGAATGGAGAGCAGCACCTATGACTAGGTTGACTTATAAGGATTAAGAATTCCTATGGACCGACTCACCAAGTCAGCACAAATTCTTACCTTTAGAGTTGTCCAGCCTGTAGAAGCTTTAGCTAACTTATATATGAGATAAATCATAAGATTGTACGGCATACCAGTCAGCATTTTACCAGACAAGGATTCACATGACCAGAGTTGGTGGTCAACACCGTAGAGACAGTTAAGTAATACGAGCACACTTGCAAGCAATGCAAGACGGACAGAAGCAGTGGGCAGACCGTCATCATCGTCCCTTGGAAATTTAAAGTGGACGATCATGTCATCTCGAGGATATCACCTACTAGAGACACCATTCGATTCGGAGGACGCAGCAAGTTGAGATCACCTTTAGGCCGAGCTTATCGTATCAAGAGCAACCCGTAGAAATCCTTGATCATTGAGAAAAGTGTATTGAGAAATCAGTCTTTTTCCTTGGTTTGCGTGGCATGGAAGCATGGTGCGCAAGGAGAATCTACTTGGGAGCGTGTGAACGACATGCGTAAACGTTTTATGAACCTATCCGTAGACCAAGATATAAATTACTTTGTTAAATTATATCTTATGCCATCTTTGACTTCTACCGTGGCTTAGTTGTAATTTTGAAGACAAATTTTTTTATAAGTTGGGTAGATTGTAAACCCCCTCGACCAGATTCCAGTATTTTAGGAATATCTTTCACAATTTAGGATTTATGGCAATATTTTAATTTATTTTGCCTACATATCCTATTGACTTGTGCACCTGTCCATCACCTAATTATTTAGAGCTTTACCCTGACTGTTATTCCCAAATAAAGTTCACATACCTGTCCTAGACAGGTCGGACTATTTTCCTGAATATTGTGCAAGTCCCAGAAGCTTTATTTTGAGCCTCGTTTGAGACGCACAAATATCGTTACAAAAGTCTGTATTTATTTCCTATTTTATTTCCTGCTCTTTATCCATCTCTGTACCCCTAGAGATTTGAGGCCCAACATGCACCTGTTTTGCCCAAACAAAAATATGTTAATATTCTACACTGAGTATACTACATTTAGTATATTGACACCGTAGAAAAATTATGGTCCTACCTGCCTCTAAATAATTAGAGAAGACCGTACGCAGTATTTATTAATTAATTAAATATGATGGCCCGTATCACTCCAAAACCAAGACCAGTCCCTGCCCAGACTCACCCCCACCCCCTCAGGACCCTCACACAGTTTTTTCCTTCAATCCTGTGAATTTTAGTATTTTCGGAATCAGGTGTTTTTCCAGACAATTTCGTAATTGCGTAATTTCCTAAAAATAGGACAATTCTGTAATTTATGAAACTACAGGGACTTTCCTGTAATTTGCAGCGCGAGGTGCCACCCCCTCATTGGCCGGTGAACCTGCACCGTCCATTTGGAGACGGGACCCACCCGAAAAGATTTCGAAAATATCTCGGAAATATCCTACAAATATCCCAAAAATATCTCTAGATATTTTCCTTATTTAATTAATAAAATTCTTTATAAAAGAAAATAAAAAAGAAAAAGAAAAATCAAAACCCAACCCCAAACCCGATTTCCCCCAGGCCGCAGCCGAAAACCCCCTCCGCCGGCGGTGAGCTCCCCCGCCGGAGCTGACCACCGTCCCCTGGCCGGAGCCGAGCCCCCCCAACCTCGCTGGCCCCCGACCCTCTCTCTCCTTCTCCTCAGCTCCCTCTTCCTCTCCTCCATCCTCCCCCGGCCGGAGCCAACCACGCGGCGAGCCGACTTCTCCCCCGCCGGGCTTTTCTTCCTCCGCCTGACGACCCCAACAACTCCGCGACCACCGCCTCCCTCTCTCCTCAGCTCCCTCTCCCCCTCCCAGCCTCTTCCCTCCACCGCCACCACCACCATCTGTCACCACCACAACCACCATCATCATCACCACCATCGACGCCATCTCCGTCGCTGCCCTCCGCCACCCAACCCCGCTGGCCTCGACAGCAGCCACCCGACCCCCCCCCCCCTCTGTGCACAGCCACCCTCTCCCCGAGCCCTCTCCCCTCCACTAGCGACTTCCCTGACTTTCTCCTCCGACACTCATCGCTATGCCCTGCCTGGCAGTCCCGCTGACCGACGAGCTTCACCTGAGCGCCTCCAGCGAAGCCCCGGCGAGCCTCCACTGGACTCAGAACAGACACAGCAGTCGGACACAGCCCGGACACGTCTAAGACACAAATCCTGTGTCTAAACGACACACGGACACGTAAAATTCAGATTTCACGGAGCCCTGTTCAAGTAACGATTTCTTTCACCTCGTAATTCTGATTTCAATTCCGTCAGTTGCGTCGTGTAGACTGTGTAACCATCCCGGTGCTCGTGCAACCCGCTCGGAGCATCGCGTCCTGTGGCGATCGCGAACCGCGATCCAAATACAGGAAAAATAATGACCCGATTCACCCCGGAACTGGGTACGCTCCACCAAACGGGACAACTTGGTCGCACGAAGTCTTTACCGAAACGTGCGCGACATTGATACGGACGTGTAGGAATTCAGAGAAGTTGATTCGGATGTGCGTGCACACCGGAATCAACGCGTATCCGCCGACACCGTCCCGTATCCGCCTGTTCTGGAACACGCTACAACTTTGTGTACACACGTTGGATCGAGACAAAACTTGCGCCATTGGACTCATAGCAATACGCTGGTCCTGTGACCCAAGTTTGGTTCGATTCTGAGAACGTTGGCAAAATCCCGTATCGTGGGCCCCACAGGCTCCACCTGACGGGCGATTTTGTGACCGGCTCATCAGAATCCAATTCTGGAAGTTCCGTTGGGTTCGTATCGACGTTCTGGACTTGTTGACACTAAGTTTGGCGAATTTGAAGACCTTTGCCCCTGACACGTTTTTGATGCAAAGCGGCCCACATGTGGACCCCGCTTTGATCAGAAACTGTCATTTTTGCCCCTGTGTCCAAATTGGACTTAAGGACAGGCGTTTCTAGCTATTTGATATTTTTTGAGACTGTTAGTGATGTTTATTTCAGCATCCGAAGACTTTCATTCTGAGGCCATAGTTTCTGACACTTGGTATTTGACATCTGGATATTACATTTACAGCTCTCTTGCCAGGCAAGTATACCTTGCCTTGTTGTACTGTTTAAATTTAATTATTGTTAGTTATATGTTTATTTATTTTAATATTATATAAATGTGCGCGTTCGAGCAGACTCGGGTGCAGTCAACGATGGCGTTGACGTTAGGACTTGTGTCTGACCTAGTGTCTAGTAGACCCACCTAAAAGTTGTAAAGTTATTGATATAACTTTCCAGGCCTTGACACGTATCATTACATGTCACAGAGTGAGTACATATAGGGACGCGTGCCTCATGCGCGACTGGCCATCAGTGTGAGCAACACGTGTAGTAGTATTTAGCTCAGTTGTTTATTTTATTGAGACTTGCATCATAGTAGGAGGTGTCCACGTCGTTTTCACGACTTGTACATCTGTATTGGACGGAAAAGATACTAGTAGACGTATGGGACACCCCCTCCTTATATATTCCTGTTGCTTGATACCATACTCTTCGGAGATGGGGTATTCCTGTTGCCTGATACCATACTCTTCGGAGATGGGGTATTCCTGTTGCCTGATACCATGCTGCTCGGAGATGGGGTATTGGTTTTCTTGTTTCCGTTACCATGCTCCGAGGAGGATGGGGTACTGCTTGTGCCCTTGCGACGGGAGCATATGTGGCATATACTAGCCAGTCATGACGATTGGTGAATTACGTCAGCATATGTCTAGCCGACACATTCCCATGCGTACTACCAGGTCTTTAAATTGCATTCACTTAGATGGTTAGTACACCCCATTTACTTATTCTGTATTTACATTATGGCATGTCATTTTTTTGTATCTTGCTATGTCCCTCTGAGGACCTGGTCCCCTGTCAGGTGTATATGTTCTTGAGTATTCGCAGGAGCACAGATCCGGACAGGCTACTTATTTTCCGAGGAGGTCATCTCTTCGAGCCTCATGATTGTCAGATTTTGTTCTTTATGGTGTGTACTCTGGTTCCTTTTATATTCTATTTCGGCAGTAGATTTATTTCCATCCGACTGTCGTTCTTTAGGTACTTTATTTTGAGATCTAGTTACCTGGTTTTTGTTTATTCATATTTGACTTCTGTGGATGAGATTTAGATATTACCCTGTATCTTGTGATTAATTATACTACTGGTGAATTATTGTTCATTATACAGCGTACGCACGTATATATGGTTTCCATATATTGGAATTGCCATATATACGGGCGGCTGGCATAGTTACGTATCTTAGTCCTACGTATTTTGGGACTGGGGCATGACAATCCGTAAAGCTCACGATGGCGTATGTGGATCACATCAACCCGGTCCTAAGCTACAGGATCGTATCAGGATGATGGGCTACTACTGGCCTTCTATGATCGCAGATGCAGTAAAATATGCAAGACAATGCAAAGCTTGTCAGGTTCATGTAGATTTTATACATCAGCCTTCGGAGTATCAACATCCTACTATTGTATTATGGCCCTTTGAAGAATGGGGCATGGACATCATTGGTCCTATTCACCCATCATCTTCTAGAGGACATCGGTTCATATTGGCTATTACAGACTACTTCTCTAAAAGGGCAGAGGCGATCCCTCTTGCTAAGGTAAAGACATCCAACGTAATCAGCTTTATCAAGCATCATGTCATTTATCGCTTTGGAATACCCCGAAGGATAATCCATGATAATGGGCCCCAATTCATCAGCCAAGTATTTTACCGATTTTGCGATAAGAATCGGATACAAAATATGGCCTCTACGGCATACAATTCAGCTGCTAATGGTTTGGCGGAAGCCTTCAACAAAACCATCATTAAACTCTTGAAGAAGTTTGTTTCTTCGAACAAAAGAGATTGGAATGAGAAACTGGGAGAATGCCTCTGGGCATACCGCACAACGATACGAACACCGACAGGTTGTACCCTATTCTCATTGGTTTACGGTAGTGAAGCAGTTTTTCCTATTGAAGTTCATATTCCCTCACTCAGAATAGCAGTGGCTAATGAGTTAACTCAGGAAAAGAATGACCTATTAAGGCTTCAAGAGCTGGAAGGATTAGACGAGAAATGCCTTCAAGCTCAACAACGCATTGCGTTCTACCAGGCACGCATTTCCAAAGCTTTTAATCAAAAAGTAAAGGAAAGGGTGTTCAAAGTTGGCGAGCTAGTTTTAGCTGTGAAAAGGCCAATGATCATTACTCATAAAAGTAAGGGTAAATTTCAGCCCAAATCGGAGGGCCCTTATGTGATCAAAACGACATTCTCAAACGGCGCTTACAGATTAGCCAAGCCTAATGGAGACTTGTTAATGGCTCCTATCAACGGCAAATTCCTGAAGAGGTACTATGCTTAATCCCCTTTGCTCAATGGAGTATGGTAAAGATCTCATTCTGACAATACTACGTCCAAAGAACTAGTTGGATCATATTCTATCATGTCCATATAACCTCTGAATAGATATATCCAACTGAAGCTTACCGAAAGTATATCACATCCATATTACCTCTGATATTACTTTCACCCTAGCCTATCATTTATATTCAAAAATGATGGGTCCACGAAGTCAGATGAAGTTTCTTTATTAACTCCAGAAAGAGCAAGTTACAAAAAGAAGCAAAAAGTACATCATTAAGGAGGAGCAGCCAAATCGCGAATATGTTGCGCCAGAACGGCCATCCTCTCATTCCTGGAGTCAAAAATATTTTTTTTATCTGCAAGCAGCCCATCAGTAATGGCCCTCAGGCTAGCTTGTATCCGGCATACCATGGCAAGGAGCAGGCCCAGTCTTGTCCCAAACACCAAACGCACTGCAGGCCATAAGATGCTACGATGAATACGATCCGCAGATACAATGCCAGGTACTACCAATCAGCGTAGCCATACAGAGAGGAAGCCAGCCAGTTGAGCTTCCCTTGACAGAGGCTTGCGGCAATGCCTCATATAAATGTTGGCTTTAGTGCCTGCAGGATAACCCTCGACCTCCGCATCGAGAACTTGATCTGAAGCCCTAGCGTCTTCAATAAGATCATCGACTATTTGAGCATTAAGCATGCTCAGAAGGTTCAAAGGCTTATCCCTGCTATCCACAACTTTGTCTGGCTTAGCATCTCTGGCCTGATGAAAGAAGAGATAGGACGCCCATTTGTTGGTATGAGCCAAATCAGAGGGCTCATTGTAGAAGGTGGTACAAGCAAGGTAGTGGCACATCAGCTCCTGATACACTGCCACTACCCGAGGGTTTGTATCCCCCAGCTCCTTGTTTGTGGGAACATACTCTTCATAAGGAGTATCCTCTATTGGCAGCCTTAAAATCTCTGCCATCTCATGAAGGGCCAATCCCAACTTCCCTAGCGGAGTGGCGAAAGTCCCGATGAGCGAAATATACCGCTCCATCAAAGCCAAAAATAGGTTGGGGTTGAGAGGTAACCCAACACTGGTAGCATTCACAGCTGCGAACAGACCAATGCTCTCCAGCTCCGTCTGAAAATGCTTCAGGGCCCAGGCAGTTAAACGAGCCTATCAAAGATTCCCAGGGCTAAGCCACCCGCTGGTCCGAGGATTAACCTTGGAGTATACTCCTCCATGCCCCATGAAGTCATTACAAAAAGTCGATATTTGGACAGGCTGTAGCAGTGAAGTGTCTTCACTCGGGACACTGTCCGGCTGTAATCCCCTGAAAGGCATAATAGGACCTGAAGGACGGCTCACAAATAATCCTCGGCCTGATCCTTTCTGATAAAATATCTTCCCCGGCTGGCCGTGAAGATCAGGGGTCAGGGTCTACGACATATTCCTGGGATGGGTGGCATGGAAGAATACCGAGATAGGGTAATCTCTCGGCATCCTGGGCAGGTACATGACCATGCCCTCAGCAGTGAAAACCCAGTTTTCCTTCTTGGGCTTCGTTTGAGATTGTTTATCAATCATATCCCCGAAGAGGAAAGCTAGTTTTATATAATTTTCCCCATCTATACACGTCAGGGGCTCCCCGCTGATCATACTCAACAGAATTCGTTCTCCCTAAGACGATATTAGAATTCCCCTTCCTTCAGGATACTGGGTTCCAGAAATAGGGAATACCACATGGGACAAATCCTCCAGATAATTGGAGTTCAGCATCCCAGTAGCAGAACCCATCGCCTCAGCCAACAGAGGGATCTGCAAGTCCACTACAAAATGCAAGAAGAAGAAGTCAGTTTCTACACTAGACATTACAATCTTGCAGCTTACGCCAAAGATCAACAGTCTGTGCTTTTTTGCCAAGACTGTAAAAACTTGAGTTTTTACGCTGGAACCTATTTCCGAGGCGTAAAATTCAAGTTGGCAGTATACACAAAAAATCTAACAGTTTGTGTTTATTATGCCAGACTGCCAAAATTTGAGTTGTTACGCCGAAATTTTTATCCAGAACGTAACACTCAAAGTTTGTAGTATACGCCAAATTTCGACAGTCAAAGTTTTTACGCCAAACTGCGAAAAATTGGAGTTTTTACGCTGACACATTAGGAATGTGGGCGTAAATGATAAAATATCTCTGTGCATCATCTTCCTCGAAGAGGCTCTCAGCACAGAAGATGACCTAGCACATTCACGTACAATGTGTGCGAAGGGTTTTCTTCGTTTTTCTCGTCCCAAAAGCTTTACCTATAACGCCTGGTACACAGCTTGACGATGGTGTTCTTCGTTTAGAGCGAGGTTCATTCAGCCCAATGGGAGTTGCTCGTGCTTGAGCAGAGGAGCGAGAAGAAGATGCAGCTTTCTTTCCCTTTGAGGTGGAAGTTGGTTTCGGTGCCATGGCTAAAACTCAGAGTTCTCAAAGGAAGAGACGAAGAAAAGCTCTCAAAGGAACAAAGGCTTTTTGCAAAAGACAGATGAAGGGTTTCTTCTCTAAAGGCCTTGGGGTATTTATAGAGTTCTGATAACTCTTCAAATTCCTAACCAAATCCAATATTTAATATTCGGTTATGATTTGGGACCACGTCAGCCTATCATTTAAAAGAAGAAGACGGACGGTCAATGGATCCAGAATTTATGCGTAGAGCAGATCTATGATTTTACGCTCAGGAGTTTTTACGCTCAAGAGACCACAAATCTATGATTTTACGCTCAGAGGCTATAAGTCCATGGTTTTACGCCCGAATGCTTTTATGCTCGGTAGCTTTTACGCTCGAGAGGCTACAAACCTATAACTTTACGCTCAGAAGCTACAAATCTATAATTTTACACTCAGAAGCTTTTACGCTCGGAGGCTACAAATCTATGATTTCACACTCAGAGACTATAAGTCTATGGTTTTATGCCCGAATGCTTTTATGCTCGGTAGCTTTTATGCTCGAGAGGCTACAAACCTATGACTTTACGCTCAGAAGCTACAAATCTATGATTTCACGCTCGAAAGTTTTTTTTCACTCAGAAGCTACAAATCTACGATTCTACGCTCAACAGCTACAGATGGCCAACCGCAAGGATTTACCCAAAAGTGCTCCTCTTGGCTACAAAAATTCCAAGTGCCCAAAACATACAGAGTTCAGCATTGAAGATGGCTCTCCTTCTTGGGTCGATTGGAAGTTCATCCTAAGTCTAGTCTTTTTCAAGTATGGCCTGTTCAATGGACATTTCTCGCCCTAGTTCAAGGGATTTTTGGGAAAATATTCTTGAAAAAGATGGTCTGAACAGTAAATTTTTCGCATCAGAGAAGTGACAAAACAGCATGACAGTTCGAATACTCGACTTAAATGCTAAAGCAGCTTTCTATGCGTCTTCAGTTTCGTGTAAAAGACGAAACGAGACCAGATACTCTTTTTATCAGAGTCGGCGTAAAGTTATTCAGACGTGCCGAAGCTGCACATATTCAGACTTTATCACAGCAAATATGGCAAATCATCATAAGCGTAAAAGAAGACAATTTTATTAATCATGATTACATATAATGGAAATCCAGTCTACAAAGGGTTTTTATCTTCATGATTACATATGATGGAAATCCTTTTTCTACAAAGGGTTTTTCATTTTCATTTAAGATCACACCAAGAATCTGTTGTGCTAGGTTATCATATTGGTGGAGATCTTTGTCTTCTTCTACAGTACTTCATCGGCTTCTGCATCCGATGAACAAGAAAATGATTAATGGCGGAAGGATACACAACTGGGCCTGTATAAATTTTTCAAGTCCACCCTCCATACGCCATGACAGATTGAGTTGGGATTCAGACCCAACTCAATACTGGAAGACAGGGCCAGACTGCCGACCCTCGTCCACCGTCATGATGGGAGAAAATACAGCTTGCAAGCTGTATAGCCAAATGAGACAATTCCTCTCTCCTGGACGAATTGCCATATGAAATTGCTGATCATCCCGAGCAAAGGAAGCTATGATATCCTTCCATGATCCATCATTGCAGATGATATTTGCTCGAAGATGCCTCTTTTTACGGCTCCTTACATGCTGGAAGAACATGATCTTCTTCTTCCTCAAGTCGACCCAACGAACATCGCCAACCATCTCTGTGGTAAAGGAAGTGTGGGAAAAATAGGTTAACTCAATCGCCTTTTTATAGGCAGAGGCGATCACACCAAATCCTAACAAATTCCTAAATATTTGCCGAGAAATCAGCCTCATGGAACGAGTCAAATTTGACCGTTTTATGCTTCATTCGAAGTGTTTCAAATTACGAGGAATTTGAAAACTTTGAAGGGGGTCTTGTAGAAGCATGAAAAATACGCTGAGGAATTATACGCGTAAAACCCTCAAACATGCAGGAAGCCGCGTAAACAGAGCTCCAGCACTGGGTGGCGTAAGACACGACTTCAGAGCCATTAGCGAAACAATAGAGCTTTAACGCTATTCAGCATAAAATATAGCTCCAGAACAACCCGCGTAATACAGTATTTCCTGACTGCTTTGGCGTAAAAAGGTTGCTACATCACCACTTTGGCGTAAAACCTATCTGCTTTCAATACAGCGGAAAGTTATACGAGGAACGCTTCGTATCCTTTGAATGAGTTGTACGAGGAACGCTTCAAATTCTTCGAATGAACCTGTCAGACAGTACAATGAACCTGACTCCTGACAAAGAGTACTGCATGACTATCCAGACGACGGTTGTAATGCTGATTCTATACAGAACCCCAGACCGTCGTTTAGTGATATTTCCTTAATACAAATTGCTTTTACACATTCAAGAAAATATGCTGCCTACTTTACACAGAGAAGCATGAGCTTTTACGCTCAAAAAAAGACGAAATGAACTGCCACATCAAAAGCTGCTCTTCGTACAAAAATTGAGGCACGTCTCCGCAGTTAATGTGCATGATGGGGGAAGATCTCTGTATTTAATGCATGAGATTTGGTTCTACTTTTAACGACTGGGTGAGCCATAATTATGACTAATACGTCCACATCACCATCCCTGCACATTACGCCATTAGGCTATTTTCAGCTATAGGAGTACGCTGTATGCTATCTCCTCAAAATACGTCGACCTGGCTATTTTCAACTATAGGAGCACGCCGTATGTTATCTCCTCGGAATATGCCAACTCAGGCTATATTTGCATTGGTGCGTGATAAGGCTATTTGGTCCAGAATACGCTCAAGACCACAGTCAAGCAAGGATAATCGGCTGTTCTTACGCTAGCTACCTATCCATACAACATCAGGCTTCTATGCCTACTGGGCTTCTATGCCTACTTGGCTTCTACGCCAACCTGACAGCTATTGGGCTTCTACGCCTATATGTCAGTTATTGGGCTTCTACGCCTACTTGGCTTTTACGCCATCAAAACAGCTAACGAGACAGTTATTTGGCTTCTACGCCAATCATCTCTACGTGAGGGGTCGTTACCTACGTGGCTTGCATGCCGTGATCTTCGCAGCAGTTATACGCATTATCTCTTAATGGGACACGCGTCACACGCTTATTCAGAAGATCATTTATACGTGAGTAGCAGTTATGATAACCGCCGCATAAAATGTGCGGTTCTCTCCGCTGTTCAGTTTCTACGCCTATAAATAGAGACCTCCGTCCATGGAGGTCGAGGGGTGGAAAGGTCGAGAAAAATTGAGAGAGAAGATCCTAGAGCACAGACAGAGGGGAGTGATTAACGACTTTGGCATCGAGCATCCAATCCCTCTTGCGAGCTTTGAAGCTTTTCCTTCTTCTACAGCACTTCTTCGTCATCTTGTGGTCCAAGGGACAAAGTGGTCGACTGCAGATCAGACTCCTATAGCAATATTTACCCAGATTAAATTTTTTTACTTAACATCCTCGTATAGGATTAATTGTACTTCTTGTTTGTAAACCAAAGAAAGGGTTTCGTACAAACCTAGTTTCATTTTTTTCGTTTATTATCAAAACAGAGACCTAGTAATTTCTATCCTATTGTGGGCTCGCTGGACATGTTACCATACCACAAGCGAATAAGATGACCTGCATGTGCCACCAATAAAACCATATCACGCCCCAGTCCCAAAAATACACGGGACCAGGCCACGTGGCAATAGCCAACTGTCACGTCTCCAAGGATATTCCAATTTAATAGATCCTAATGAAGAGTGCTACGTTGTCCTAAAATACTAACATGTCCAATATCAATCAACAACAGGTAATCTAATCTCATCTACAAAATAATCAGTAAGAAGTACTAAAATAAATACTGGAACATAAACGCCAGTCTCAAATATCATAGTACAACCAAGAATGTCTGGTGGAAAAAAACCCACTACTAAGACAAAAATAAAGTACTGAATGACAGATAAAAAGAGTAATGACTAGGGCATATATTCACTAGATAAAGATTCTCCCAATCCTAGGCAGAAGGCCTACCAACTGATCACGAAAACTCTGACGGTAGCACCTCTAGCTCCTCCGCGGTAGCGTACCTCGTCTCCTGTCCTGGACCATACACTTTGGGGTAATATGCCTCGTCCAAATCTGGAAAGGTACCAGGTCCTTAGAGGGACATAACAAGATACATAGAAGCATGCCATATATATAAATACTAAATAAAATAAATAAAGGGTATGCTAACCATCTAAATGAATACAATATGAGGACAACCTTGGTACGTATGGGTAGGTGTAGGCATAACGTCCATACCGCTCTGAAGAACGTGGAAGCTGCATAGTATATATAACGTCCATATCACTCCGAAGAACGTAGAATCTGCATAAAGGGAGTCATTGGATCCGTGGCTCCTCCGGATACTACGGATTCCAATGTGTGTATCCCATACACCTACTAGTTTTCTTTCCCGCCCAATGTAGATATACAAGTCGAATACTCGGCGTGCATACCACGTACCTATATGCCAAGTCTCTACAAATAAAATAATCCTGAATTACGTACTAACCGTGATGCATGTCACATGCACCCATAGCTAGTCGAGTATGCGAACCCGCATCCCAATATGAATTTGTCATCGTAAAACATGTAAGAGTGTCAGGTCTCGAAAGATATCGGAGTATCCTCCCAATGGGGTGAATCTGCTAGCAACTAGGTTAAGTACACTACTCATCGACTTATTCATCGACTGCACCCGAGTCAATCTCAGACGCGCACAGTCATATGAAATAAAGCAACAAGATATCATACAACATATGAATAATTTAAATTAGACAGTAAATATGGCAAGGTATCTTGCTTGGGTCCTCAAGCTGTGAATGCCAATAGCCTGCTCCTGCAGTATCTCCTGGCTGGTCCAGTGACCCTAAACACATAATATAATATAGAAATCTAGCATCAGAAACTAAAGTAACACACACAGACACTACGCTGCTCTTAGGTACTGACACAAGGGCACGGCTGGTCGACTACAGAGTCGCGTGTGCACGTAGCTAGGATGCACACGTGTCTTGTCCTCAGTTACCGTGTACCTCACGCTAATAAATTACTAAAGTTTTGGGTTACGAAACTATTTATGTTTTGTACAATAATATGTCCTTATTTTCCATGTCAAGCATACTTGGTTAATGTCTAGGTTTTCAGGTGAATTATAAGTCTTAATAATAATAGGCCATGTGATTAGGGTAATTATTAATGTGTTTATTATTATCTAATCTAATTAACATACATGCATAAACATCTATATGGGTTAATATTATTTAGCTTGTGTTAACACACGACACGACGATACGATGATACGATGATATATAACACAATAATACAAGGAAAGAAGAGAGCTAGAGGACGAGTACCTAGTTGGATGAACGGGGGGGGGTCTGCTCGTCGACGTGCACGCTCGTCGGGGGTCGGCGGAGCTCCGGCGTCGAGCAGCAGATCACGGCAGCAGCGGCAGTAACTGCAGCAGTTGCAGCAGCGACAACAACGGCCTGGCAGCGGGGCTTGGCCAGTGGGGGACGGTGCTGGTCGGGGGTGTTGCTGGTCGAGCAGCGGTGGTTGGTGGTGCTGGAGGTGGTGGTCGGGTCTGGGAGCAGTCGGGCTCGGCAAGGGGTCGGGTTGATGATGGGGGTATCGGGTTTGAAGATGGGGATGTTGATGATGGTGACGGGATGGTGGCCAGGCGGCCTAGAAGGGTAGTCCGGCGACAGCGGCATGAGGTGGTGGTGGTAGGTGTCCGGTCGAGAAGGGACAGGGGGTGCTCGGGTTAGATGAAAGGAGTTCGGTTAGGGTTCTTTGATGGTGGTGGTGGTGTTTATAATTTTAGGGTTTTCAATAGGAAAATGTGTATATTTATATAGGAGGGGGATTTTGGGCTGACCTCGGGACTTGGGCCGGCCAGGGCTCTTTGGGGTGGGGGCTGGTCCACATGAAAGGTTGTACATGGGCTTGGTTAGGTCTTATTTTGGGTGAACTTGGCCTCCAATTAATTAAATTAAAAACTAATGCACACGGCGTTCTTTTGTCAATTGAGACCACATGGGATTAAAAATTAGGTGGAACACAAGAGTCATGGGCGTAGCAGGCTCAGAATAGGTTAATACCCTAATTTGGGTTATAGGAAATTGGGTTGTGGTTATGCCTCAAATTCAAATAGGAAGGGCCAATTATGAGGATTTGGGTTTATTAGAATTATACGTAGACGTTTGTAACGAATATTGTGCAACTAAAATGAAGCATAATATTGAGTATCTAAAAGTTACACAAAGGTCAGATGGGTAGTCTGGCATGTCTAGGAGTTGTGTATGAACTTGGTTTGAAGGTAACTAGTAGTGTAGCACTCCAAACATCGAAGCAACGGTGAGGTGTATTAAGTCACATAATTGTTGTACATTAATCCTAATTGTATCCAAATTAGTCCTAGTCTCTTAATCTAAATTAAATTAATCCTAAATTGGTCGAGGGGGTTTACAATCTCTTTCACCACGTTTGATAGAATTCACCTATCCATTATTTTCTACGCCTGTACCACTAAGCCACAATCCCATTATAAATCATCGATGTATATCATAATCTCTAAGGCGTCTAACACAATCTGCGTATCCGTTCATAAAATTGTCCAACATCTCTTACTTCACGTTTCTAGACTAACTCCTCACCAAAAATCCTTAGATTCATTTGTATCCTAAAACTTGTCTTATCGTATCGAACCACAAGTCAAAATAATCTTTCGATTGTCACGTTCCGGTCTCCCGCAAGTTCGATCATCCCCGTCAGACGTGAGATCACCATGCCAATGCTTCCGCAGAATGATTGTCCTAATCCGGACGTGATGCATGTGCGAGCAAGAACTTGTACTCGCACAAGACAAAAAGGTCAATCGTTATGGTTATCATCGAACGAACAGACACCTTATCGTCACCTTTCATTTTATCCCGAGTTGTACATTGATCCATCAAGCCATGTTCTCCTAACAACCATTCTTACTGAAATCAAAATTCATCTTTTTTAAACCATCCAGCTTTAATGTTACCATTTTGATCATTTCATAGTCTACTTCTAGCATTCCTCAACACTAAGTTCAAATCCCAAACCCAAGTCTATCCTATTTTGATACGTTCCATCCATCGAGTTCGTTTGGAATAATTACCGAACATGTTCCCTTGAGTTCGATTATCCCCGACGTACGTGAAATTACCACGCCGGCGCTCCCGCAGGATAATTGTTCTCGCTGGGACTGATTTTGAATGTTATCTTTTCGAACTTGATTTCAAGATCGTTCTTCCAAACTCCAAGCCAAATCTGTTACCGTTTATCTCAATCCATCAAAATCATAATTTTACTAACTTGCATCAATTCTAGCTATCTTCTAACCATCGTTATGGTCTAAAATCTCCCAAATTTGAAATTATCGCATTCGTACTCAAACCGAACTCTATCGAGCGATATCCTAATCAAATCAAAAATTCTGTGCGCGCTATCTTTCGTTCGCGCCATTATTTCCAATTGCGCTAACTTCGATCATATCCCCGCTTATTCCATCTTAACTCTAGTTTTAATTCGCTTGTTTTAACTCAAGGTCGCTCGTACAATCCTTTAAGTTTTCTTGACCATGTAATCAATTTTAATTGCCCTGAATTCCTATTCGATGTATGCCTTATCCCTTATTCAACTCATTGTAACTCGTTCGAACCAAATATTGCATGCTTCCTCCGAGTTCCCTTACTTGCTAGGCATTGTTTATTTATACTAAGGCTTTACCCAATCTCGTTGCTTGCCGCTAGACTCGCTTAATACTTCAGAATCCACGATTCGTTCGAACATTTCTAAGTGATCCATAAACCACTCAGAATTGAATCACCCAAATCAAATCCTCAGTTTGAGGTTCGCATCAATCGCTAGAATATTCGCCAAGTCGTTCCTATAATTCCTGTACGTTACTTAAGCATCGCCTAATACTCTTAGTCTCATATACATCTATCTCATTTATAGTCATCCACGTAAACCATATTTGATTTGTATTTTCTGATACAAAACACTGTTCGAGCATTAAGCCGACCAATACACAACTCATGGTTCGAGATATACTCTATGAATCTTTATAACTCATTCTATCTTCAATTTGCATAATCGAACCTGGGACCTATCGTATACACCACTCAGGAATTGAGTTATCCTAATAACTCATGATTCGCGTTCGCATCCTTTACTCGTATTCCTAATTTGTTCCTTAGAACTTCAGCACGATCTCTATTTGTCGTCTTAACGATCTTAGGCTCGTATGCACCCCTATCGATAGTCCTCCATACAAACTATATTTTGTATCATAACTTATTGATATGAATAACTGTCCAAACTATATCTGAAAATTCATACACGATTCCCATTATTCACCTTAGTGGCACTCCGATAACATCTTTATCGATTTTCCTCATAAGTCCAACTTTATTCTTATCCAAACAATACCCAAATTTTGCTGCAACTCACTAGCACCAAGGGTCTTGGTGCACGATACCCAACACAACTTGACCAAAAGGCTGTGTGCATAGACAACTGTCTGAACGATATTCTTATCTCGTACTCTACTCGCTTGGTGTCTTCATATAGACATATAACTTGCCAATTATAACACGAGTCCACTCTTACAATATCTTTCACAGGTTGGGACAAAAGCCCTCGCATCATAATCCCGTTCAAGCAATCGTATGATTCACACGCACTTTTCAAAAATATTTAGACTTATTGTATGGAACATCCATCGAAGCATCGAAAGAGAGCATCTACCACTCCTTCACTACACAAGTTCAAAAGTGAGAGAATCGAAATAAATACCAAGGAAGTAAAGTCGTGCTCTGATACCAATATGTCATGCCCCGATCTTCCGTCAGAATTGGTCGTCCCCGCTAGGCACGAATCACCGCGCTAGCGCTCCCACGGGACATACGTTTCTATCGGAACGTGATGCTGCGCGAGCCTGGGATTGCGCTCGCGCGAGGCAAATATCGAAACAGCCGTTGATAACTAGTTCACATAGTCGTCATAGCGGAAACATAAAATGAACACAAGTATTAAATCCAAAGCATAGCTCTTTATTGATATGAAGTAAAGATTACAAGCGGCGCTAGGCCGAGATTACAAATCGCTCATGCTCTCTCTCTATTACAATAAATATGTCCTTAGGCTTACAACTGATACAAACGATCTGAATGATTATGTTCCCATATATTATGTCTCATATATGCGAGCTCCAGGTCCTTGCGCCACGCTCCAAGACGCCAAGTGCGGTCCGGCACCTCATCGAGTTAAGCGATCTCCGAATCCGTACGAGTTTCCCTACACCCGGCATGTAGACTGGGTGGGTGTCAGTACATTGAATGCACTAGTGGGGAGGCCTCTCGCCCATGCCACAAAATAAGCACGTTCATTAGTTATGTGCACCGACTGGTTTCGTTGTCTTTCTAGTCTTTTGCCTTAGGATCAGTTACATGGCAATATATAAAGAAAGAAATCTCTGTGTCGTTCAAGAGTGTCATAATAATGAACAATTGAGTTCACCTTACCCTTTCTTACCATTTGGCCTTCCTTGTCATAAGCAGCAATATAAAACAATAATCTACTGAATAACAAAGAATATTTGTGAAATTCAATTGTTATGTCGTCTCTGCCTCCAAGTCCATTCTACTCAAACTAGGGTTGTTACTGTGCATCCATTCTAATTATGCAAAATATCGTGCAAATGTTCTCCTTCTCGTTACTCCTTTTCTCAATGCGGATAGCCGCTATGCAAACATGACTTATCTATATGAAGGTCACTGGCTCTGTTAGCCATATTGGACATGATCAGCGATGGACGGCTGTCTTCCCAGCTCGGTTGCTAGCCTTGTTGGGCCTTCCAACCGTCTAACGAGTTAGCGCCCATCCAGGTCGGTAGCAAGCCTTGTTGGATGTCTCGCTCTCGCCCGCTAGTCATCAGCTAGCGTATTGCCAGGACTACACTGGCACTGTCCTCCCGGGCCGACATGATTCGTATGCCTCAGCAATCGTGTCAAGGACTCTCTCTACCTGGTGTGCCACCAGTTGTCCGTGACCATGCAACTACTCCCCCACATCAAATCCTAGCCGAGGACTACACTCGGATCTATCTTTGCCGAGGACTACACTCGGATCTATTCTTCCTTATGCAGCTTCCTGATTAGAGACTGCCTCGGTGATCTGCATATCCCGAGTACCTTCCTTTCTTCCCATCTCCTGACTCAGAACGACTATTTGATAGCCTTCCTCGTCTAGGTATGCAACATGATTTTACTCTATCCTATGTCATGTTTCGTGCGGTAAAACGTCTCAGTATGAAGTCACCCTACTTTGTGGCATATGTGTAAGAAGCTACTACATTCTAACTCAATAAGTCGACTACACAAATAGCAAGTAAGATTTCTATGTTCTGTACAATGATAAGGCAGGGTTATCCCCTTAGCTATGTGCGTTCATATCTTTTATTAGCATGCAAAGGTTATCGCCAGAAAACTAGCATGTAATATTCATTTTCTTAGTGCGCAGCTAAGTAGAGACAGGTTCACCGGGGCCACCCACCTTAGCGATGTATCGCATCGGTCGAGCGAGACTCCGGACGCACCTCTGATAGCCTAAGTCTGACTCCATTTAAGATCCTAACATGAATGCCTTTACATCGAACGAGCCATCTCCCTAAGCAAGGCGGGTTGGTTCGCTACATTTGTGCCGTTTGAATCGGCTCTCCGGGTTGAGCGGAGCGGGTCGTTACAATCAACACAAGTAAACATGTGAAGCTAGCATCAATTACTATGTGATATTTCTAGTTGTCTCGGTTCTTTTTAACAATTCATGCAAAGAAACATAAACAATTAAAGTACCACTTGCTAGTAATTTCTTACCCACAGCCAAACGGTTATCCCTACAGTAGACAAGCAAATTAGCCATAATTTGCATATATGTATGAAACTCATGAATCTGTGTTGGCATCAGGTGTTAGGTATGCAAGAAGATAAACCTAGAATACGACCTAATTACATGATGATCCATGGAAAACCCATGATTAGCAGTTGGCACGTACGATCCTATCTCACTAATAGACATGAACACCCCTCTGATCACGAGGAGTTTGTTGCCTTATGGTGTTTCTCTTATCCCCCCTAGGCCGAACGATTCCAGTACCCAGAACTGGTCGTGGGATTATCCTTTTGCACAAGTTGTCTAAGGATCGATGCATGGTATACAGCTCTATCATATAAACCCTTACTATAAAACAATTAGATTATAAGTGAACATCTTTCTCTCTCTTTTTTATTCACTTTTCTCTTACTCTTGTAAACCATTCGAGGTTTCTCTATACATCTCTTTCTACAACATATGAGTAAGGTACATATAAGCATCTATTTAAACCAGCATAGCGACAATTCTATATTCAAGCATACAGTTCATCTCTCTTATCTTGTTATTTTGGTATCATTGAATATTGGAACATGCAACTTGAGTGGACTGTAGGGGGAGATTAAAGTGTATAATTAATTTTTATGTATCCACGGTCATCCTAATAATATATTTAGGGTACCTCTACATCGATCACGTAGCAAGTTACCGCATTACGGAGATCACCTATTTGACATTTGAGGCAGATCTTTCCCAAGGGATGGCTTCTTCCAGCATTGAACCCAAGGATGGTAGTGTTAGTGGCTACGAGCTAATGTATTAGAATTCCCAAAGTCTATAGCAGCTTTCTAGGAATGATGTTGAGTGAAGAGCCGGGATTAATATGCATCTGATCTACTTTGATAGCACCGATATAGCCATTATAATACAACTGTCTATCATGACACATTCCCAAAGGACTCCAATAGAAGGATTGCTCAAAGACGCTATCAATGTTCGATTTGATAGCTCATTAATGAATCGTACTTTGTAAAACACAGAATGGCACATCCAGAACAAACTTACAGCCATCAGAAGTGTTAGTCAAATCATGTGAATCCTGCATGTCAACGGATCTTTCCCTCCAAACGAAGGGAGCTTGCTTCCGGTGGTCATCCACCAACGAAAAGGGTCATGCCCATCTACTCCAGCAGAATATTAAAGCCATGCCTTCACTCCTTGATATCTGATCCAACTGCATATGTGGAGGAACTGTGCTTTAGTTACTTACCTACGATCACCACCACTTCGCCAAAACTCTAGCTTAGCGCGTACGTAGAAGACGCCTGCAACTGTCGGACTACTCTCCTGCCCCAGATCACAACATGGGACATACAGCTACAATCACAAAAGCCACGTGGTATCTTCTCCTTATTTTTACGAGATGCATCCTGCTTCATTCTCAAGAAGCAGGTTATGATTCTTTCCAGTCACTGCTTGTATGTGGGACGCACCACCTCCATTACAGGATACTATCTTATATGGATGCGACATACCTAGCTTCTTCCTGCCTACAGCTCGACGCTACAGGAAAGTCCAGTATGACCATCGACAAATACTATGGAGTGCAAAATTTGACAACAATACAACTCTAATTTTCAATGGAGCATAGCGATCATGCGCCGATCGAGTTCTCCACTACTATACTCTCTAGATCTCAAATCTTTTACTTGCACTTAAATTTTTTTTTTATAATTACGAGTTGTTGTAGAAATTCTTTATAATCAATAAGTAATAACAAAGTTTTGTCAAAGAGAATTGGTATCTTTTTTTGTTAAATGCAAACACTTACCTCTTTGAAAGATTTTATGTTGGGATGGTTGAGTGATATATATGTTGCTGATAATATCTCACACCACATTTTCGTCCACCTAAATTAAAAAAAATCTAAATAAATAAATAAATAATCATACTAAAGTCTAGAAAATTATCGAATCGAGTTGGTTAAAGAGGTACGCTATTTTCAGTAAAATAAGTAAAGAGCCACAAAATCTTATAACCATCTACCATGAAAGAATTCTACAAAAGATAAAGGATTTATATAATCATCCGGTTAAGATATTAACTATATACATCCGGACCCCATATTTCACTATAAACAATAATATTTTTAGTCATTAAAGTAAGTGAGTAAATTACTTTTTTATATATAAAATTAATATTTTTAACTTAAAAACGGTTACACAAAAAATATATGATCTCTGTGATATTTGGGTTATATATTAGTATAGATAAAAAAATTTAAATATCATGAATTACTAATGTCCCCCAAAATTAGCATAAAATAGAGTTATGAGTTTATTTTTAGTTTATTTTAATTCAACCCAAGGATTAAGATAAGTAATGGACGATCTTACTCCTATCAACAACCAAAAGACCTTCTTCATTCTATTCCCAGATTTCTACCCAAAAATTATAAATTATTCCTTTCTAAATAGACCTAAATGCACAATCCTAATTTACTTATGTGAGGTCTGTTATCGGATTTCATATTTCAAGAATTTTTTGTATTTAATTTTTTTCTCGAAAAGTGTGTTATATATAATATTTTATATTTCAGGTCGTATCTTGGTTTTTGTGTCTCAGCATTTGGGTTTTGTATTTTGATAGTCCAATTCTCTAGAATTATTCTTCTAGATTAGGAATAGTTTATAGGTTTTCCTTATTTTTTGTGTTTCGGCATCGAGAGAGTGGGATACTCAAGAAATATCCAGTTTTCAATTGTAATAATAACTTATGCAACTAATTAAGTTTATTGACTTTCTATAAAACCAAGTTAATTTATAGATAACTTCGGACTTATAGAAACCCATAGCAAGCAAGCCATAGGCCCCAGACTAGGATCAGACTAGAATCAGAAATCCAAACCCGAGATTTTTAGGTAAATTTCCAAGTATATTGTTTAGGTGGAAACTTTCCGGCCAGTATGCCATTTTCTGCCCGATCGATCGAGATCGAACAGTCATGATTCATATCCAAAGGTTATATAAGATAAATAAATCCCTTATAACCCTCATAATTACCTAACACACTCCCTCTCCTCTATTTTATCTCTACAGACACACACCCAACCCATTCTCTCATTCTTTCTATATCTCTCTTAGACAATCACTTTCTCTTGTAAACTCTCTCTTTCTCTCACCCAAGTTGAGTAAGAGCATCTCTGGGCTAAGGCTAGGACAACGAGGAGATAAAAGAGTCTTGTGCACGCGAGTATCATCCTTGTGGTGGACCCGAAGCCCGAGTGTTTGTCGTATCTTCTCGAATGTCGCAATCGAAACTTTGAGTATGTAAATAAGGAAGCAATAAAAAGCAAGAAGGAAGAACAGATAAGTATGTAAAGACAGACAGATATATGAAACTAGTAAACCTGTCAATGTAAATATGCAACCAGTAGGTATAGAGTAATCAAGAAAAGACTGAACCTAAATACTCACCTACTGGTATCTATCTTCAATTATCCTAATACCACCCACTATCCTATCACATGATACATCATTTACACAAACCATCATCTATATACCTCAACTTCAACCACCCTTAAACTACTTATGCCACCATAACTCTCTTATACCTACTGGTATACTTGGTATCAGTCTCCACACCTTCTTCACACCTAGAATCACTCACAGGCACAACCCCAACACTTACTGACACTGTGCATTATCTTGTGCAAACAAAGGTACACCTAGTTATTACTCTACTCAAGACTAGCATTGCACAGTCCACACTTTAGCAAATGGTGCACGGTTGCCTGTAGAAGCACCCTGATACCCTTGCCCTTGCTACATGTAAGGCTGCAGTGCAACTCCTCCATTATACTGACATCTACAACCTCTAACTTATCAGTTCTTTGTTGCTGAGCTTGAACCTTCCCCTTGTTTGTATAAACCATACGAAATGCTAACATTGATACACTACTCCACCTTGCCCTTGCTCACTCTGCTACACTTCATCCACACACACAGGTGCACTACAGGAAATCCTACTACCTGTATATCACTCTAATTCCTTGAACATACTTACCTTACACTCCCACAAATACACCTACAAACATATTAAGATATGACTAATACTTGAATTTCTACAATATATCTAGATATACACCCTTGTCACATAAGATGCACTAATCACTCACTGCTCCCACCTCTTACAATTACAAGCACTCAACTGATACTACCAGAAAAAGTCAAATTAGCGACGACCAAAAACGTCGCTAAATGACAAAAAAAACGTCGCTAATCACGTTTAGCGACGTAATTGGCGACGTTTTACAGAAGTCGGTAATAATTACGTCGCTGAAAGGAAAAATGTCACTAAACGTCGCTATACCGACATGTTTTAGCAACTTAGACGTGTCGCTAACTTAGCGACGTTTAGCGACTCTGAGTCACTAATTAGCGACGTAATTAAATGTCGCTAAACGTCGCTAATTAGCGACTTATATAGCGATGTAACAGCGACGTCTTTAATGACCTAGCAGTACTGCCATGTCAGCAATTTACGACGTACAACGACATATTTAGCGACGTCTTTAGCGACGGCTAATGACATGTCGCTAAGTAGCGACTTGTTTAGTGACTTATAAAAATGTCGCTATACGTCGCTAAATGTCGCTAAATACGTCGCTAATTTTACAAAAAAATAAAAAAAAACTGAATTGTTCCAAACTATTATTCCTGTAATTTATAAATTTTTAATTAAAAATAGACCCGGAGCAACCCTCCGTTGAATTCTATGGGTTCGCCGACCCCTTCGGTGGAACACTCAACACCGGATTAACAATATTTAATATGAATAAAAGTATCACAGTCATACAATTAATACACACAAATATTATAGACAGACAATAAAAGTATCACAGTCATAAAAGTATCACAGTATCACAGTCACACAAAATGGGCATAAACAGCATCACAAAATACATAATATATAAGTATCAGAGTATCACAGTAACACAAAATGCATAATATATAAGTATATAAAACATCACAGTAACAATATCGAGGATATCCAAAATGGGGCAGATACCAGTCCCTCAAATACTACGCATAAACAGCGTTTATGTTATCAAGCTCCGCTATGGGTGCTGGGTGACTAGAACTCCCCGTCTAAGATACAGCCGCGATAGGTGCTGGGTGACTGGAACTCTCCGTCTGAGATACAGCAGGTGGTATCTCTTTCTCCTTAACAGTAGGAGGCATCACTTCCTTCTTAACAGTAGGAGGCATCACTTTCTCCTTAACAGTAGGAGGTATCGCTCTCTTGGGTGCCATCTGGTAAGATAGATGAAAACAAAGAATATAATTGATAACAGATATTACTTAAGACATATCCTTAATAATATGGAATGAAAGAATTAGATGACTCACAAAGAATTAGTTGTTTGTTTCAGTATAATAATGATACCATAATATCTATTTGTCACGACCCGCACCCAGAAATTCGGGCACGAGTGCGTGGGTACGTCCAGCCTACGCCGCAGAGTCGGCGGTAGTACGCTGTCTAGGTCATATCCACATTTAACTAGTCTAGCTCATTCACAAATAACATAGGCAAGATAATAATGAGAAACAGGTACTTAAGATTGCGATTGAAATAAATGTGACAACAGATTCAAATATTTTAGTACAGAAATTCAGAATGAAATCGGGGACAAACCCGATTACTAAGATAAAGAGCAAAAACTAAGATAACTACTGCTAACTACTCAGCAGGAGTAGCTTCCTGTGCGGGAACTGGCTCTGCAACTGTGTCACCTGCTGCCTCATAGGGGCCATAATAAGTAGGGGCAAGGTCCTCATCATCGCCTAAATCAACAAATCCAGTCAGGAAAGGAGCAAAGTACACAGTGCACAACAAGATTAAACTAAATATTTATGACAATTAATTGAATATCATATTGAGAAACTGCATAAAAGAACATCAATATCTCAGAGTTAAAGCTGTAAATAGGAATATGAGAAAACCCGAAGTAAATGAGACAGAAAATAAAACTACAACAGTCTGCAAGAAATATAACAAGATCTAGAAACTAGCTGTGTGAACTTGTGTTTGTTTTAGAATACATAGTTGGCATGTAGGGGTTTATAAGGCTAATCCGGCCGTCATAAACGGCTATTAAACAGGAATAATCGAGATCCAGCTGAGGGTACAGTCGCGTACCAACAGCTATTAAACACGACAGGGGAAATGGGTAAACTACATGCCTTCTAGTATTCTCCCACCCGACATGAAAAACAAGACATGAACTCCAATATTCAAGACATGAATTCCAGTGTTTTAGCACTACGTGTAATCATCAATGGTACTAGTAAAGCAGGGAATTAATTATCACAATATAAAGATTAATTTGAAGTGCAGGTACTTGCTTGTTGTTTGGATCCGATTAATAGTTCTGGGGAAATTTCCAGAGATGAGTCCAAAAGATGAAATAGACATTACCATCACGCTCAGAAGATGTCAAATAGCTAGAAACGCCTGTCCTTGGGTCCAATTTGGAGACAAGGGCAAAAACGACAGTTTTGGGTCAAAACGGGGTCCGCCGGTGGGCCCGCTTTGCACCGAAAAATATGTCCGGGTCAATGGTCTCCAAATTCACCAAACTTAGTGTCAGCAGGTCAGGAACGCTGATACGAACCCAACGGAACTTCCAGATTTGGATTCCGATGAGCCGAACACAAAATCGCCCGTCGAGCGGGGCTTGTGGGGCCCACGACATACGATTTCGTCAACGTTCTCAGAATCGAACCAAACTTGACCCACAGGACCAGCGTATCGCTACGAGTCCGATGGCATAAGTTTCGTCTCGATCTGATGAGTGTACAAGAAGTTAGGGCGAATTACAGAAAAGTCGGATACGGTACGATGTCCGCGGATACGCATTGATTTCGGTGTGCACGCACACCCGAATCAGCTTTCGTGAAATCTCACACGTCCGTATCGACGACGCGCACGTATCTGTGAAGACCGCACGCGACCAAGTCGTCCCGTTTGGCGGGGCGCACTCAGTTCCGGGGTGAAACAGGGTCTGGTTTTTCCTGTTTTTGGATCGCGGTGTGCGATCACCACAGGACGCGATGCCCCGAGCGGTTTATCCGGGCACCGAGAGGGTCATACAGGCTTCACAACACAATTTACGGAAATAAAAATGGAGTTACGAGCAAAAAGTTACACGCACCTGAAGGGGACTCGAAAAACCAGGCAAAATCGTGTCCGATACGACACAGAACACTATGTCCTGTGTCCGACACAGGGAAATTAGGAATTAGGGTTAGGGTTAGGGTTTGGACATGGCCGGAGCTCGGGCTGGCCAGGGCGGCGTGTGGCGGAGAGAGGCCGGCCGGGGCGGCGCCGCTGCACGGCGGGTGAGGCAGAGGCGGGCTGGCTGGAGGCGGCGCTGGCCGGAGGCGGGCTGCCCGCTGTTGTTTCTGCTGGAGGAGGTGGTCGTCGGAGTCCCTGGCCGGAGCAGCGGAGGAGGAAGGAGAGGGGAAGGAGGAGGATGGCCGGGCGGAGCTGGGCAGCGGTGGCGGTGGGCGTGGCGGCGTGGCGGCGAGTGGTGGCGTGGTCGAGAGCGACGGCGGTGGGGGTTTTAAAGGGCTGGGGGAGGGGTCGTGGCCGAGGGGGGTGGCCGGGTCTGGCGGCGCAGCGGGCGGAGCGTGGCCGAGTGGAGCGGGCTGAGCGGAGCGGAGGATGCGGCGGAGCGCCGGGCGGAGCGCCGCGAAACTCGGGCTGGGGAGACTGGGTGGCCGGGTTGCGGGTCCGGGCGGGTCGGGTTCAAGCGGACCCGACCCGACCCGTTAGGGGTTTGGGCCGGAGGGGACTAGGCCGCGTGTTGGGCCGGGCTGAGCGGGCTGGGCTTGGGCCAAAAATAAATATAAATAATAATAAAAATAATAATAATAATAAATAATATTAATAATTAATTAATAATTACTTAATTAACAAATAAATAAATAAATAGTTTTAGGTGATTTAAAAATAGGTCCGGGGCCAGGAAAAATCCAGAAAAATTACCCTAAGTCCAGTTTTTTATTTTACACCCAAAAATATTATTTTAATAATATTTTAATGTTGTTTAATATTAATTAAAAAATTATATAATAATTTAAAACCCTGATTTTAATTTCAAAAAATTTCCAGAAAATTCCAGAAAATTGTGAAAAAATCCCAATTTTAATATTTTTGAAAATCAGGGGCTTACAATCTACCCAACTTATAAAAATTTCGTCCTCGAAATTTAAATTATGGTAGGGTTCTCTCTGTCCAAACTCACTTGATTACAGTCTAGCGGGTTTCTCTCAGGTGAACATTGCGGTCGCTACCCAACTTTGAATTTTACCCATATCCTCTAAGGCTGTACAACTAGTAAAGCTAGGTCCCAACTTAATAAATCATGGTATTGAATCTTTAAGTCTTTAACACAAACACACCACCTATGGTATTCCCTTAGTCATAGAGGTTATCATCAATTCGATCGGTCTGAGAGGTACATCTAGCACTACAAATCAAACTTATACCACACAGGATTTTTGTCTTTCCGGAATAAAGGAAGACGAGGATTAATAATAAAGAGTTTAGGGCGAGGTGGTAGAACAGAGGTATAGGGTTCAAGGCGTTTAAGGAGTTCTAATGGGAATTGTCAGGCGGTTATGGATTGAGATTCTATTCTGGTAATTATTTTATTCGCATGCTCGTATTAGTACAGTTATGTAACTGATACGATATGCTCGGCGTATTTAGAGGCAAGTATACTAGTCAACTATATATTTCAATCCACGTAAAGTAGTCGTGCGAAGTGCGAATCAAAATGCACCAAGGTTGATCAGACCGTAGTACACTGATTCTGAGTAGACACTTGTATTAGTGGGGTTGATCAGGCCTCAATAATACAGGTGTCATGAACAAGCCCGACAAAGAGTAAGCTTGTAAAACTAGGCTATAAAATAGCAGCATCAGTCGAGTTCAGCAAAATTAAGTGCGCTAGATGATGATGAAAAGAGGTACAAATTTATTGAAGTTCACAGAATAACATACAATAAGCACAATAGCAAAAGTCTCTAAAATCTCTATCAAATTTAAAAGCATACTAGGTTATTTAGCAAGTTCAAAATTACTAGGTTGGGGCTGAGGTCACGAACCAACAAGCACGAAAATAATACTAGAAAAGGTATCTACGAATCACTTACGCGCATTAGCTGCTTTCAAAGTTTGCGCGTTCTCCAAGGTCATCACGTAAGCTTGTCCGCGTCCTGGAGCAGTGGGGCAGTCCCTCACTTGATGTTCTGTTGATCCACAATATAGACAGGCACCCAGTCTCTTCCTACAAACTTGCCAGGTGTGACCTTGTTTTTGGCAAAAGTTACAAGAAGTCGCTTGTTGGTTCTGTCCTTGAGCCTGGTGTTGGGGTGCTGGAGCTCGAGGGAGAGGACGCTGAGTTTGCTGCGGGGCCCTCTGCTGTTGTTGTTGTTGGAACGGGCGTTTGTTGGGTCCTGCATTTCCGGTATCTCTCTCTCGCTTTAGCTTATGCCCCATGTCTCTCTCAATGCCTTGTGCCACGCTCAAGATTTTCTCATAGGTGCGAGCTCGGCTGGTGGTGACAGCAAGGTAAATATCCGGAGATAGCCCCTTCTTGAATCTACGGGCTCTGTCCTCCGGGGTACAGACCATGTACTCTGCAAAGTGGCTTAACCTGCTAAATTCAGCAGTATACTCATCAACAGATAGGTTACCTTGTTCCAGTCTCTCGAATTGGCTTTCGAGAGCTTCCCGAGCCACTTCGGGGTAAAATTTCTCCTTGAATAGCCTCTTAAAGTTCTCCCAGGTGAGGTCAGGAGCAGATAGTTAAGGTTCATCTCTGAACCAGGTTCGAGCAATGTCGAACAGTTGCAGTCTTGCAGACTCCACTTTGAGATCATCAGGAACTCGAGCAGTCTTCAGGAGTCTCTCTACGTTCTCTATCCATTCATCGGCATAGAGAATGCTTTCAGTTCCGTAGAATTCCAGGGGTCTAAGGTTTTTGAAGTCTTTGGCACTTCCTGACCTCTTTTGTGGTGACTCCCGGGTCCGAAGAGCTTCTGAAAGGCTGGTCCATAGCAGGGCAGTTTGTTCCTTCTGGGATTCCACTAGTCCTTGGAACACTCCAAGTAGCTGTGCCCCATCTAGGGTAACTGCCGGAACAGATGGAGGCGGCGGGAGTGCAAGAGTCTCGGGCACATTCTGCTCAGCTGGTTCTGATGTACCTCCTACTGTGTTCCTTGTCTGGACCATTCTGAAAGATTAAGGGATAGGAAGATCAGAATAGAATACTTGGAAATCAAAGGCGATAGGAAAAATTGAGCAGAAATTATATCAAGAATTGAAATAAGGACCCTATACTGTGAATGAGCTTTTCCTAGAATCCTCAATCTTATTCCATACCCTGTCCTAGGGTATTATCCTATTTAAGGATAGAACCTGTAAACCCCCAGATTTTGTAAGAATTTTAAATCTTGGATTTTCCCCAATTTTCTGGAATTTTCTGGGAATTTTCTGTAATTAAAATCAAGGTTTTTAATTAAAAAATAATTTTTAATTGGCAATAAATAATATTAAAATATCATAGAAATAATGTTTTTGGGTGTAAAATGGAAAACTGGACTTAGGGCAATTTTTTTGGAATTTATTGGACCCCGGACCTATTTTTAAATGCCTAAAAACTATTTATTTAATTATTTATTTAAACATTAATTATTATTATAATTATTATTATTATTATTATTATTATTATTTATAAACCGGCCCAGCCCAACCGCTCCGAGCCCGGCCCAATACCCTAGCGGGTCGGGTCGGGTCCGCCTGAACCCGACCCGCCCGGACCAGCACCCGAACCCATTTCCCTCTCCCTGACCCAGTCGACCGGCCGTCGCGTTTCACAATGCCTGCGCCGCATGCGCCGCCCCGCCCGGCCACGCGGCGCCCAGTCCGGCCACGTAGCCGCCTCCCTCGGCCCACACCTCCGCCTTGGCCGGCCTCCCCGACCTCCCCCTTCCCTTTAAAACCCTTCAGCCCCCTCCGGCCACCACCGCCTCCCGCCTCGCAGACGCCACCACCGCCTCGCCCAGCCTCGCCCTCGGCCAGCCTCGCCCTCGGCCCGCCGCAGCTCCTCCTCTTTCCCCTCTCCTCCTCCTTCCTCCGCCGTCCAGCTTCCTCCCCGACCCCGATCCAGCCGCAGCTCCTCGACCCGGCTCCGGCGAGCCTCCGGACGGCTCCGCCCGCCGCCAACGCCATCCGCCCTCGTCCAGCACAGCCCGGCGGAGCTCCGGTCGCGTCCAAGACCTAACCCTAACCCTAACCCTAAGTTCTACTCCCTGTGTCGGACACGGACACGGGACACAGTGTCCGTGTCGTGTCGGACACATTTTTGCCCGGTTTCCGGGTCTCGTTCAGGTGCGTGTATCTCTTTGCTCGTAGCTCCGTTTTTGATTCTGCAAATTGCATTGTGAAGCCTGTATGACCCTCTCGGTGTCCGAACAAACTGTTCGGGACATCGCGTCCTGTGGCGATCGCACACCGCGATCCAAAAACAGGAAAAACCAGACCCTGTTTTACCCCGGAACTGAGTACGCCCCGCCAAACGGGACGACTTGGTCGCGTGCGGTCTTTACAGATACGTGCGCACCGTTGATACGGACGTGTGAGAATTTGCGGAAGCTTATTCGGGTGTGCGTGCACACCGGAATCAACGCGTATCCGCGGACATCGCCCCGTATCCGACCTTTCTGCAATTTGCCCTAACTTCTTGTACACTCGTCGGATCGAGACGAAACTTGTGCCATCGGACTCGTAGTGATACGCTGGTCTTGTGGATCAAGTTTGGTTCGATTCTGAGAACGTTGACGAAATCGCGTGTCGTGGGCCCCACAGGCCCCGCTCGACGGGCAATTTTGTGTTCGACTCATCGGAATCCAAATCTGGAAGTTCCGTTGGGTTCGTATCAGCGTTCCTGTCCTGTTGACACTAAGTTTGGTGAATTTGGAGACCTTTGACCCAGACACATTTTTCGGTGCAAAGCGGGCCCACCGGCGGACCCCGTTTTGACCCGAAACTGTCGTTTTTGCCCTTGTCTCCAAATTGGACCCAAGGACAGGCATTTCTAGCTATTTGACATCTTCTGAGCGTGATGGTAATATTTATTTCAGCATCTGGGCTCATCTCTGGATATTTCCCCAAGTACAATTAATTGGATCCAAACAACAGGCAAGTACCTGCACTTCAAGTTTAATCTTTATATTGTGATAGTTAATTCCTTGCTCTACTAGTACCATTGAATGTTTACACATAGTGTTAGAATCTGGATTTCATGTCTTGAATACTGGAGTTCATGTCTTGCTTTTCGTGTCGGGTGGGAGAATACTAGGAGGCATGTAGTTTACCCTTCCCCCTGTTCCTGTCTAATAGCTGTTGGTATGCGACTGTACCATCAGCCGGATCTCGATTATTCCTGTTTAATAGTCGTCTATGACGGCTGGATTAGCCTTATAAACCCCTACATGCCAACTATGTATTCTAAAATAAACACAAGTTTACACAGATAGCTTATGGTCTTGTTATAGTTCTTGCTGACTGTTGTAGTTTCATTTCCTGTCTCATTTATTCCTGCTTTCTCATATTCCTGTTTATAACATTAACTCTGAGATATTAATGTTCTTCTATGCAACTTCCCCAATATGATATTCAAGTTAATTGTCATTAATATTTAGTTTAATCTTGTTGTGCATTGTGTACTTTGCTCCTTTCCTGACTGGATCCGTTGTTTTAGGCGATGATGAGGACTTGCCCCTACCTGTTATGCCACTATGAGTTAGCAGGTGACCCATATGAGGAGCCAGTTCCCACCCAGGAGGCTACTTCTGCAGAGTAGTTAGCAGTAGCTGCTTATTTATTCCTTTCAGCACATACTCGGGTTTGTCCCCGATTTATCTTCTGGCTTGTATTAACTGTGGATTTGGTTGTCATAGATTAAATGTTATAAAATCTTAGCATTCCTATTTCCTGTGATTATTCTTACATGTTCATTATTGTGGATGAGATAGATACTTATTGACCCCAGAAATGACCTAGACAGCGTACTACCGCCGATACTGCGGCGTAGGCTGGACGTGCCCACGCACTCGTGTCCGAATAACCGGGTACGGGTCGTGACACATTTTTGTGGTGGCCCATGCAGGTCAACGACTAAGTTGTTCGGTTTCAACCTAGGGACCGAACAGGCCTGCAATAAGATTGAGGATTTTAGGAAAAGCTCATCCACTTAATTGAATCGTTCTTGATATTCATATCGGCTTCGAATCATTTTATTGACTTGCATCCTGCCTTGATTCCTGTGCGCTTTTATCGTTTATTTTCCGATGCAGAGTAAAAGATCTACCAGAAAGCGACGAAGTTCCTACAAGATCACCACGAGATGCTCTACCAGCATGACCGTGGAGAACGCGCAGACTCTTGGAGTAGTTAATGCGCGTAGGTGATTTATAGATACCGTTCCTAGTATTATTTAGCTCGTGTCCATTGGTTCGTGACCTCAGCCCCAACCTAGTAATTTTGGAAACTTGCTAATAACCTGGTATGCCTTTGTATTTGATAACTGTAGAGTTTGTAGAATCTTTTGTTATTTTGCTTAATGTAGGTTGTTTGTGAACTTAAATAATTTGTATCTTCTTTCATCACCATCTAGCGTACTTCATTTTGCTGTGCTTGACTTATGCTGCTATTTTATAGCCTAGTTTTGCAAGCTTATCCTTTTATCAAGCTTGTTCATGACATATGTATTAGTGGGTCGACACACTAATACAATTGTCTATTCAGAATCAATGTATTACGGTCTGATCAACCTTAGTGCATTTTGATTCGCCCTTCGCACTACTTGCGTGGATTGAGATATAGTTGACTAGTATACTTGCCTCCTAGATATGTCCGAGCATATCGTATCGATTACATAACTGTATTAATACGAGCATGTGAATAAGAATTACCGAGATAGGATTCAATCCACCATCGCTTGACAACTCACACCTGAATACCTTAAAACGCCTTGACCCCGATATTTCTTTTCTATCACCCCACCCTTGAACTCTTTATTATTGATCTTCGTCTTCCTTTATTTCGGAAAGACGAAATCTCGTGCCTGGTATAAGTTAGTACATAGGTAGTACTAGATATGCCACATAGGCCGATCACATACTTGGGGATTAAACTTTCGTAATTGAGGACATATCATATGTGACATGATCGGCGTTGAAGTTCGAGGATTGAATGACGTAGGTAAGCATATTAAGGAATATTTTTTTCTTAAGGTATATAGTCTTTTGTGATGAATGGGTAAACTCTAAGTTGGGTAGCTATGCATTTGTCAACTCGAGAGGAATGTCCTTTGAATCGTGACCAAGTAAGGTCAGATTGGAAGAAACAAGCCATTATAATTTTGAAAATTTAGAGGAGTGACTAAAATGATTAATGAATTGATATCGAGGACCCAATAAGTGTATCTTGGATACATGATTTAAATCTTGAATAATAAAAGTAAAATTGTCAATTTGAATTTAGGGGATATACGATTCAGACTTGAATAGTGGTGGACTACACTTAAATTATTTTTCAACTTGATGATTTGAATTACAAATTAAAATTTGATGGTTGGACTAACTAGTTGGATTATTGAGGAGTTGAATTAAATTTAAAAAGTTGAAGCATACGAGTGAATGGGAATACTAATGGACTCGAATTACTTCCAGAAGAAATTACGATCGTGAGGTAAATTCATAAGCATGTGCAAATCTGGAAGATGCTATATGGACTTAGTCTAAAATCTGCCTGTGGGTAATTTGAGGAAGTAAGAAGTAATAGCCATAGGTTGAATTCTTGATGGGAACAAGTAGTCATCTTAAACCATGAAATGATTGCAGTGGATATGATAGGGATTCTAATTATCGCAAGGAAATTGCGATTGATGTACATGAAGGTTTAATAGAGTATGGCTTAATTTTAAATTTCGAGAACGAAATTTTTATAAGTTGGGTAGATTGTAAACCCCCAGATTTTGTAAGAATTTTAAATCTTGGATTTTCCCCAATTTTCTGGAATTTTTTGTAATTAAAATCAAGATTTTTAATTATAAATGATTTTTAATTGGCAATAAATAATATTAAAATATCATAGAAATAATGTTTTTGGGTGTAAAATGGAAAACTGGACTTAGGACAATTTTTCTGGAATTTATTGGACCCCGGACCTATTTTTAAATGCCTAAAAACTATTTATTTAATTATTTATTTAAACATTTATTATTATTATTATTATTATTATTATTATTTATAAACCGGCCCAGCCCAACCGCTCCGAGCCCGGCCCAATACCCTAGCGGGTCGGGTCGGGTCCGCCTGAACCCGACCCGCCCGGACCCGCACCCGAACCCATTCCCCTCTCCCTGACCCAGTCGACCGGCCGCCGCATTTCACGCCGCCTGCGCCGCATGCGCCGCCCCGCCCGGCTACGCGGTGCCCAGTCCGGCCACGTAACCGCCTCCCTCGGTCCACACCTCCGCCTTGGCCGGCCTCCCCGACCTCCCCCTTCCCTTTAAAACCCTTCAGCCCCCTCCGGCCACCACCGCCTCCCGCCTCGCAGACGCCACCACCGCCTCACCCAGCCTCGCCCTCGGCCAGCCTCGCCCTCGGCCCGCCACAGCTCCTCCTCTTTCCCCTCTCCTCCTCCTTCCTCCGCCGTCCAGCTTCCTCCCCTACCCCGATCCAGCCGCAGCTCCTCGACCCGGCTCCGACGAGCCTCCGGACGGCTCCGCCCGCCGCCAGCGCCATCCGCCCTCGTCCAGCACAGCCCGGCGGAGCTCCGGCCGCGTCCAAGACCTAACCCTAACCCTAAGTTCTACTCCCTGTGTCGGACACGAACACGGGACACAGTGTCCGTGTCGTGTCGGACACGTTTTTGCCCGGTTTTCGGGTCTCGTTCAGGTGCGTGTATCTCTTTGTTCGTAGCTCCGTTTTTGATTCCGCAAATTGCGTTGTGAAGCCTGTATGACCCTCTCGGTGTCCGAACAAACTGTTCGGGACATCGCGTCCTGTGGCGATCGCACACCGCGATCCAAAAACAGGAAAAACCAGACCCTGTTTCACCCCGAAACTGAGTACGCCCCGCCAAACGGGATGACTTGGTCTCGTGCGGTCTTCACAGATACGTGCGCACCGTCGATACGGACGTGTGAGAATTCACGGAAGCTTATTCGGGTGTGCGTGCACACCGGAATCAACGCGTATCCGCGGACATCGCCCCGTATTCGACCTTTCTGTAATTTGCCCTAACTTCTTGTACACTCGTCGGATCGAGACAAAACTTGTGCCATCGGACTCGTAGCGATACGCTGGTCTTGTGGGTCAAGTTTGGATCAATTCTGAGAACGTTGACAAAATCGCGTGTCGTGGGCCCCACAGGCCCCGCTCAACGGGCAATTTTGTGTTCGACTCATCGAAATCCAAATCTGGAAGTTCTGTTGGGTTCGTATCAGCGTTCCTGACCTGTTGACACTAAGTTTGGTGAATTTGGAGACCTTTGACCCGGACACATTTTTTGGTGCAAAGCGGGCCCACCGGCGGACCCCGTTTTGACCCGAAACTACCATTTTTGCCCTTGTCTCCAAATTGGACCCAAGGACAGGCGTTTTTAGCTATTTGACATCTTCTGAGCGTGATGATAATGTTTATTTCAGCATCTGGGCTCATCTCTGGATATTTCCCCAAGTATAATTAATTGGATCCAAACAACAGGCAAGTACCTGCACTTCAAGTTTAATCTTTATATTGTGATAGTTAATTTCTTGCTCTACTAGTATCATTGAATATTTACACGTAGTGTTAGAATCTGGATTTCATGTCTTGAATACTGGAGTTCATGTCTTGCTTTTCGTGTCGGGTGGGAGAATACTAGGAGGCATGTAGTTTACCCTTCCCCCTGTTCCTATCTAATAGCTGTTGGTATGCGACTGTACCATCAGTCGGATCTCGATTATTCCTGTTTAATAGCCGTCTATGATGGCCGGATTAGCCTTATAAACCCCTACATGCCAACTATGTATTCTAAAATAAACATAAGTTCACACAGATAGCTTCTGGTCTTGTTATAGTTCTTGCTGACTGTTGTAGTTTCATTTCCTGTCTCATTTATTCCTGCTTTCTCATATTCCTATTTATAGCATTAACTCTGAGATATTAATGTTCTTCTATGCAACTTCCCCAATATGATATTCAAGTTAATTGTCATTAATATTTAGTTTAATCTTGTTGTGCATTGTGTACTTTGCTGCTTTCCTGACTGGATCCGTTGTTTTAGGTGATGATGAGGACTTGCCCCTACCTGTTATGCCACTATGAGTTAGCAGGTGACCCATATGAGGAGCCAGTTCCCACCCAGGAGGCTACTTCTGCAGAGTAGTTAGCAGTAGCTGCTTATTTATTCCTTTCAGCACATACTCGGGTTTGTCCCCGATTTATCTTCTGGCTTGTATTAACTGTAGATTTGGTTGTCACAGATTAAATGTTATAAAATCTTAGCATTCCTATTTCCTGTGATTATTCTTACATGTTCATTATTGTGGATGAGATAGATACTTATTGACCCCAGAAATGACCTAGACAGCGTACTACCGCCGATACTGCGGCGTAGGCTGGACGTGCCCACGCACTCGTGCCCGAATAACCGGGTGTGGGTCGTGACACATTTTTGTGGTGGCCCATGCAGGTCAACGACTAAGTTGTTCGGTTTCAACCTAGGGACCGAACAGGCCTGCAATAAGATTGAGAATTTTAGGAAAAGCTCATCCACTTAATTGAATCGTTCTTGATATTCATATCGGCTTCGAATCATTTTATTGACTTGCATCCTGCCTTGATTCCTGTGCGCTTTTATCGTTTATTTTCCGATGGAGAGTAAAAGATCTACCAGAAAGCGACGAAGTTCCTACAAGATCACCACGAGATGCTCTACCAGCATGACCGTGGAGAACGTGCAGACTCTTGGAGTAGTTAATGCGCGTAGGTGATTTATAGATACCGTTCCTAGTATTATTTAGCTCGTGCCCATTGGTTCGTGACCTCAGCCCCAACCTAGTAATTTTGGAAACTTGCTAATAACCTGGTATGCCTTTGTATTTGATAACTGTAGAGTTTGTAGAATCTTTTGTTATTTTGCTTAATGTAGGTTGTTTGTGAACTTAAATAATTTGTATCTTCTTTCATCACCATCTAGCGTACTTCATTTTGCTGTGTTTGACTTATGCTGCTATTTTATAGCCTAGTTTTGCAAGCTTATCCTTTTATCAAGCTTGTTCATGACATATGTATTAGTGGGTCGACACACTAATACAATTGTCTGTTCAGAATCAATGTATTACGGTCTGATCAACCTTAGTGCATTTTGATTCGCCCTTCGCACTACTTGCGTGGATTGAGATATAGTTGACTAGTATACTTGCCTCCTAGATATGTCCGAGCATATCGTATTGATTACATAACTGTATTAATACGAGTATGTGAATAGGAATTACCGAGATAGGATTCAATCCACCATCGCTTGACAACTCACACCTGAATACCTTAAAATGCCTTGACCCCGATATTTCTTTTCTATCACCCCACCCTTGAACTCTTTATTATTGATCTTCGTCTTCCTTTATTTCGGAAAGATGAAATCTCGTGCCTGGTATAAGTTAGTACATAGGTAGTACTAGATATGCCACATAGGCCGATCACATACTTGGGGATTAAACTTTCGTAATTGAGGACATATCATATGTGACATGATCGACGTTGAAGTTCGAGGATTGAATGACGTAGGTAAGCATATTAAGGAATATTTTTTTCTTAAGGTATATAGTCTTTTGTAATGAATGGGTAAACTCTAAGTTGGGTAGCTATGCATTTGTCAACTCGAGAGGAATGTCCTTTGAATCGTGACCAAGTAAGGTCAGATTGGAAGAAGCAAGCCATTATAATTTTGAAAATTTAGAGGAGTGACTAAAATGATTAATGAATTGATATCGAGGACCCAATAAGTGTATCTTGGATACATGATTTAAATCTTGAATAATGAAAGTAAAATCGTCAATTTGAATTTAGGGGATATACGATTCAGACTTGAACAGTGGTGGACTACACTTAAATTATTTTTCAACTTGATGATTTGAATTACAAATTAAAATTTGATGGTTGGACTAACTAGTTGGATTATTGAGGAGATGAATTAAATTTAAAAAGTTGAAGCATACGAGTGAATGGGAATACTAATGGACTCGAATTACTTCCAGAAGAAATTATGATCGTGAGGTAAATTCATAAGCATGTGCAAATCTGGAAGATGCTATATGGACTTAGTCTAAAATCTGCCTGTGGGTAATTTGAGGAAGTAAGAAGTAATAGCCATAGGTTGAATTCTTGATGGGAACAAGTAGTCATCTTAAACCATGAAATGATTGCAGTGGATATGATAGGGATTCTAATTATCGCAAGAAAATTGCGATTGATGTACATGAAGGTTTAATAGAGTATGGCTTAATTTTAAATTTCGAGGACGAAATTTTTATAAGTTGGGTAGATTGTAAACCCCCAGATTTTGTAAGAATTTTAAATCTTGGATTTTCCCCAATTTTCTGGAATTTTTTGGGAATTTTCTGTAATTAAAATCAAGGTTTTTAATTAATAAATGATTTTTAATTGGCAATAAATAATATTAAAATATCATAGAAATAATGTTTTTGGGTGTAAAATGGAAAACTGGACTTAGGGCAATTTTTCTGGAATTTATTGGACCCCGGACCTATTTTTAAATGCCTAAAAAGTATTTATTTAATTATTTATTTAAACATTTATTATTATTATTATTATTATTATTATTATTATTATTATTATTATTATTATTATTATTATTATTTATAAACCGGCCCAGCCCAACCGCTCCGAGCCCGGCCCCATACCCTAGCGGGTCGGGTCGGGTCTGCCTGAACCCGACCCGCCCGGACCCGCACCCGAACCCATTCCCCTCTCCCTGACCCAGTCGACCGGCCGCCGCGTTTCATGCCGCCTACGTCACATGCGCCGCCCCGCCCGGCCACGCGGTGACCAGCCCGGCCACGTAGCCGCCTCCCTCGGCCCACACCTCCGCCTTGGCCGGCCTCCCCGACCTCCCCCTTCCCTTTAAAACCCTTCAGCCCCCTCCGGCCACCACCGCCTCCCGCCTCGCAGACGCCACCACCGCCTCGCCCAGCCTCGCCCTCGGCCAGCCTCGCCCTCGGCCCGCCGCAGCTCCGGCCGCGTCCAAGACCTAACCCTAACCCTAAGTTCTACTCCCTGTGTCGGACACGGACACGGGACACAGTGTCCGTGTCGTGTCGGACACGTTTTTGCCCGGTTTCCGGGTCTCGTTCAGGTGCGTGTATCTCTTTGCTCGTAGCTCCGTTTTTTATTCGGCAAATTGCGTTATGAAGCCTGTATGACCCTCTCGGTGTCCGGACAAACTATTCGGGGCATCGCGTCCTGTGGCGATCGCACACCGCGATCCAAAAATAGGAAAAACCAGACCATGTTTCACCCCGGAACTGAGTACGCTCCGCCAAACGGGACGACTTGGTCGCGTGCGGTCTTCACAGATACGTGCGCACCATCGATACGGACGTGTGAGAATTTGCGGAAGCTGATTCGGGTGTGCGTGCACACCGAAATCAACGCGTATCCGCGGACATCGTCCCGTATCCGACGTTTCTGCAATTCGCCCTAACTTCTTGTACACTCGTCGGATCGAGACGAAACTTGTGCCATCGGACTCGTAGCGATACGCTGGTCCTGTGGGTCAAGTTTGGTTCGATTCTGAGAACGTTGACAAAATCGCGTGTCGTGGGCCCCACAGACCCCGTTCGACGGGCGATTTTGTGTTCGACTCATCGGAATCCAAATCTGGAAGTTCTGTTGGGTTTGTATCAGCGTTCCTGACCGGTTAACACTAAGTTTGGTGAATTTGGAGACCTTTGACCCGGACACATTTTTCGGTGCAAAGCGGGCCTACCGGCGGACCCCGTTTTGACCCGAAACTGTCATTTTTGCCCTTGTCTCCAAATTGGACCCAAGGACAGGCGTTTCTAGCTATTTGACATCTTCTGAGCATGATGGTAATGTTTATTTCAGCATCTGGGCTCATCTCTGGATATTTCCCCAAGTACAATTAATTGGATCCAAACAACAGGCAAGTACCTGCACTTCAAGTTTAATCTTTATATTGTGATAGTTAATTCCTTGCTCTACTAGTACCATTGAATGTTTACACGTAGTGTTATAATCTGGATTTTATGTCTTGAATACTGGAGTTTATGTCTTACTTTTCGTGTCGGGTGGGAGAATACTAGGAGGCATGTAGTTTACCCTTCCCCTTGTTCCTGTCTAATAGCTGTTGGTATGTGACTGTACCATCAGCCGGATCTCGATTATTCCTGTTTAATAGCCGTCTATGACGGCCGGATTAGCCTTATAAACCCCTACATGCCAACTATGTATTCTAAAATAAACACAAGTTCACACAGATAGCTTCTGGTCTTGTTATAGTTCTTGCTGACTGTTGTAGTTTCATTTCCTGTCTCATTTATTCATGCTTTCTCATATTCCTGTTTATAGCATTAACTCTGAGATATTAATGTTCTTCTATGCAACTTCCCCAATATGATATTTAAGTTAATTGTCATGAATATTTAGTTTAATCTTGTTGTGCATTGTGTACTTTGCTCCTTTCCTGACTGGATCCGTTATTTTAGGCGATGATGAGGACTTGCCCCTACCCGTTATGCCACTATGAGTTAGCAGGTGACCCATATGAGGAGCCAGTTCCCACCCAGGAGGCTACTTCTGCAGAGTAGTTAGCAGTAGCTGCTTATTTATTCCTTTCAGCACATACTCGGGTTTGTCCCCGATTTATCTTCTGGCTTGTATTAACTGTGGATTTGGTTGTCACAGATTAAATGTTATAAAATCTTAGCATTCCTATTTCCTGTGATTATTCTTACATGTTCATTATTGTAGATGAGATAGATACTTATTGACCCCAGAAATGACCTAGACAGCGTACTACCGCCGATACTGCGGCGTAGGATGGACGTGCCCACACACTCGTGCCCGAATAACCGGGTGCAGGTCATGACAGAACCTGCATGGGCCACCATAAAAACGTGTCACAACCCGCACCCAGAAATTCGGGCACGAGTGCGTGGGTACGTCCAGCCTACGCCGCAGAGTCGGCGGTAGTACGCTGTCTAGGTCATATCCACATTTAACTAGTCTAGCTCATTCACAAATAACATAGGCAAGATAATAATGAGAAACAGGTACTTAAGATTGCGATTGAAATAAATGTGACAACAGATTCAAATGTTTTAGTACAGAAATTCAGAATGAAATCGGGGACAAACTCGATTACTAAGATAAAGAGCAAAAACTAAGATAACTACTGCTAACTACTCAGCAGGAGTAGCTTCCTGTGCAGGAACTGGCTCTGCAACTGTGTCACCTGCTGCCTCATAGGGGCCATAATAAGTAGGGGCAAGGTCCTCATCATCGCCTAAATCAACAGATCCAGTCAGGAAAGGTGCAAAGTACACAGTGCACAACAAGATTAAACTAAATATTTATGACAATTAATTGAATATCATATTGAGAAACTGCATAAAAGAACATCAATATCTCAGAGTTAAAGCTGTAAACAGGAATATGAGAAAACCCGAAGTAAATGAGACAGAAAATAAAACTACAACAGTCTGCAAGAAATATAACAAGATCTAGAAACTAGCTGTGTGAACTTGTGTTTGTTTTAGAATACATAGTTGGCATGTAGGGGTTTATAAGGCTAATTCGGCCGTCATAAACGGCTATTAAACAGGAATAATCGAGATCCGGCTGAGGGTACAGTCGCGTACCAACAGCTATTAAATACGACAGGGGAAATGGGTAAACTACATGCCTTCTAGTATTCTTCCACCCGACATGAAAAATAAGACATGAACTCCAATATTCAAGACATAAATTCCAGTGTTCTAGCACTACGTGTAATCATCAATGGTACTAGTAAAGCAGGGAATTAATTATCACAATATAAAGATTAATTTGAAGTGCAGGTACTTGCCTGTTGTTTGGATCCGATTAATAGTTCTCGAGGAAATTTCCAGAGATGAGTCCAAAAGCTGAAATAGATATTACCATCATGCTCAGAAGATGTCAAATAGCTAGAAACACCTGTCCTTGGGTCCAATTTGGAGACAAGGGCAAAAACGGCAGTTTTGGGTCAAAACGGGGTCCGCCGGTGGGCCCACTTTGCACCGAAAAACGTGTCCGGGTTAATGGTCTCCAAATTCACCAAACTTAGTGTCAACAGGTCAGGAACGCTGATACGAACCCAACAGAATTTCTAGATTTGGATTCCGATGAGCCGAACACAAAATCGCCCGTCGAGCGGGGCCTGTGGGGCCCACGACACGCGATTTCGTCAACGTTCTCAGAATCGAACCAAACTTGACCCACAGGACCAGCGTATCGCTACGAGTCCGATGGCGCAAGTTTCGTCTCGATCTGACGAGTGTACAAGAAGTTAGGGCAAATTGCAGAAAAGTCGGATACGGGGCGATGTCCGCGGATACGCGTTGATTCCGGTGTGCACGCACACCCGAATCAGCTTCCGCGAAATCTCACACGTCCGTATCGACGATGCGTACGTATCTGTGAAGACCGCACGCGACCAAGTCGTCCCGTTTGGCGGGGCGCACTCAGTTCCGGGGTGAAACAGGGTCTGGTTTTTCCTGTTTTTGGATCGCGGTGTGCGATCACCACAGGACGCGATACCCCGAGCGGTTTGTCCGGGCACCGAGAGGGTCATACAGGCTTCACAACGCAATTTACGGAAATGAAAATGGAGTTACGAGCAAAAAGTTACACGCACCTGAAGGGGACTCGAAAAACCAGGCAAAATCGTGTCCGACACGACACAGGACACTGTGTTCTGTGTCCGACATAGGGAAATTAGGAATTAGGGTTAGGGTTTGGACACGGTCGGAGCTCAGGCTGGCCAGGGCGGCGTGCGGCGGGGAGAGGCCGGCTGGGGCGGCGCCGCTGCACGGCGGGTGAGGCGGAGACGGGCTGGCTGGAGGCGGCGCTGGCCGGAGGCGGGCTGCCCGCTGCTGTTTCTGCTGGAGGAGGCAGTCGTCGGAGTCCCTGGCCGGAGCAGCGGAGGAGGAAGGAGAGGGGAAGGAGGAGGAGGGCCGGGCGGAGCTGGGCAGCGGTGGCGGTGGGCGTGGCGGCATGGCGGCGAGTGGTGGCGTGGTCGAGAGGGACGTCGATGGGGGTTTTTAAAGGGCTGGGGGAGGGGTCGTGGCCGAGGGGGGTGGCCGGGTCTGGCGGCGCAGCGGGCGGAGCGTGGCCGAGTGGAGCGGGCTGAGCGGAGCGGAGGACGCGGCGGAGCGCCGGGCAGAGCACCGCGGAACTCGGGCTGGGGGAGACTGGGTGGCCGGGTTGCGGGTCCGGGCGGGTCGGGTTCAAGCGGACCCGACCCGTTAGGGGTTTGGGCCGGAGGGGACTGGGTCGCGTGTTGGGCCGGGCCGAGCGGGCTGGGCTTGGGCCAAAAATAAATATAAATAATAATAAAAATAATAATAATAATAAATAATATTAATAATTAATTAATAATTACTTAATTAACAAATAAATAAATAAATAGTTTTAGGTGATTTAAAAATAGGTCCGGGGCCCAGAAAAATCCAGAAAAATTATCCTAAGTCCAGTTTTTTATTTTACACCCAAAAATATTATTTTTATAATATTTTAATATTGTTTAATATTAATTAAAAAATCATGTAATAATTCAAAATCCTGATTTTAATTTCAGAAAATTTCCAGAAAATTCCAGAAAATTGTGAAAAAATCCCAATTTTAATATTTTTGAAAATCAGGGGCTTACACTATTGCTCAACATTTTGTTCTAACAATAAAAATACTATAAGATGTATCTAGTCAACCAACAGATACAAATCTATTGGTAGTGTTGATGATGGAGATGATAATACGAATGATGATGAATATTTATCCCTTTCAATTTTGAGAAAGGTGATTATGGACATTAATAAATCATCTGTATGTTTATATTGTAAAATAATGTATTTAACATTAATCAATCATGTTTAATAGATTCTAAAGATAATATTAATCCCAAATACATGTGGCATCTTAGGCTAGAATGTATTTGTGAAGATAAGATTAACAAGCAGGATGAAAATATTATTTTTCATTTCTGTTATATCCTACTAGTGAATTTTTTATCATAGGTAAAATACTCGAACTTCTTTTTCATTAAAAAAAAGAAGAAAGAGCCACTAGTTTATAGGACAATCGATGTAGAGTAGAGAAACAAATCAGCAAGAGTGTTTGAATTAGATCAAAATAGTGAATACTTAAGCGATGAGTTTCTAAATCACCTTAAAGATAACGAGATTCTCTCTAAATTGACCACTCGAATAGCCTGATCTACACATGTACAAGCACAATTTAGTCAAATTGATAAAATGAGAAATATATAAAACTTTTTCTTGTTAATTTGAAATTGCCTAGTTTGAGATGACTGTTGTTTTCCAATAAATTAGCATGAAAGGAAAACTTGTATTGATTTGTAGACGAATTACAACTCTTCAATAAGAGCTTCCAATGAAGCTTTACAACTTCAAAAAATTCTATGAAAGTGTGCTAGTGGAAGTCCAGTGAGTATTCTACCACTTTGTTTTTTGACGATCGGAATGCAACTTGAAGAGCTCCACAAATTCTAATTGGCCCTTGCCCATTCTTTATCCATACCTGGAGTAATTCTCAATATATATTAAAATTCTTAGAATTTTCGTTAGAGTTTCCTTACTATTTTGAGCTCCAAGCACAACTATAAAATTGACCTGGAGTAATTCTCAATAGAATTTACTTGGGTCAAAGACCTTTCTTCTTAGCTCAGCTAGTATGCCTTAGTAAATATTATGAGCCTTATATACTAATTATTTCAAACCAATAAGATGTAAAAGTTAAAAACATACAGTTCTAACAATAACACATAACCACTAAATAGTAAAATTAACCAATATACATATGCTACATATAAGTGAATATGACAACTAAACATATTTTAAAGATGTTGATCGTTCAATCAACCTAGACAATAATTTCTAGCATGTGTTGCAATTTCTAATACTTAAAAATTAACATAGGGAAGTATTAAGAAATTGATATTGAACAGTAAAAATAGATAATGTTTGGTTTATGAATGTATAGAAATCAATCCTGATCAAAAACCCTAAACCTAACCCTAAAAGTAACCCTAGGTCAAAAAACCTAACCCTAACCCTAAACCTAACCCTAACCCTAACCCCTGATCAAAAACCCTAAACCTAACCCCTAATCAAAAACCCTAAACCTAACCCTTAATCAAAAACCCTAAACCTAACCCTAACCCTAACCCTAACCCTAACCCCAGGTCAAAAAACCTAACCCTAACCCTAAACCTAACCCTAACCCTAATCTGTGTCTGTGTGTGTGTGTCTGCATCTGTGTGTGTGTGTGTCGTGTGTGTGTGTGTCTGCGTCTGTGTGTGTGTGTCGTGTGTGTCTGTCAGTGTCTGTGTACGTGTGTCGTGTCTGTGTGCATGTGTCGTGTCTGTCAAGTGTGTCTTGTGTCAGTGTCACATGAGAGAGAGAGATAGATTACCTAGAGCTCGAGGAGGAGGAGGGGGATGCCGGAGTAGCCGCAGCCGTGGAGAGCCGATCGCCGGAGAGGGGGGGCGGGGGAAATCAAAAAGTTTTGAAATTTTCGACAGATAGGTAAAAGAAAACTGAGCCCTAATTAACCAAAATTTAGCGACGTTTAGCGACGTCAAATAACGTCGCTAAAATAAAAATTAGCGACGTCAAAGACGTCGCTAAATACGACGCTAAATATTTTTGATAGATACGTCGCTAATTACGACGCTAAACGTCGCTAAATCAGATATATTAGCGACGTTTAGCGACCTTAATTGAACTTATAGCGACTAATCTTTTAAAATGTTAATAAAAGTCGCTAAACGTCGCTAAATGTCGCCATTTAGCGACGTCTAGCGACGATTTTTATGGATTCGCTAATTTAGCGACGTTTTTACTAGGAGTCGCTAAAATACGTCGCTAATCCCGCTTTTTCTAGTAGTGTGAACTGACTGAACACTAACCCCTCAAACCCCACTAACCTATGTTCACCTGTTATTATCCCAAAGGCTCATCCTTGATGCTACTCCTCACATATTCCCTCCAACTTGAACATAGTGTTACCTTCATAATGTGTGACTTGAACACCAAAACTCACAGACATACACACCCCTGGGTATACTCATTCTCATATACATTGGTACTGTGGTATTCATTCATACTTGTGCAACAACCCGATGTTCAACACTTTGCCTGCAATACATTGCAAATTTGAACTCAACACCACACCATCACTTGCTCACTAACACTTATATACTCAAAGGTACTCTCACACACCAAATTATGATACCAATGTGTATCAGACACCACAAACACATGTATTCACAAGACTCCACACTAAAATCACATCACTTAAATACTCAACATCTACTCATAATACCAAGCCCAAAATCCACAATCCCAACTATCTACAAACCCCTCACTGAACCTGCAGTACATGCTCGAGTTCATACTCTACTCAACTACTACCCCTTGATACCAATGTATAGGATACAATTACAAAAAATTTGATACTTTAGTATACTTGTTGCAAGGAAGCAAGATTTGATGCATTCCAACTTGCATCACCTTCTTCACCTTACATCTAGCCCTCAAAACTTCTTGACTCGAACCTTCTTCCCCCATTACAGGCCTAAGTTGGCCTGCCTGCATACAACTAACCCCCAGGAAATGCATAATGGTGCTGATCTTCTTCCTCTCAATGCCTGTAAGAGCTACAATCCCTCACACCCTTTAACATAAGGGTAGATTAGTACACTATTCTAATGTCACATGCAACTTACACAAACTTAGCATTCCGTGAATTTTAACACAACTCCTGATACTCTCAATTGTACATATAAATCCCCACCCTCTTAAAACTTCACTGATACAACCATAAGGCTAACCACATCACTGACACACTCTCTAAGTATACTATACATACCCCTCAAATACCAGGCCACCTACCAAACACTTGGTAGGCACACACTAGAATACCTAAGTATCACCCTAGGATACCCATGATATTCTCTCAAAACTCCACACCATGACGCTACAACACCATAATACCTAATATATATATAATTTATGATATATAACAATTAATAAAACTAAAATTAATGTTAATAATAGGTAATTAGCCTCTAGAAGTACAATACAAGGGAAAACACAAAATCTACACCGATGTATCATGAAGTATCGTGATACGGCTCTTCGCATCCAATTATGGATACACCAAGCCTTTCAAATCAATTAATCATATCTAAAATTCTCTATAAAATATTTCTGCAAACACCTAGTGGTCCAAATTCGATTTTTTCCCAATTTGACCACAAAACTCAATATAACTTTCTTAATAGGTCTCCTATGAATCTAGTTCTTCTTCCTATGGGTAGCCTATAGCCAAGGGAACGTCCTTATGGGTTTATTTTATCATTTAAAACTAAAATGACAAGGGAGATAAGATTTTTACCTATTGGGAGATGTATTCTCAATGTAATACAACAAAGGGACACAAGGAGATGGATTGACGCCTCCTTCAAGCAATGCTCCACTCACAAGCTTTTCTTACTCCTCCAATCTTCTTAAAATAGGTTTGGAATGGTGGAATAAGGAAGAATTTGGTAGAAAAGGATTGGAATTGAAAGAAAATTTTGGGGGAAAGATGGAATGAACTAATTAGAAAATAAAACTAAGGGAATAAAGAAGAAGGAGCTCTCCCCCTCTTCATATAGGTGGTCATCCCCCTCTCAAGCCCTAATTAAATATAAAAAGTCCCATTTACCCCCCTTCTAATTAGTCATGAAGGCTTAGCACTAAAAATGGATTTAATTAGAGGAAGTTTCTAATAATTAATAAGGGATTACCAGTCATTCTCTCAAAATTAATTAGTAAACCATGACTAAACTAATTGGTCTCACTAATGGGTCATGACAAGTCTATTTGGGTTCACTTAGGTTCACTAACAATTAGTCTAGATAATGGCCAACAACTAACCATTGAACTCTATCAAATTTTTATATATACACATTAATTCCAAATATTTTGAAATAAAATAAAATAATAATAAATATATATATAAAATGATAAAAATATTTCTCTCCAAGAAAGTGGTAGTTACAATCCTACCCCCTTAAAAAAAATTTGTTCTCAAAATTTAATATAGTCGTACTCCCTTCAAGGTCAAACCCCCAACCCGTCTAAAATTATACAAGCATGCAATTTAAAGAAAACACTAATTATGGTCATATGTATTACTATGGTCTCCATCTATCATGGTATTGCAGTCTCTATCAGGATATACTACTAACTATACTAGCTATAATAGCAAAAAAGTAATCTATAAGGTACGAATGAAGCACACAAAACAATAGATGAAAATAAAGGAAAGAAAGGGAAAATATATTGTTAACCCATCACCTGTAGCATCGGTCTTCTTGACCGTCATCGCAAAAACCCTACCCTGCTGGGGTGTCTCCCTCTGCTAGTGTGAGAAAATTTGTTGTGCCACAGGTGGCCTAGCTGGACTCCCTACCTATATCTGATAATTATACCAATTATTCACTAAACATCAACATAGCCACAATACTTAATATAAAGGGTTACCAGTTCTGGTATTGGTGATACACTATAGCTCTAGGTCATGAGCACACTCAACCTACTACTCACACTACTTCGAATTTTATACTAACACTATAGGATACCAACTGCTAACTATACTTTGACACTTGTCTTGGAACTATTGTTACAAAGGGTACTACACTATGAGTTACTTCTAGGCTTATATACTGATACTTAATGCTCACCTACCTATCTAGGAACCACTCATAGATCCACAAGCTATACTCCCAACAATCAACACTACTACTCAACTTGGCACTACCGTATCTGCAAATTACCAAACTACTACACTATCCAAGAAAATCTCAGGAACTAATGAAGGTGAAGCTCTATTAGGAACTAACTAGAGAAACTAAAGATATCTCTATCCTGAGCTAGTAGGGGTGATGGAACAAAATTCAATGATAAAAGGTTTAATGATAGAGACGATATGTTAAGAACCAATTTAAGATATAATCTGATAATCATACACGTCTATCTGAAATTATGTTATCCAGAATCCTCGAAACGCCAGTAAGCATAACTGCGATAAACTATAGGATCCATAACTAAGGTACATACCTCTAGAATCATGGTATCTAAAAATTTTGTCATGCCGCATGTTTGGCTGTGAAAACTCTAAATTCTATAACGAAGAGAAATATATCCAAAATTATGCTCTATCTCTTTGTCACGCCAGCTAATATGGCTACGATAAACTCTAGACTCCATAACTAAGGCAGACGATTACCTTTCTCACTGTTCTTATCCAAATACGTTATCAGAATGTACCTCGATATAGTCTATAAAATTTATCTCGATACAAGAATCAGATTCAACAACGAACATGTGAAGATGAACGAAAATAAGGGAATCAGATTTCGAAATAGAGTTTATAGTAAGATTCTCAAGAGTCATCCCAGGAATCTCTCAAGGAATCCTAATTTGTGATTGAATATTCTCTTATCCTAGTATCCTATATCATATATTCTATCACAGGCTCGCAGTAGTACAACTAAGTTATTGCACAACCACGATATCGTACTAATTGTGAAGCCTTACACGCATCGGCTACTATAAAAATGTTTTACGACCCACACCCAGATAATCGGGCACGAGTATGTGGGTACGTCCATCCTACGTCGTATTATCGGCGGTAGAACACTGTCTAGGTCCATAATACTATCTAACTATCTTACACATTATACATGTAATCTGTCAATGATATATCAACTCTATACGGATGTCACGCCCCAGTCCCAAAATGACGTGGGACTAGAGAAGCGTGGAAATGGCCAGCAGCACGCACCGATGGACAACCCAATTTAATGGATCCATCAGGGCATGCTTAAGCTGTAGTCTAGCAGGAAATAGATCCAATGTTACAGGTCACAGACTAATCTAATCTCATCCACAACAGATAAACACAGAGTAACTGCCAGAAATAATGCAATAGAATAAATAAGCAAATCTCAATAAATATCTCGAGAAACAATCCGAGAATATGTCTGATACATCAATGCCAATAGACAGGAAATAAAGGAACTGGAAAAAGAAATAAATGACTACATACGGCCAATGCTCAGGAGAAGTCCTCTGGTGCGAGCTCGTCTTCAGGTCCTGGTACAGCTCCTGGAAGTGCTTCAGTACGGGGTATCTCTGGATGGATCTCTTCAGCTATACCTGGGGACATCATCCATTCCAGGTCCTCAGGGGACATAGCAAGGTACAGATAATACAAGCCAAAACATAAGCAGTACAAAAATAAAGGAGACAGCAGGGTGAACTATGTAACCAGCTAAGTGATAAATGCAAGTTGAGAGCATCACTAGAACTCAGGCTGAGACCGCTACAAGCTCTGTGTCGGGGAGCCGGTAGCAGTAATAACACGTAAAGGGTCTAGCTCTGCTGGAGAGTCTACGACCTCACACTAATAGTATATATATATGAAAACAGCCTGTAGCCTGTGTGTCTCTCCCCACCCAATGTAATCACACGTCTCATGTCCATGACACGCAAGATCATAACTAATGCAGCAGTCATACAATGCCTAGGAATAAACTGTCCATGTCATACCTGTATCCTATACAGAATCATCGTGAATATCTCAAGAGGATTCTGTCTCATGAATAGTGTCAAGTGTCCTGGGTTTTGTTGTACTTGATAGGACAAGTACCAAGAGTAAGGGTATCGAATATCCATCTCTAAATGACGTACCCAACACCGCGTACGGTGTTGGCACCCGACTATAATCGGACACTAGGTACGTCACACGTTTCCTAGGTTAAGCAGTTAAAACAAGTTTACATTTAAATCCACAAGAAATCAAGTAAAATACTATGTCAAGAATTACTGAGAATTGGCAAGCTTTACTTGCCCACTGATACTAAATAAGTCCAGAAAATAAGTAGCAAGCTGCAGGGTTTGGCAAGGTACACTTGCCTGTGGTTCCGGCTCTGATTTCGGCTCTGACTTCAGTTGGAATTGCAGGCGGTACTCCGGTTGCTGAAACAAATATCACCATCAGATCCAGAAAATATCAATCAGCTAGAAACGCCTGTCCTTGGGTCCAATTTGGAGACAAGGGCAGAAACGGCAGTTTTGGGTCAAAACGGGGTCCACATGCGGGCCCGCTTTGCACCGAAAAACGTATTAGGGTCAAAGGTCTCCAAATTCCCCAAACTTAGTGTCAACAGGTCAGGAACGATGATACAAACCCAACGGAACTTCCAGAATTGGATTCCGATGAGCCGAACACAAAATCGCCCGTCGAGCGGGGCCTGTGGGGCCCACGACACGCGATTTCGTCAACGTTCTCAGAATCGAACCAAACTTGACCCACAGGACCAGCGTATCGCTACGAGTCCGATGGCGCAAGTTTTGTCTCGATCTGACGTGTGTACACAAAGTTAGGGCACGTTCCAGAAAGTACGGATACGGGACGATGTCCGCGGATACGCGTTGATTTCGGTGTGCACGCACACCCGAATCAGCTTCCGCGAAATCCCACACGTCCGTATCGACGAGGCGCATGTATCTGTGAAGACCGCGCGCGACCAAGTCGTCCCGTTTGGCGGGGCGTACCCAGTTTTGGGGTGAAACATGGTCTGGTTTTTCCTATTTTTGGATCGCGGTGTGCGATCACCACAGGACGCGATGCCCCGAACGGTTTGTCCGGGCACCGAGAGGGTCATACAAGCTTCGCAACGCAATTTGCGGAATGGAAAACGGAGCTACGAGCAAAAAGTTACACGCACCTGAAGGGGACCCAAAAACAGGGTCGAGTTGTGTCCGACACGACACGGACACTGTGTCCCGTGTCCGTATCCGACACAGGGGATACTGCTAGGGTTAGGGCTTAGGGTTCAGGCGGAGCCGCGGCGGCCGGGGCGGCACTATGGCGGGGGAGGCCGGCCGGGGGTGCTTGGCCGCGGGCGGAGGCGATCGAGGTCGGCCGGAGGCGCGCGGCAGGCGGCGCGGCTGCTGCTGTCTCTGCTGCTGTCGAGCGGAGGGGGAGACGAGGGAGGCGGCTGGGCAGGGTGGTGCTGCGGGCGGCGGCGTCTCAGGGCGACGGCGGTAGCTAGGGCGACGGCGGAGCACGGTGGGGAGCGGTGGCGGCGAGGTGGTGTCTGGCCGGAGAGGGCTGACGGGGGGAATTATATAGAGGGCGGAGGGGAGAGGGTCGTGGCGGGGGAGGCGGAGCCGAGCGGGGGAGGCGGAGGTCGTAGGCGCGGGGCGGCGCTGCCGGAGGCGGGGGAAGCGGCGGCAGGGGCGGGCGAGTGGGGGAGAGAGAGGGGCCGGGTTGCGGGCACGGGCTAGCGGGAGGGTCTCGCCGACCCGACCCGACCCGCTTGCAGCGCGGGCTGGGTTTGGGTTGGGCCGGGTCTGTTGGGCCGGGCTGGGCCGGCCCAACGGGCTGGGTTTAAAATTTTATTTTATTTTTTAATAATAATAATAATAATAAAACAATTAATAAATAATTAATTAAGTAATTAATTAAATAGTTTTAGGTGTTTTAAAAATAGGTCCGGGGTCCGATAAATTCTAAAAAAATTGTCCTAAGTCCAGTTTTTCATTTTACATCCAAAAATATTATTTTCATAATATTTTAATATAATTTATTATCAATTAAAAATTATTGAATAATTAAAACCCTGTTTTTAAATTACAGAAAATTCCCAGAAAATTCCAGAAAATTGAGAAAAATCCAGTCTTTAAAATTTTGAAAAAATCAGGGGGTTTACAATCTACCCCCCTTAAGAGGATTGCGTCCTCGCAATCAAGGAATAACCGGTCAACAGAGATGACGCGGTCGCAATCATCGCTTGAAAATACATCACAAGATACTTAGGAAAGTACCGTTTCCCTAAAAATTGAAAGTTATACACTTTCCAGGAAAATCTATTTTAAGCAAGAAAATTACCACTTTTATGAAAACCAGGTTATTATTAACAAGTTGCAATTTACTAGGTTGGGGCTGAGGTCACGAACCAGCGGGCACGAGCTAAAACAAGACTAGAAACGGATAACTACAAATCACTTACTCGCATCAGCTATTCCACGAGTCGGCGCGTTCTCCACGGTCTTCGCTGGAGTTTGTCCGTGTCCTTGCAGTTGCTTCTTCTGCTGCTGTTGAGTCTGCCGGAAGAGTGTTGCCTGGGTTACCAAGGGTGGCCTCGGTATTGGTGAAGCTTGCAATGCTGGAGAGGCTGACCGTGGTGCTGGTAACACTTGCTGGTTACCTGTTGGTATTCTGTCTCGACGCTCAGGACATTCTTTGAATGAATGCTGACTGGATCCGCAAGCTATGCATAATCTCTTCTTTCGTCTGCACTCGTCCTCAGTGTGGCCTCGCCGGTGACAATATGGACAGACAGGTATTGCCGGTGGAGATGCTTCTGGTGGCTGGTGTACGTGAGACTCCCTTGCAGTTCCTGCCGGCGGTGCTCCAGCTGGTGCTGATGTGGCGGGCTGAAGATTTATCGATGCTTTCTCCCGATGCTGGGGACAATCCTTGGCTAAGTGTTCATTGGTTCCACAAATCAGGCATAATCCCATCTTACGTCTGCACCCGCTCTCAATGTGGCCTTGTTTGTGACAATGTAGACAAGTGGGCAGTACTTTCGGAGATGCTTCGGGTGGCTGGTGCAGCTGAGGCTTCTTTGGAGTTCCTTCCTGTGGTGTTCCGGCTGGTTTTGATGTGGCTGGTTGGTGAATCACCACTGGTTTCTCTCGACGTTCTGGGCAATCCCTTACCGCATGCTTCTGGGATCCACAAGATAGACATTGTCCCAGTCTGCGTCGGCATTCTTTAGCGATGTGGCCTACCTTGCCACAGTAGTGACAAGTAGGAAGGAATGAGGCCCCTGATGCTGTTCTTGGTAGTGGATGTATCTGTGGCCGCTTTGCAGCTCTTTCTTGTTGTGATTGGTCCGGTGCTGACGGATACGGCCGCTTTTGGCTGGACTCGATCCTTGTGGTGCACTCCACGGGTCTTGCTGCAGTAAGGACGTCCTCGTCGAAGGCGGTTGCATTTGAACTGTTTGGCCTCAGTGACTCCGAGCTAGTTCTATCGATGGAGTTCTCCGATTGGTTTTGTTGAGCTTCTTGTTGCACCCTTTGATAGGCTTGCATCATTATGTAGAACATGCGGAATATCTGCTGTTCGTCCATAGGCGGTCCCAGTGGGAAGGAAGGCATCGGTGGAGTAGGCTGCGTTGAGGGTGGAACGCTATCTTGATGGATTATTGAGGCAGGCTGACTTGCTTGACTGCCTTGTGATGATTGGCCTTCACCGACTGGTATCACATCGTCTTCTTGGGTAACCACAACGGGTTGTGGTGTTTCTTCATGAGCCTCGTTGTTGGCTTATGGGTCCATTTCCCTGTATCAAATACAAACGATAAGAGGCGCACAGGAATCAAGGCAGGATGCAAGTTAATAATTTAATTCGAATAGATATCAAGAACGATTCAAGCAGGTGGATGAGATCCTAAAGCTTATCCTAGCTTTATTGTAGGCCTGTTCGGTCCCTAAGTTGAAACCGAATAATTTAGTCGTAGAGACCTGCATGGGCCACCACAAAAACCATATCACGCCCCAGTCCCAAAATGACGTGGGACTAGAGAAGCGTGGCAATGGCCAGCAGCACGCACCGATGGACAACCCAATTTAATGGATCCATCAGGGCATGCTTAAGCTGTAGTCTAGCAGGAAATAGATCCAATGTTACAGGTCACAGACTAATCTAATCTCATCCACAACAGATAAACACAGAGTAACTGCCAGAAATAATGCAATAGAATAAATAAGCAAATCTCAATAAATATCTCGGGAAACAATCCGAGAATATGTCTGATACATCAATGCCAATAGACAGGAAATAAAGGAACTGGAAAGAGAAATAAATGACTACATACGGCCAATGCTCAGGAGAAGTCCTCTGGTGCGAGCTCGTCTTCAGGTCCTGGTACAGCTCCTGGAAGTGCTCCGGTACGGGGTATCTCTGGATGGATCTCTTCAGCTATACCTGGGGACATCATCCATTCCAGGTCCTCAGGGGACATAGCAAGGTACAGATAATACAAATCAAAACATAAGCAGTGCAAAAATAAAGGAGACAGCAGGGTAAACTATGTAACCAGCTAAGTGATAAATGCAAGTTGAGAGCATCACTAGAACTCAGGCTGAGACCGCTACAAGCTCTGTGTCGGGGAGCCGGTAGCAGTAATAACACGTAAAGGGTCTAGCTCTGCTGGAGAGTCTACGACCTCACACTAATAGTATATATATATGAAAACAGCCTGTAGCATGTGTGTCTCTCCCCACCCAATGTAATCACACGTCTCATGTCCATGACACGCAAGATCATAACTAATGCAGCAGTCATACAATGCCTAGGAATAAACTGTCCATGTCATACCTGTATCCTATACAGAATCATCGTGAATATCTCAAGAGGATTCTGTCTCATGAATAGTGTCAAGTGTCCTGGGTTTTGTTGTACTTGATAGGACAAGTACCAAGAGTAAGGGTATCGAATATCCATCTCTAAATGACGTACCCAACACCGCGTACGGTGTTGGCACCCGACTATAATCGGACACTAGGTACGTCACACGTTTCCTAGGTTAAGCAGTTAAAACAAGTTTACATTTAAATCCACAAGAAATCAAGTAAAATACTATGTCAAGAATTACTGAGAATTGGCAAGCTTTACTTGCCCAATGATGCTAAATAAGTCCAGAAAATAAGTAGCAAGCTGCAGGGTTTGGCAAGGTACACTTGCCTGTGGTTCCGGCTCTGATTTCGGCTCTGACTTCAGTTGGAATTGCAGGCGGTACTCCGGTTGCTGAAACAAATATCACCATCAGATCCAAAAAATATCAATCAGCTAGAAACGCCTGTCCTTGGGTCCAATTTGGAGACAAGGGCAGAAACGGCAGTTTCGGGTCAAAACGGGGTCCACATGTGGGCCCGCTTTGCACCGAAAAATGCGTCAGGGTCAAAGGTCTCCAAATTTCCCAAACTTAGTGTCAACAGGTCAGGAACGATGATACGAACCCAACGGAACTTCCAGAATTGGATTCCGATGAGCCGAACACAAAATCGCCCATCGAGCGGGGCCTATGGGGCCCACGACACGCGATTTCGTCAACGTTCTCAGAATCGCACCAAACTTGACCCACAGGACCAGCGTATCGCTTCGAGTCCGATGGCGCAAGTTTCGTCTCGATCCGACGTGTGTACACAAAGTTAGGGCACGTTCCAGAAAGTACGGATACAGGGCGATGTCCGCGGATACGCGTTGATTTCGGTGTGCACGCACACCCGAATCAGCTTCCGCGAAATCTCACACGTCCGTATCAACGAGGCGCACGTATCTGTGAAGACCGCGCGCGACCAAGTCGTCCCGTTTGGCGGGGCGTACCCAGTTCCGGGGTGAAACAGGGTCTGGTTTTTCCTGTTTTTGGATCATGGTGTGCGATCACCACAGGACGCGATGCCCCGAACGGTTTGTCCGGACACCGAGAGGGTCATACAAGCTTCGCAACGCAATTTACGGAATCGAAAACGGAGCTACGAGCAAAAAGTTACACGCACCTGAAGGGGACCCTAAAACAGGGTCGAGTTGTGTCCGACACGACACGGACACGGTATCCCGTGTCCGTGTCCGACACAGGGGATACTGCTAGGGTTAGGGCTTAGGGTTCAGGCGGAGCCGCGGCGGCCGGGGCGGCACTGCGGCGGGGGAGGCCGGCCGGGGGTGCTTGGCCGCGGGCGGAGGCGATCGAGGTCGGCCGGAGGCGCGCGGCAGGCGGCGCGGCTGCTGCTGTCTCTGCTGCTGTCGAGCGGAGGGGGAAACGATGGAGGCGGCTGGGCAGGGTGGTGCTGCGGGCGGCGGCGTCTCAGGGCGGCGGCGGTAGCTAGGGCGACGGCGGAGCACGGTGGGGAGCGGTGGCGGCGAGGTGGTGTCTGGCCGGAGAGGGCTGATGGGGGGGATTATATAGAGGGCGGAGGGGAGCGGGTCGTGGCGGGGGAGGCGGAGCCGAGCGGGGGAGGCGGAGGTCGTGGGCGCGGGGCGGCGCTGCCGGAGGCGGGGGAAGCGGCGGCAGGCGCGGGCGAGTGGGGGAGAGAGAGGGGCCGGGTTGCGGGCACGGGCTAGCGGGCGGGTCTCGCCGACCCGACCCGACCCGCTAGCAGCGCGGGCTGGGTTTGGGTTGGGCCGGGTCTGTTGGGCCGGGCTGGGCCGGCCCAACGGGCTGGGTTTAAAATTTTACTTTATTTTTTAATAATAATAATAATAATAATAAAACAATTAATAAATAAATAATTAATTAATTAAATAAATAGTTTTAGGTATTTTAAAAATAGGTCCGGGTCCGATAAATTCTAGAAAAATTGCCCTAAGTCCAGTTTTTCATTTTACATCCAAAAATATTATTTTCATAATATTTTAATATCATTTATTATCAATTAAAAATTATTGAATAATTAAAACCCTGTTTTTAAATTACAGAAAATTCCCAGAAAATTCCAGAAAATTGAGAAAAATCCAGTCTTTAAAATTTTGAAAAAATCAGGGGATTTACAACGGAGGACAAGATGATAATAATAAACAAATACTTAATCACAATAATTTATAAGAAAGATATGGCACGATAAAATAAAATAATGCAGTCACATGCAACAACACTACTAATCTTCAATAATAATAACAATCCAAATAAGTCTATCAATAATCTATAAGTCTAAGAGTAAAAATAATACATCTAAAATGTCTAATATGCTGAAAATAAATCCAGTACTATAATGCTAAGAAGGGATAACTAGAATAAATAGTGATACCGGCTAGGCCTCCCGGTAATCACTTCTGAACTAAAGGGTCGAAAGTTGCATCTGCTACCTCCTACGGTCCGTAATACATCAAAGATAAATCTTTCAAGTAATCGTCTAAAAAATATATCCAGTCAGGATTGGAGCGAAGTAAAACCCAATAGCAGTTCCAATTAATTGACAAAGACTATAAAACAGTAAATATTGATGTAATACTTGATGAACAGATAATAAAGAAGCAGGGTACAAAATATAGTAAGCAGATAAATAAGGAAGCAATAAAAAGAAAGAAGGAAGAATAGATAAGTATATAAAGACATATAGATATATGAAACTAGTAAACATGTCAATGTAAATATGCAACCAGCAGGTATAGAGTAATCCAGAAAAGACAGAATCTAAACTAGTGTTTTAAAATACCATGTTGACATGTGAAAGGCTAGGGGTAATATCCGGCAAACCATACGTATTGTGTGTGGCTACTATTATTCCAGTCGGACCATGAGATATAAAGGGTATATTCATACATCTTCTAGGTATTTTCTCGTCTGACTAGTACTCATGGATCCAAGTCACGACACGAAGAATCTTAATAGTCCAGAATAGATCAATAGGCCCAAAAATATATTAGTCCAGAAAAGTCAATAGGCTTGAAACCATGTATCTCAAGATAATGAATCCATTTAATACCAATCTGTGTATCCAGCATGTCAGGAGTCTGTTAAACAATACTATAAAATATGATTCATAGTAAACATAAAAGAAAGAAACTATCAGAGAATGTACTCGTCTATGGTCCAGAGCAATGAATGTCAAACTGTGTATGTTCCGCGCCTCACAGACCTAGACATGAAATTCTATGTCAAAATAGTGTTTTGGAATGATAACATACTTAAATAAGTCTATTCTAGGGTTTCTAGGTCATGTTTAGGTTATTTCTAGGTCATTTGGTATAACTAGTCCAATATCTAATTTTTAGGTTTCAAGATACTCATCTAGTTGGTTTATGAAATTATCTAAGTCAATACCTTGCTATTCCTAGGTTTCTAAGTCAATACCCTAGGAATATAGTTATACTTGACATTAAACACTAAGTGTTATATATACATATACTCGTATGCCATAGTTCATAAGGTATTACTAATATCTTAGTATCTGAGGATATTTTACACTATACACAGATACCTTAGATTATATCTAATACCTTGGCCTATCTATATCTAATACTAGTACCTTAGTATTTCACTTTACTTAGACTAATACCCTTACGTAGGCACCTAGTATATTGGTATCACAACCAATATCCCAAAACCTCACTTAGCAAGCCATTACACTACCTATACTGGACACTCAAACCACTCATCTAAACACTCACCAACTGGTATCTATTTTCAATTATCCTAATATCACTCACTACCCTATCACATGATACATTATTTACACAACCCTCATCTATATACCTCAACTTCAACCACCCTTCAACTACTGATGCCACCCTAACTCTCTCACACCCACTGGTACACTTGGTATCAGTCTCTACACCTCCTTCACACCCAGAATCACACACAGGCACAAACCGAACACTTACTGATATTGTGCATTATCTTGTGCATACATAGGTACACCTAGTTATTACTCCACTCAAGACTGACATTGCACAGTCCACACTTGGGCAAATGGTTCACGGTTGCCTGTACAAGCACCCTGATACCCTTGCCCTTGCTGCATGTAAGCCTGCAGTGCAACTCCTCCATTATACTGACATCTACAACCTCTAACTTATCAGTTATTGTTGCTAAGCTTGAAAATTCACCCAGGTTTGTATAACCCATACATAATGCTAACATTGATACACTACTCCACCTTGCCCTTGCTCACTCTACTGGACTTCATCCACACACACTTGTACACTACATGAAATTCCACTACCTGCATATCACTCTAATTCTTTGAACACACTTACCTTACACTCCCACAAATATACATATTCAGATATAACTGGTACTTGAATTTCTATAATATATCTAGATATATACCCTTATCACACAAGATGCACTAATTACTCACTGTTCTCACCTCATGTAATTACAAGAAATCAACTGAACTGACTGAACACTAACCCCTCAAAACCCCACTAACCTAACTTCACCTTCTATCATCCCAAAGGCTCATCCTTGATGCTACTCCTCACATGTTCCCTCCAACCTGAACACAGTGTTAGCTTCACAATGTGTGGCTTGAACACTTAAACTCACAGACAACACACACACCTGGGTATACTCATTCTCATATACATTGGTACTGTGGCAGTCCTTCACACCTGTGCAACAACCGGATCTTCAACACTCTGCCTGTAGTACATTACAAATCTGAACTCAACACTACACTATCACTTGCTCACTAACACTCATACACTCAAAGGTACTCACACACCAAATCATGATACCAATGTGTATCAGACACCACTCACACATGTATTCACAAGACTCCACACTAACACCACATCACTTAAACACTCGACATCTACTTATGATACCAAGCCCAAAATCCATAATTCCAACTGTCTACAGAGCCCTCACTGAACCTGCAGTGCTGGCTTAAGTTCATACTCTACTCAACTACAACCCTTTGATACCAATGTGCAGGATACAATTGCAGGCAACTTGATACTTCAACATACTTGTTACAAGGCAAGAAGCTTTGCTGCATTCCAACCTGCATCTCCTTCATCACCTTATGTCCAACCCTCAAAACTTCTGGACCCGAACCTTCATCCCCCATTACAGACCTAAGTTGGTCTGCTTGCATACAACTAACCCCCATGAAATTCATTATGGTACTGCTCTTCTTTCTTTCAATGCATGTAAGAGTTATAATCCCTCACACCCTCTAACATATAGGTACATGAGTACACTATTCTAATGTTCGATGCTACTTACACCAACTTAGCATTCCATGAATTTTAACACAACTCCCGATACTCTCAATTTTCCATACAAATCCCCACCCTCTTAATACTTCACTGATACAACTACAAGGCTAACCACATCACTGACACACTCTCCACACCACGATACCACAACCCCATAATACCTAATATATATATAATTTATGATATATAATAATTAATACAACTAAAATTTATGTTAATAACAGAAAATTAGCCTCTAAAAGTACAATACAAGAGAAAACACAAAATCTACACCCATGTATCATGAAGTATCGTGATATGGCTCTCCGTATCCAATCGTGGACACACCAAGCCTCTGAAATCAATGAATCATATCTAAAATCCTCTATGAAATATTTCTATAAATACCTAGTGGTCCAAATTCGATTTTTTCCCAATTTGGCCACAAAAGTCAATGTAACTTTCTCAATATGTCTCATATGAACCTAGTTCTTCTTCCTATGGGTATCCTTTAGCCAAGGGAAGGTCCCTAGGGGTTTCTTTCATCATTTAAAATTGAAATGACAAAGGGATAAGAGTTTTACCTATTGGGAGATAGATTCCTAATATAATGCACCAAGGGGGCACAATAAGATGGATGGACACCTCCTTCAAGCAATGCTCCACTCCCAAGCTTCCCTTGCTCCTCCAAGCTTCTTAGAATAGGTTTGGAATGGTGGAATAAGGGTGAATTTGGTAGGAAAATGATTGGAATTGAAAGATAAATTTGGGGGAAATATGGAATGAACTAATTAAGAAATAAAACTAAAGGAATGAAGAAGAAGGAGCTCTCCCCCTCTTCATATAGGTGGCCGACCCCCTCTCAAGCCCTAATTAAATGTAAAAAGTCCCATTTACCCCTCTAATTATTCATGAAGGCTTAGCACTAAAAGGTGTTTAATTAGTAGAATGTTCTAATAATTAATAAGGGATTACCAGTCATTCTCTCTAAATTAATTAGTTAACCATGAATAAACTAATTGGTCTCACTAATGGGTCATGTAAGTCCATTGGGGTTCACTTAGGTTCACTAATAATTAGTCTAACTAATGGCCAACAACTAACCATTCAATTCTATCAAATATTTATATATACACAACATTTCTAAATATTTTAAAATAAAATATAAAAATAATAAATATATATACAAAATGACAAAAATATTCCTCTCCAAGAAAGTGGTAGTTACATGTTTTGATACCATAACCCATTTTGGGAGAACCAGAGTTTAACCTCTATTCACTCTGAATTTGGACAAAACCAATATGTCCATCATGTCATAAAAGAGCTTCAAAAAGTCATATTTGGAGTTACATTAAATTTTTATGGCCGAAACGAGTTTTCTGTAGCCTTTTGTTAGGCTGAGTTTAAGCCTGGCAGTATACTTGATAGTATACCGCCTAATATACCGCAAAGGCTGAATTAACCCACTTTTAGTGTATCTTTGAGTTATTTTTGGCTGGATCCTTTCCATAGTTTTGTTGTACCTCTTCTTTACTTTTAAACTTAAAATCCTATATTTATAGATGAATTTCTTAGCTTTTTGTTCTTAATTATTGTGCTCTATGTTAGGCTAGTTGACTAGAAATCTTCGAGTGAATATCATGGGGCCTTACTCGAGCTTGAACCATAGTGCGTAGTTAGTCACGTCATCTTCATAACTCGTCATAACTTGTTATATCAAACTTGATGATCTTTCTAACCGACGTTGACTAGTTTTTCTTGTTTATGGTTGGTTGTTTGTTAAAGTCACATGCATTCTTGGTAGTGAGCAATTCTGAATGTGATATCTAGTCTATTGTATGTTGTGGGATGCGAAAAAATTTGCGAATGCGATCTGCAATTATTTTTGATCCTAGAGCATATCATTCTAGGTCGATTCTCCACTTTTTTATGGCTCGATAATTCGAAAAAAACATGATAGGATAATTAATTTGTCTTATCATCCAGTGCATTTGGTGGGAAGGATTCTTCATGATGTGCACTCCCGCTTGCTAGGGTGGTGAGACATGGTGACCCCGATTGACAAGGGTCCATGATATTATACATTAGTTAGTCATTCGTTATGGTGGAAATTTTTTTATATATTTATTATCTGTATTCGTTACATGTTATTATCTATAGGAGTCTTGACAAATTTTGAGTCTGCGATGCACTTAATGATTGAATACTATATATTACATGTGTTTGTAACCAAGATTTATGATAACCCTATTTAGATTAGTGACTAGCAAACCGTAGATGATGTTTGGTCGTGTATTATTGATTGTGGGCTATCTTTTATGCTCACGTTCTCTTTTATTTATTATTTTGTCGGTACGTGGCAAGGGGTGAAGTTTTGCTCGAAAAATGATCTGCAACCCGGTCCTTATTTGGTTTAAGGGTCATAGTCCTGCTCCAGAGTGGTCCCTAACTCTCATGTCATTCTCCATCCTTTTCTAGCTCAATAGCTTGTATTGTTCATTATTTTTATATCAGTCATTTTATTTCTCAAGATCCATGCATTGGTACTGCATACATATCAATATGCCTTATTTATTGTACTTATTTGTTGTTATGTTTATTGTTGTTATGTGTGACTGGTTGTGGGATCAATTTCTACCTATTTTCCTTGTTTGGTGTAGGGATATGATTTTGTCCTGTGGCAATTCATGGGTCCTTGTCTTATGGTTTTTATTGAGTTTTATTTTCACTTCGAGCTTCCTTTGTGGTACTTGTTGCTTGGGGTTTTGACTTCACTAATTTTGCTTAGTCAGATTTACCCGTGGAGTTCGAGGACCTGTCATACCTTCTGCTAAACGACCCGCTCTAGATCAGTGATTTTGATGTGTGTGTGGGTTTCCTTTCTTTCTCGTGTGCTCAGTTTATATTTATTTTGTGGCATTTAGCCTAAGCAAGTGTTAGCTCTTATTTTGGGAGCATGTTCCTCCGACCTCGAGTGACGTGATTTTATATATTAGACCATGGCTAGTAGTATGATCATGTATGTTTTAGTACTCCGCTAGTGTATAATTTTATCATACTAGCTTCATGATCATATGTGATATAGTGTTTTGAACGCCTAACTAATTTTCATGTATGCTATACTCTAGTATTTACTGTGGATGGATTGAGAGTTAGGATTCGTCGATCATTGGATTAACATCTCTTGCATGCTAGAGTCCTCTATCTTGTCAGTTTGCACAGTCGTGGCTGCCATATGATGTCATAGTGTACTTCGTATGGGGTAGCTGGCCTCGTTAACCCGACAAGTTCATTGTGGAAAAAGAAGTTCTCTTCCCATCTAAATTTCATTCACTTCCCATATAAATTTCATTATCATTAAAAAATGATGATTTAGGAGTATATAGTAAAGGGTTTCTTAAAATGAAAATCACTTCCATTTATAAATCTTTATTCTCAATTTGGGTAGAGAACGACTTATCAAATATTCGATAGATTTTAAACCCTTTCGTCATTCTGTTCTTAAAGATAGATTTAGAATTTATGAAGATAATAAATATTTATGAGGATGTAGTAAAAAAAATGTACCACCAAAGAACACAAAATTTACAAGCCAATACTTCATTTTAACTGTAGATTTAAAAATTAAGAAGAGATCTTATGTATTGTTTCAAGGTTAGTGCAAAGAGTGGAGGAGATGGACTATTTGAGTGAGGAAGGTAAGGAGACGATAAAGAAGGGATGTGTAGAAAGTGAGAACGTACATATAAGTAGCATGCGGAGAATTTGTTTCATTAGAAGGTTGTGAGAAAAGAGAACTGAGGAAAAAGAGAGTGGAACTTACTCAAGACAAAGTTGTGAGAAGAGAGTTTAATGGAGAGAGAAGATGATGAGTAATGGTGGAGAAGGAATTTTATTAATTATTAGAAGAAGAAAATGTTCAAAAAGATTTACTTCTATTAAACTAACAAATTTTTTTTTTTTTTAAATGAGCCAAGATAATGATAACTCTATTTACTATTAATTTGGAGGACTTATTAACAATTTATATATTTAAAATTTTTATTAGAATATACTTGATTTGAAGAATAATATGCATACAAAAAAAGTCCTAATAAAATCAATAAGAAGTTGACAGTGAGAATATGGCTACTGATCCTGTCCATCTATTCTCTTGATTCCTCCAAAGTCCTGATAAAATCAATAAGAAGTTGACAGTGAAAATTTGGCTTGCAAACTGACAATATCTCCTAATCTATTAAGCACCATCCTATTTCTTTGAAGCCATGCACAAATTATTTTGGAAATTATGAGAACAATTAATTTGCTTCTGCAAAAAGAAGAAATAAGCAATAACCCCAATCTATATTCCCTAATAAAATCAGGAAAAAAAAAATCTTGCTATTTGATTTGATATACTTTACTTGTCGATGCCATAATTGAATTATCATCTGCCCAGGCATCATAACATAATCAATAAAGACTTATGGACCCTGGAGACTAGGTCCCACTGACATGGCCCTTCCATATTAGCTCCGGACCTCTTCCTCTATTGGCTCCGGTCTCGTCCCTTAAATTTCGGATCTCACAACAACGCGGGGGCCATTAAGTAGCGTTGTAACATAATTCCAAATACAAGATATAAAAACACAAAAATAGTTTGTATTTTTTTTGTTTTTTATGAATGTTACTATCACACCATTGGTTGTAACTTGCAAATGAGCCAAACAAGCTGTCTCATGACAACTGGTCCCGCCCAAATGCTTAGCCAAAGTGAGAAGGAAGTGGTGGGTTCAAGCCAACTTTCCCGTGCCCTCTGCCAATTGATCCCCAACAAATCCAACAAATGGCCCACCCCCACATTGACAAGCAATGGATCACAGCTATCAACACTTCCATTCTGGCGAAGAGAAAGTACTTGTAGCTTGAGGTCCCAAACCAACATGTTGCAATGTCAAGCCAATAATATGAAGCAATTAGACAAGATGGTCCCGGGCTCCATATCGATCGAGCAAGACACAGACCACTGGGGGCCTCGGCTGACCCCAACCGATCCAGCTGATCGAAGCGCGGTGCGAACTGTTGGATTTGTTTTGGCTTTGCTTTGAAAGCAATTCATGTAATTCAATAAAGATCTCTCTCTTTTTTAGTTATACATGAAAAAGAAAAAGTCATTCTCCTTTTCATATATTGGTTTATCCCTCTTAGTGGGTAAATGGGTTTTGTAGGGGATAGGCTAGATCTCATCCAATCCGCAAGCATGTGCGCGATTTAATGCATATTTTTACGCGTTTATTAGTCGCGCACTTAGCACTTAGCGGAACGGACATTGGTACAAAGGTAATTTTACAACTTTTTTAATTTTAATTTTTTAATTTTATTGGTTTTGTCTGGTGAGTTGTTGGTCTTCTGCGGAGCCATTCTCACGTAATCTCATTACGGAAAGAGTAGAAAAAGTTACGTGAGAGATATATCCAGGACACGATCCTGAGATCTGAGAACAGTAATCTGATTTATTCTTGTCTCTCTCTCTCTCTTTCTCTCTCTCTCTCTCTCTGTTCGGAACGAAAGAAAAATCGTACAAAGACGAAAAAGAAAAGAAAACCACCAGAACCTAAATTACTCCAAAAACTCCTCTATCCAATCTCTCTTCTTCGGACAAGGCTGTGATCGTTCGTAGGATTCGCCACCGGGTGCACAGTGTGGTGGATCGAAGGGATTCGTTGTATCTCGGGGATAGATCGCCACGAACCCGATGTAAAATTCTATTCTAAGGACAGTGTGTAACGTGCCTCGAATCCTCTACGTATTTTCTGTCTTTAATTTTACATCTTCCAATTTGCATTCTTTAGAAATTTTTTCAACAAATGCGAACTGCCCCACTACTGAGGCTCCATCAAGTATAAATGTACTTTGACTTGGTTTGAGGCTTGGTATTTTTTTTTTAAATAACGGGCTCCAATTTTAAATTGGTCTTTAAAAATTCTTTTGATGAGCTTATCTTATCAAATTTACAAAATAATAATAACAATAATACTAATTTTCTATAATATAAAACGGCTTCGAAACGGTTCAAAATTGAGTCGTTTAAGCAGTAAATAAATACTCAACCAATTAAATTTTTAAAAATTACTTATGGAAGATAAATAAAATCTTAAACCAACTTTCACCTTATCTTTCCAAACAGTTAATAAATACTCAATCAATTTAATTAAAAAAATAACGAAAGATTAAAAAAAAAATCTAAAAACATCCTTCTCTCTTTTTTTTCTTCTTTTTTTAGATGTCCGGTGATACGCTCGGGACTTTGCGCACGATGTATTGCATGTCATTTGGGCCCACCGTCCCCCACCTCCCCCGCCGTTTGATCCCGAGATCGTCCATCTAGCCAGGGAGGTTATACCTCTTCTCACTGAACACAAGAGCTAGTTGATTTCGGTAACCCACTCTTTAACTACCCGTGCGTGTTTCTCTTACGTAGAAACATCTTAAATTATTATAATTAACTAAACATATATTCAAATATATATATATATATATATATATATATATATATATATATATATATATATATATAACAAATCTAAATAAAATATATTCAATATTCAAAATATATTCTTCAATAATATAAAGCGGTCTTAAAACGGCTCAAAAGTGAGCCGTCTAAGCCGTAAGTAAATACTCAATCAATTAAATTTAAAAAAATTACTTACGAAAGATAAATAAAACATTAAGCCAACTTCCATCTTTTCCATCCAAACCATTAATAAATACTCAATAAATTTAACTAAAAAATAAACTAACGGAATATTAAAAAAAAATTAAATCAACTTCCTTCTCATCATCTGTAACGCACTATTTTTCTCATCATCTACAACCCACTCTAATTAATAATTATTAGTTCTCATGTAATTAATAATTAAAAATTTCTAAAAAAAATTAACTACCCGTGTACGTGTTTCTCTTACGTAGAAACATCTTACAATTATTATAATTACCTAAATATCTTAAAATTTGTTCATGTGACGTAGTCACCGAACATATATGTTGTTTAATCTGTCTTGAAATTCGTAGTAGATTTGTTCGTTATCTTCAAGTGGATTGGTATCTCTTCTGCGTCCGTGTCAATGGTCGAATCCAGTTCGGATCACGTACGGATTTTCAATAAGTTGTATCAGAACGTGGTATGAGCGTTTCTGATCCCAACATCTTGTATCACAGTTCTCAGATTCGTGAGAGAAAAAGTACAACCATACCTACGAAATAGATAAATACATGTATGATCACCTTCACATGAAAGAACTAGACGATTTAGAAGGATAAAAAATACTCTGTAAGAACTTGCATGCTCATGTTCTTCTTTTTGGAGTATGTTCACTCTTCTTCCATAGTTCCATTAGATTGTCATGAACTAACATACGGATAGTAGGAACAATAGTTCCATTTATTGTTGTGGTCATTGCTCAGACTTGGATCATGTATGTCATTATCATGGTATCAAATATAAGATATTTATACATTTAAGTACTTGATATAAGATTCAAATGGTCTTTTAGATGTGAGCTTATGGACCAAGAAACTTGAAGGTTAAGGATCTCTATCATTGGTCTGAATTTAAGTTTTCATTAGTTGTTTAGCCATTTAATGACATCTACATAGAGGATAACTGTAGTTTCATACAAAATATCCTTATTATGCTTGCATGAACTGAAATATTAATCAATAATGCTAAGTTTACTATCAAATGCTTACAACCTTCTTACAACCCTTTTTTTTCTCTGCTATGTGGGTCACATTTGGTCCCACATCTTTCTCCAATGAACGACTGTCACATGATATTTTTGCCACGTGACGGCCATCCGGACAGCCACCAGGTTCTATCTCTCCCCTTCTCCAGTAGACGACTGTCACGTGGACGTCACATAGATGTCACGTGGCAGTTGTTAGAGGATTGTAGGCATTTGATTGTAGTCATAGCATAGCCGAATATTAACATTATTTCTGTAGTGTCTCATCTTTTTTAGCTTGTTTGACAAACGTTGACAGGTTGTTTCAGCTAGAAAATCAATAGGTTAGTTTTGAATTTAGTTTTGAATTTAGCATTGTAAGAGGAGCTTGTTTAAGACCAGAACTTTACATTGAAGATCAATAGTTTAGTTCTACAATATTAATAGTGCAGAAATAGATATACAAACAAATTCACACTGAAAATCAATAGTTTAGTTCTACAAAATCTAATACATGATGCTCAAACTAATTTCGATTAAGGGGATTTTTGTTTGGGTGTAGCATTGCATGTCAAAACATAGTTCTCAACAAAAGCCTGCATTTAAGGGGTTCAATATCTTCCACGAACTATAACAAACAAGTGCCACCTGTAAGCACAAAGGTACTAACTTCCAACTATAACTGGTGCATGACATGAATGATTACCTTTTATGCTTATTACTTCAATCCTCTAACCATGTTAGTTTGCATAATACCACTACAAAAATACACTGATGTAGCGACGAAATTACCCGTCATTAAAATATATTTTTTCATCGCTATTTGTATTTAGCGACTGATTTGTATTTAGCGACTGATTAGCGACAGAAATGTTCCGTCATAATAACTAACGTCGCTGCGAAAATTTCGTCGCTAAGCGACATAAAACCAGCGACGAATCAGTGACGTATAAATTTTGTCGCTAAACTTTATGACTACTTATCGACAGATTAATGACGGATTATGTGAACCAAAATTTGCCAAATTTTTCAGAAGGTTTTGCACATTCAGGACTCACAGAGTTCGTCGCTAATTTGTCACTAAGTCGTCACTCTCAGTGACGGATTAGCGACGGATTTTAGCGACGAATTCTGATACATGTTTGGCACATTTGTGTGTATCTGACGTTTTAGCGACGGACTAGGTAGTCGCTGGCCTGAGATTTTTTGTCGAAAATCTGTCACTGACCTGAGATTTTTCAGATTTTCCGTCGCCAGTCCGTCGCTAAAGATAATATTTTTTCCAGAAATCAATTTCTACTGAGCATATACCTGTTATACATTCACCAATTTCCACACAAATAAATTTTACACTAGTAAATTTCACACAAACTAATAAAATTCACACAAACATGTACAAATGTTATATATACAATAAAATAATAAAGTTGAGTAATCCAAACATGTACAAATAACTGTTATACAATCCCACAAAGTCAAATAAATACAATCAAGTCAAAAAAATACAAACAATTAAAAAAAAAAATCACAAACTCAAAAAATCTATCAAGTCGACGGTAGAAGAGGAGGCGGAGGCGGCTGTCGGCTAGCCATGTACTGCGCCACAACCATAGCGATGATATCATATAGATCATCAGGAGAAACGACAGACGGAGCAGTGGCAGGAGCCGTCAAAGGAGCTGGATGACCCATCGATGCCGTCGGAGGAGCTGGAGCCGTCGGAGTAGCTGGAGCCGTCAGAGTAGCTGGAGGACCCAATGTAGTAGCCGTCGGAGGAGCCATCGTAGTAGCCGTCGGAGGAGCAGTTGCTGCAGCATCACGAGTGTCTACCAACTGTCAGACCAGCCCATGTAACTCATGCACAGTCATCGTGAGCTGCTCCAGAGATATCGTACCAGAAGGAACGTCAGTACCGGGCACTGATGGAGCTAGAGTAGCCGTCGGAGGAGCTTTGAAAAAAACTGACGGATGGGATGCCAACGATCCGGTACCGTACATGCAGCCGCCTTTCCCTCTCCCGACAGCTTGTACCCACCGATCGTTTCTCTCAGTCGGCGTACTTCTCTCAACGCCCCCCCCTCTAATTATATAGATAGGTTTATAGTAAATGATTTTAGAGTTATATGTGCTATATTTGATTTTTCTTAGAGTATCATATTAGATACTAGATATCATAGTATATGTATAAAATTTGAGTTATATTTGCTATATTTGATTTCCATGATTAAAATAGGATATTAACCAAGGTTCAAAGTATCGGAATCAGAATCGGTATCGGACCATTTCTGAGGTTTAAAGTAAATTAAATAAAATTATAATTTTAAGTATTTATATTATTTATATTATTTACAATGTTGTTTCTTAAAATAGGATATTAACCAAGGTGCATAATTTTAAGTATTTACAGTGTTGTTTCTTAGTATTTTTGAGATTGAATGAAATAGTAATCACCCTTGTCAATTAATTTACATGCGATAGATAAGTTTTTCTCTTTTATATATGCTTTTACAATCATAATATAACTTCATAAACCATCATAATGGATAACAAATCAACCTAGAAACTAGAAAATGTCATAGTTTGACTGTTTGACCTAGAGTTGACATAGTTTGACTATTTTGACCTAGAAACCTAGAATCTAATTAAATTATAAAAATAATCTAATTAAATTGATAAAATTTTGTAAAGACAACTTACATATGCTTTGGCGGACCGCTCATCTACGAGCTTCTCATCCTTCTTTCTTTTGTGGATCCGCTGGAAGATTGCTGGAAAGTCGACGGTCATGGGGTCTTTCCCGGCTCTGGCGGCCTCATCGCACTGTAAAAATTAAGCAATTAATAAATAAATAAATAATTATAATTACAAAAAAACTAATATAGCAGAAAATTTTAATACTAACCATCCTTCAAAAATGCTCGACGGTCGGAATGGATCCACCAGTATGGAGACCACCCTTAGCACGGACAGCCTTTGCCTTCTAGTACTTAGCTTTGTAGGCCGGGGTGTCCATATTCTTCACCTTCTTCCATTACTCTGCCTTCAGCCACTCATTGCGGTGATCCGGTCCAAGTAATGCCAGCGCCTTCTGGTCATTGATCATACCTCTCAACCTTTTGCTGACGACGATCTTGTAGTACTTTTGGATATCACTATCTCTATGATCCATCCACCAGTACAACCTCTGCAAATTAGAAAAATATTTTTTATCATTGTAACCAAAAAAATTATATATTATTATAAATAATATTCATATACATACCCCGAGCTTCTCCAGCCAAGCGAATCGTTGATCGAGCGGGATGCCACTAAAGTTGATATAAGGGCCATTAAAGTAGCCCCGCATGATCTCACCCAGATCATTCCCAGCCTTGATGGAAAAAAAATCTGAAATAGGTAGACAATATACAATTATAATAAAAAATATAAAATAAATATATGAATTGATAAATAAATAATTATGTCGCTCCATCGGCCTATAGCTCAGGACGATAGATATTGGTTGGCCGATCTGGTAGAGTAGTGGGGTCTGCAAATCCTGAACGGCGGACATATATTCCATTTTTCACAAGAAGGCCTAAAAATGGATTTGCTCCTATGGGAGCAACTGGTGGAGTAGACGGTGTAGTACTGGTAGTGGCTGGAGTAGAAGAAGGGGTAGCAGCTGATGGCAATCCTGGAGATGGAGTAGCTCTTCCTACTGAAGAATGAGTACATGGCGGGGATAAACTATCTGCCGCATCTACGAACTCGTCCTCAGGTCATGTGCGAGAATCTGGGGTAGCAGGCGTAGTGGACGGAGGATGCTGAGAAGATAATCCTCTCTGAACTTGTCGTCATCCTCGTCCTCATCCCGCCATAATATAGATAAATTTGCAGCAAATAAAAATATGGTGTCATTAAACAGATAATTATAAAGTAATGGTGTGGTGAAATAAGTAAATACGAGTATTATGATGATAAAATAAATAATAATTGTGTCATAAAATAATTAAATAAATATCTAAGCTAATGCATATGTATGTACGTACTAATCTTCTTCATATTGCGAATCGTTATCATCTTTCGAATTATTTTTTGAATCGTCTTCATCTTTTACTTCTTTATTTTTATTTTCACTTCCACTATCACCTTCATCTTCAAATTCTTGTTCCTCGCTCGATACCTCAATATCAGAGTTCTCCTCTATTTGAGATAAATCTTCTATTTCAATCTTTTTGTCAACTATATCATCCTCTACGCTAAGTCAACCCCCACACCATCAATACTGGCCAAACTCATATATGCAAGTTGAGACATGACCACCTCATCCTCTTGGTATGTTAGATCCCCAACATTATATGTATTTTTAGCTTTAGTTTTGCATATAGCCCACCAATCTTTATTATTCCTTCGTCGACTAGGATAGCTCTTATAATACACTTGAACTGTTTGACTAGCCAACACAAATGGTTCAAAACCTATATATCTTTTTTTCGTATTTTATATCAACAAATACAAATTTTTATTAATTTTTCATCCTTGCTTGGGTGTTGTGTCGAGCCAATCATATTTAAATAGCATATTTTTTGTCTCATAAGAGTAATCCAGCTCCATGATATCTTTTAGTACACCGTAATAGTCGAATTCTAGATCGACATCGTAGACTGAACCTCTCACATACTCCAAAATTCTTTGTATAATTAGCCTCCTCATCGACAAATGATTGATTAATAGACTTATCAGTGGTTCTAAATTGGAAGCCATTGATGGTGTATCCATCCCAACACTTTGCCTCTTGCTTGGTCCGATAGCAAATGCTCGAAGTCGTTCGTTCTGTAAGTCTGTACCAGGACAAAAAATCTGAAATATCACATATCATATAGATATTAGACAAAGATTGGTCTGAATGCTAAATTTAGAATGCTTAATGTTTAGGATCCGCACATAATTATGGAACCTAAATGGAAATTTTCTATAAACCTCTCTAGCAAGATCATCTTCATTAATATTAGGTCTCTCCATTTTTACCTCAGCTCTAAAAGTACTATAATAATAAGGAGAACAGTTAGAGCAATTCTTTTCTAAGTATATACAAAATTAAAATATCTAGAAAAGATGTGTCGCTTACTTCTCAATATCTTGCATCTTTTTTATACCACTATTTAACAATATACACTGATGAGAGGCTTCAAACTCATTGTCTTCCAACCAACGTACTTTAGTAGCACTTATAGGATTCCCTCCATATTGAAGATAGTGTAGATTACACTATTCGGGGCATCAACCCCACCGTCATCATTCTTTAGGGCTCTATTGCGATTTGTTCTGACATGAGTATCAAAGTAGACGGAGCAGAAGTTTGAAACCTCCTCAATGTTAGATGTTTCGGATATCGAAGCTTCTACATGAGCCTTATTGCCAACCTTCTTCTTCAGGTGATGTACACACCTATAGATAATATATTGAATCTTAGAATTATTTGAATAAAGAAATTATTAGTATAAAGAAATTATACCTCTCAAATGGATACATCCATCGATAATGGACAGGAGCACCGACGCGTGCTTCATATGCAAGATAAATCGACAAATGCTCCATACTATCAAAAAAATTGGGAGAAAGTACCATTTCTAACTTACACAATGTTAATACAATCTTCTCCTCAAGTTCTATTATATGTTGCACCGTCAACTTGCTTGAACACAAATCTCTAAATAATATAGATAATTTGACCAACGAAGTCCATACTTGATGAGAAAATATCTCTCTCAGAGCAATAGGTAGTAACCTCTCCATAAATACATGACAATTATGACTCTTCATCCATGTCATCTTGTGTTAGTTGAGATCAAACACATATTGCCAGATTTGACACGTAGCCGTAAAAAAATCTCAACTTTGAAATCCAGTTGCATATTATCAATTTATCCTCCCTACTCAATATAAATGGCGCTGTTGGCTTGACCAAATTGTCTTTGCCAGTTCATTTTAGGTGCAAATCTTAACACCTGCAAATAATTTCCAAGTCATTTATTTCTTTGACATTGTGTTTCATTTTCCCCTTGATATCCATCACCGTATTGAAGATGCTGTCAAATATATTCTTTTCGATATGCATGACATCAAGATTGTACCTTATAAGATTGTCCTTCCAATAAGGTAAGTCATAAAAGATCCTTTGCTTTGTCCAATTATGTCTACATCCGAACCCTTCACAGTGATCGGCCGATATCGGATCTTCCATCACAGTTGGCAATCCATCTACCTCTTTCCAAACTTCGTCTCCTGTCAGTCTCAACAGGGGAGGAGATAGTTCATGTTTACCAGATCTAAAGGCATCTCTGTTCCCTCTCCACGAATGCGACGTAGGAAGGAACTGACGGTGACAATAAAAAATGTATACTTTTTCTTTATTCTGGAGACAGAATACCTTACTATTTTCCATACATATCATACAAGACAAAGTACCATGAGTACTCCACCCTGATAACATCCCATATGTTGGAAAATCGTTGATGGTCCACATGAGAGACACTCTCATCTGAAAGTTCTGCTCCTTCCATATATCATATATCCGAACGTCGAATTGCCACAATTATTTTAACTCATCCACCAATGGCTGCAAGTAGATATCGATATTCTTCTTTGGATCTTTCAGACCGGGTATGATAAGTGTCAAGAACATGTAAGGAGTCTTCATATACATCCATGGTGGAAGATTATGAGGAGTCAAAATCATCGTCCAACAAGAGTACTGAGATCCCGATTATCCAAAATGAGTGAATCCATCAGAACATAAACCCAACTGGACATTCCTGGGCTCCGCAGCAAATTCAGGATGACACTGATCAAAATGTTTCCATGCCTCTCCATCGGAAGGATGGGATAATTCTTCTTTATCCATCTTTCATTCCTTTCTAGGCCATGTCATGTCTTATGCTATATTTGCGGACATATACATCCTCTACAACCTTTTTGTGATAGAAAAAACTGTATGTACTTGTAGGGACGCAACCTTGCTCGGGCAGTTGACTTTACTTTGCCCCGAATTGGCTTATACCGGTCTGCATGACAAAAAATATATTTATATTTATTTTTTTCTCCTTGTAGTACAATATACAACCGTTTCGACAATAATCTATCTTTTGTATCCTAATCCGAGTTTTCGTATCATCATCTTCGACTTGTAAAAGTTTTCAGGCAACTCATTCGATCCTTTTGGCAACAACTCTCTAACAAACTAAATTATCCGGTCGTAGCATTCCTACGGTAAGTTAAAATTAGACTTTAGGTTCAACCGCCGTATCACCATCGACAAAAAAGAATGAGAATCACAACTCAGGTATAACGAAGTACCGACATTCTTGAACATATCATATAATTCCTTTGCATCAGGATTGGGATCATCTGGATCAAAACTTGGACCGGCCACATCAAATACCAACTCACTCGTCAGGTTTCACGGTCGATATTCAAATTTATCTCCGAGAGTGGACTCTTCTACCTCCGTATTAAAAGAGGAATGATGATATTGCGAAAATAAAGGTTCTCCTTGAGCCTTCCACTCCTTGTAGTTCGGTACGAAACCCTTCTTGTAGAGATGCTCCCTCACGAGATCCACCTCTTTGAATGGTATATTACGATATTTAACACAAGGACACATGATAAGCCTCCCATCCATGAAATGATGTTGACTAATGACGTATTTAAGAAATTTCTCAACGCCCGCTATGAAATCATCTGTCAATCCAATCATAATCTTATGTCGTCGATTGTACATCCATGATCGGCCAACTAAGTATCGACTGATTGATTTTGTATGTACCATATATATTTGTTAAACAATATGGATTAATTATATTCAAAATAAGTTAAAATATTTGCTAAAGGATTAGTTAGTTAGGATACTTGATGAAGAAGTCTCATAAAGAACTAAATATTATAAAAGCTAGAGTTAGGATACTTGTTTTACACGTATCCAAAATTATACTTCATCGACACTCGTCGGAATATGGCCGATACATGCCTTAGCATACTAAGGTTGTAAAAGCAAGTAAAAAAATAAACTTATTTATCACATGTAAACTAATCGGCAAGGGTAACTACTATTTTTTTTAATTTTAAAACTACTAAGAAACAACACTAGAAATACTTAAAATTATGCCAAAATATATAAAATATATTTTCTAAAATATTATTAATTTATTAATAATTTTTTTTTTGATACAAAAAATCTGATACTCGGATCCGTAACCGACGATATGGCCGATACTTCGATTCACAATTCTATATCTACTTTTAAGTACTTAGTACCTAATTATAGTAACTAAATATACTTTTTGTCAAACCTGTTCCCAAATTTGGTATTTCTTGAATTTTTGATATTTAAATTTTTTTTGTAGATGTATTCATGTTATATTTACATGTGGGGTACTGTTAATTATGTTGTATTTATGTACTTATATTCAGATTATCTTTCTATTTCCTTTTGATTGTGTGAATTGCTTGCACCTTATTTACATTGTTGTTGCTTTTATTTCCTGCCTATTATGTTATGCTTGATATTTAGTTAGCTGTAGTTCATGAGATTCGGTAGTTCATTAGATTTTCTGGATCATCAGTATCCTGATTGAATCATGAGTCTTTTACTTGGTCTATGAGTTTTCTTGCTTGGTTATCAGCTTGACTAGCCTAGCGAATTCCGATGATAGAATTTTTCTAAGGTGGGTAGAGATGTCACACTCGTTCCCAGATTTGGTATTTCTTGAATTTGTGATATTTAAAAATTTTCCAGTAGATGTATTCAAGCTGTATTTACATGTGGGTTCCTGTTAATTATGTTGTATTTACGTACTTGTATTCATGTTTATTGTGGGAGACTGTCCGAGACCAGTAGTGAACATCTTGGCAATTTCCATAGACCCTGTTAGGACCTATAGGATAGATACCAGACTCAGTTCACTCTTAGAACCACTAAGCCTATTTTGAATGGTTGAGATTGATTGGAGAGTGTCATGACTTAATCCTAGGGCTAACCTCATTTCTCCACTTGGTATATATATATAATTTTCTCTCTCCTCTTTTATTCTTTCTCATTTCCACTTCCTTTTTCTTTCTTCTTCCTCCTTCCCTCAAGAGCTCCCAACCGAAGCCCTAGCCCTAGCTCTAGCCCTAGACTCGGTTCTAGGAAGAGGTTAGTTAGTCCACCAAGGCAAGTACATCTTGCTCAAAGTGATGAAGCCATAGATTTTCAAATTTTTATATATATGTTGTTTTAAAAATATGGTTGATGGAAAATGTTCTTATTGAGTTGCTGATTATATTTAGTTCTTAGAGTTTTGTATTTTGATGTATAGATTCTTGTAGATCTGAGTTTTAAGATTTGGACTTTTATGTGTTCTATGAGTTTCTTTAGTTTTGATCTACTAAAACTTAGTATTTTTGAAAACTAGTTGTTCCTTATGTTAGAGAATTTTAATTTGAGCATTTTGGCTTTTGTTTCACTTGATTTGGACTTAAAATAAAGTTTTTATGAAGAAAATAATTTTTTGGTTTTTGGAGCTTTTTTTGCCATACCTAAACTTCTTGTCTGGAGAAGACGAAGTTCTCATGCGGCCAGCGCAATATGCGACCGAGACTTCCATACGGTATGATCTTTATGTGGCTGGACTCTTTGCCGCATAACCAACCAGCATACGTCTATCTTGTTGGACGCATGACTGCTGATTTACACAAGTGCCCTTGAACACCTTGTGTTTTCACTCACTGAACGAATGAGAAATTCGCTAAGTCCAAAAGATACTCCATGCGGTATCGAACTCCATGCGAATTTATATGGCAAACAGAGCATGCGGCCACCGTTCCTTGGACACGTAATTCTGAACTTTGGCGCATCTTTGGTGCATCCTTGGCGCATCCTTCTATGATTTTATATTTTTTCCTAAAACACTTTATGTCACATCACACTTTATATCACATCACTCTTTATGTCACTTTACTAACACATATTTAACGTACGTCACTTCGGCACTTATCTCAAAGAGTGGACTTTGACTTGACGCTATGCGGCACCTGCCTCATGCGGCAAGCAGTCCATGCGGCAAGCAGTCCATGCGGCTTGGAGACATATGCGGCCAGCTCGTCCATGCGGCCAGTGCTCATGCGCCTGATCAGTGCATGTGACTTGACCCATGCGTTAATTCATGCATGCACTTCTCATGTGCGCATGTGATCCTATGCGACCCTAATAATCTATGTACACGTTCCATGATTTATTGAGTTTAATTATTTTATTTAAAATATTTTTTTGTTCTATGTGGTTGGTTTTGACAATTGCTTATTATCGATCCTAAGAAAGAAATGAACTTAGTAACCAGACTATACTAGACCTGGCTATCTGATAGAATTGACTATGTGCATAGTATGATTATATGTTGTAGTAGGCCATATGGCAACACCGAGTAAACTCATATTAGTAGATTAACTTATCCTTGTTCATCGAATAGAGTGAGGGGCGTAGTTCTGCTCGGGAGACAATTTGCAATCTCGGTCCTTGTTTGGTTGAAGGATTGTGGATCTGCTCCAGAGTGGTTCACACTTTTCCCCTTACTCACGTTCAGCGACAAAGTCATTGATCGATAGTCGGTATACCTGATTTGAGGAGATTATATTTTGACCAAGTGTTCCCATGTTATAAGACTCATGTGACCAACTGTACGTTTGTTGATTCGACCTGATTTCTTGTATTTGTGCCGATATAATTACTACGTGCTACATGTACATGTATTATAAATGTGCACTGAGTTGCGACATAACTTGCTACATGCCATGAGATTACATATTTTGGGTTGTGCATTGCGAATACCTCCTATACTACGTAATATATGATATTATTATATTAATTCTCCACACGGGCATGGTATGTGGGTCAACTACCAAAATGTGGCTAGGACTTGATTGATTGTTGCATCACACTAGGGTGAATCTAAATTGAACTGTCAAGTGACAAAGTGGATTCATATATAGCATAGACCGTACTACGGTACAATATATAAGGGGAGTAACATGTGACCACGCCATGTAATTTCAACTAACCGTAGGGTTAACTAGGCAACTAAAACATATAGAGCATTATGAGGGAATAGAATCTCGAGATCGTGCCTAACTAGCCACCTCCAATCATCTGAATTGGGGTATGTAGGCTAGTCCCCATGGATATTATTTAAATCCTCATTAGTTGATGGCAATATTCGACTATTATATGATACTATGTGTTCTATGCGATCTTAGCACGGTAGCCTTACAAGGGACCGGTGCATACTACTATATCCTATGTGGCGATTTGTGGCTCGGCTAACCCTGCTAGTACCTGGCTCGATCTAAGGATTTCTATATGCATAATATTTCTGAGATAACTCAAACTCCACATAACAAGTTGTAGGATTGATTGGCCGATCTAACAGAGCATGTGCTGGTAGTATAGGGACTTGAACTATTGTGGTGCGACGGTTCAACCCTTATCCTTGTTTGGTTTTAGGGTTGCGCCAATGTGTCACAATAGGTCACATATCGAAGCTGCATATTATATCTATATCTTAGCTTGTATTATGGCATGTGTATCCTGGTTTATATTGATGTGTTATATCTTTGTCGTGTTCATAATTGGTTAGTCGTACCCTATCTCGGAGTAGTGTGACACCTCTTGTCCTTGTTTTGGTTGTAGGGATGTCCTACTGCTCCGATAAAAGGTCATACGCTTGTCGTTAGGACACAGTCTTTCCTATTTTATGTACTTTATTGGTTTTTGCTTCATTCACTTGTTCTCCTTTATGGTATTTGCTATCGGGGCCTGACCCCACTGGTTTTGCATGGCCAGGTTTAGTAGCAGAGCCCGAGGATCCTATCATATATATGTCCGATGGCGCATACCTGGAGGATGTCCGCCTAGGAACTTGAGTAGGTTTCTTCTTCCCCACTATGAGTATCATTCTATTTTACCTTTTGGCGTTTAGCCGACGGTACTTGTTAGCCAATTTATCTGGACATTAGTTCCTATATATGATTGTATATTATTAAGACTGTGGCTGACTTACAGTCGTGTACTCTTAACAATGCACTAGTATACCATCTTGTATAACTAGTTTCATGATCATTTTGATAGAGCGTCAGGGACGCCTAACTGCTTTATCTTGCATGTTCATTCTTATTATTTCTTGGTTGATGATTGAGACATAAAAGTTCTTGATCAAAGGAGAATTGATTGTAGTATTCACCCCCTTGCCTTATACAGCCATGATCGACGTACGACGTATAATACCTTGTACGGGGTAGCTGGCCATGTCCATCTCCATAATTTGGTATTGGGATATGACAAGGTTTTAGTGGTGGCCCATACAGGTCTGTCTTTTCATACTTGTAGGGTGTCTGGCTCTAGGAGTCTCAATAAAAACTACTTCTTTTGATATCCTGAATTTGTCTTCTTCGATACCGAGCTTGAACTATTAGCAGTTTGCTTCCTTGTTCTTTTATGTCCTATCTTTTAATATCTTGATGTCCTTTTCCTTCATGGGCACCTCTTTCCCGCCTGTTAGAGCAGAAGATATGGTAAAACAACTAGCAGAGCATGATCCCGATGAGCACCAGCAAGAGGCAGTACTTCCTCAAGATCAGCTTCGAGTAGAGCCAATGGGTGTGCAACACGTACCAAAGATCCCAGTACCCCCGGCAGTTCCAGTAACACCTGCAACACTTGATACCCCGGTACTGTTAGAAATTGTCAGAGGTATGATGGATACACAACAACATCAGATGGTAGTACAGTAGCACCAACAGCTTCGATAACAGGAGCAGAACGTCATGTTAAACCAAGGACTGTAGATGGCTCTGGAGGAGAGTGAAGAAGATGATGGAGGTATCATACAGATTATGTCGACTCAACGCGGGCTATTTTAAAGGAACAAAGGATGCTATTACGGCGGATGCTTGGCTTTAAGACATTAAGACGATCATGGCGACAGCTAAGATTCCAGTAGAGGAGCAAGTCAATCAAGTCCAATTACAACTGCAATATCTTACTCGTGATTGGTGGACAACGGAGAAAGTCGGCTTGAGGCATCCTATCTCTTGGGATAACTTTAAAACCAGGTTCAGAGCCAAGTATTTCGTAGTTGTGGAGCAATACGAGCTGTAGCAAAAATTTATTAATCTCAGGCAATCCGACAAAATAGTTGATGGATATACAGCAGAGTTCTACAGGCTGAGCATGTTTTCTCCAGCTATGGTGACGACGGAGCAAGAAAGGGCTATAGAATTCCAGCAAGGGCTTCATCTCGAGATTCTGTAACTACTCAAAGGACATGACTACCAGACATTCGATACTGTATTGACAGCATCCAGGAGACATGAGCTTACCATCCAGAGGTTAGCTTCAAGGACTGGTGGGCATAAGAGGTCTTATGCCCATAACACAGGTAAGGGACCAGCACCCGACATTCATATTCGTGATTTGGCACCACGGGGGACAGTCGCATCAGATGAGACAATGACAACTTGGCAATAATAGCCGAGACAACATCAACAACGTCCGGTGAATCCAGAAGGATGTACCTATTATGGCAAAAGGGATCACACTCAGGATGTATATAGGATGGCAAGTGGAAGATGCTTGAGATGTGGGTGTTCCAACCATATGATAGTGACTTGCCCACAAACACAGAGGCAGGGAGGATCGTATCAACAATTTCCAGCGTTGCCAGCTCCAGGAGCAGTTCCGTATCAAGAGCAAGTTTTAGCAGTGCAGCCATTAGCCCAACGTCCGATGTTGACGCAAGTACGTGTTACACCCGAGACAACGTCAGCTTGGTCAGCAGAGACATCCTCATGTCAGAGTTCCAGCAGCCCTGAGACGTGAGCAAGATAATTTTGGCATGCTAGAACAGATGTTAGCAGAAGGTGGTCAAGTCGAGGGTGAGATTTGAATTCTTCTAGTTTTATCTATCTTTTGGGTTTCGTATATTCGACGAGTGGAGATGATCTTTCGTCTCACTCATCTGCCTCTGTATCTCATGATGCATGATGCATGTTATATGTCATGACTATGAAGGTACGTCCTTGGCAGAGTTATATTCTTGACTAAGTCGTTGGTACCAATTTATCTCGAGACTTGATCCATTTCCATTTTGGGAGTCAGCATAGACCAGCGAGGATGGGTTCATATTTTGACTGACTCAGGAGACATATGTATCCGTAAGCTCCTGCTCTTTCTCTTTCCTTTTGATTGTGTGGATTGCTTGTGCCTTATTTACATTGTTGTTGCTTTTATTTCCTGCCTATTTCGTTATGCTTGGTATTCAGTTAGCTGTAGTTCATGAGATTTGGTAGTTCATGAGATTTTCTGGATCATGAGTTTCCTGATTGAATCATGAGTCTTCTTCTTGGTCTATGAGTTTTCTTGCTTGGTGATCAGCTCGATTAGCCTAGCGAATTCTGAGGACAAATTTTTTCTAAGGTGAGTAGAGATGTTACACCCGTTCCCAGATTTGGTATTTCTTGAATTTGTGATATTTAAAATTTTCCATGTAGATGTATTCAAGCTATATTTATATGTGGGTTCCTGTTAATTATGTTGTATTTACGTACTTGTATTCATGTTTATTGTGGGAGACTGTCCGAGACCAGTAATGAACATCTTGGCAATTGCCATAGACTCATGCTAGGACCCGTATATAGGATGGATACCAGATCCAGTTCACTCTTGGAACCACTAAGCCTATTTTGGATAGTTGAGATTGGTTGGAGAGTGTTATGACTTAATCCTAGGGCTAACCTCATTTCTTCACTTGGTATATATATATAGTTTTCTCTCCCCTCTCTCATTCTTTCTCATTTCCACTTCCTTCTTCTTTCTTCTTCCTCCTTCCCTTAAGAGCTCATAATCGAAGCCCTTGCCCTTGCCCTTGCCCTATCCCTAGAATTGGTTCTAGGAAGAGGTTTGCTAGTCCACCAAGGCAAGTACATCTTGCTCAAAGTTGTGAAGTCGTAGATTTTAGGATTTTTATATATATATATTATTTTAAAAAATATGGTTCATAAAAAATGTTCTCCTTAAGTTGCTGATTATATTTAGTTCTTGGAGTTTTATATTTTCCTGTATAGATTCTTGTAGATCTGAGTTTCAAGATTTGGATTTTTTATATGTTCTATGAGTTTCCTTGGTTTTGATCTACTAAAACTTAGTATTTTCGAAAACTAGTTATTCCTTATGTTTGAGCATTTTGGATTTTGTTTACTTGATTTGGACTTAAAATAAAGTTTTTATGAAGAAAACAATTTTCAAATTTTTGGAACTTTTTTCGCCATGGTTGAACTTCCTGTCTGGAGAAGACGAAGTTCTCATGCGGCCAGCGCAATATGCGACCGAGACTTCCATGCAGCATGATCCTTATGCGGTTGGACTCTTTACCGCATAGCCAACCAGCATGCGTTCGTCTTGTTGGATGCATGACTGTTGATTTACACAAGTGCCTCAAACACCTTGTGTTTTTACTCGCTGAACGAATAAGAAATTCTCTAAGTCCAAAAGATACTCCATATGGCATCGAACTCCATGCGACATCGAACTTATGCGGCAAGCAGAGCATACGACTACCTTCCCATGGACACATGATTCTGAACTTTGGTGCATCTTTGGAGCATCCTTGGTGCGTCTTTTTATGGTTTTATCTTTTCTTCCTGACATAATTTATATCAAATCATACTTTATGTCACATCGCTCTTTATGTCACTTCACTGATATGCATTTAATGTACGTCACTTTGGCACTTGTCCCAAGGAGTGGACTTAGTCTTGACGCTATGCGGCACCTGCCTCATGCGGCAAGAAGTCCTTGCGGCCTGGAGACATATGTGGCCAGCTCGTCCATGCGGCCAGTGCTCATGTTCCTGATCGGTGCACGCGGCTTGAACCATGTGGCAATTCATACGTGCACTTATCATGCGTGCATGTGATCCTATGCGACCCTAGTAATCTATGTACACATTCTATGATTTCTTGAGTTTAATTATTTTATTTGAAATATTTCTTTGTTCTATGTGGTTGGTCTTGACAATTGCTTGTTATTGATCCTAAGGAAGAAATGGACTTAGTAACCAGACTGTGCTAGACCTGGCTATGTGTTTGAACTGACTATGTGCATACTATAATTATATTGTAGTAGGCCATGTGGCAACACCGAGTAAACTCAAATTAGTAGATTAAGTTATCCTTGTTCTTTGAATAGAGTGAGGGGCGTAGTTCTACTCGACAGACGATATGCAATCTCGGTCCTTATTTGGTTTAAGGATTGTGGATATGCTCTAGTGTTATTCACACTTCCCCCTTAATCACGTTCGGTGGCAAAGTCATTGATCGATAGTCAGTGTAACTGATTTGAGGAGATTATATTTTTACCAAGTATCCCCATGTTATAAGACTCATGTGACCAACTGTAAGTTTATTTCTTGTATCCGTGCCGATATAATTACTACGTGCTACATGTACATATATTATAAATATGCACCGAGGTACGACATAACTTTCTACGTGCCATGAGATTACATATTTTGGGTTTTGCATTAAGAATACCTCCTATACTATATGACATGTGATATTATTATATTAATTTTTTACACGGTCATGGTATGTGGGTCAACTACCAAAGTGTGGCTAGGACTTGATTGATTATTATATCACGCTAGGGTGAATCTAAATTGAACTGCCAAGTGACAAAGTGGATTTGTATCTAGCATGGACTGTACTACGGTACGACATATAAGGGGAGTAACATGTGACCACGCTATGTGATTCCAACTAACCATAGTGTTAAACAGGAAACTAAAACATATAGAGCATTGGGAGGGAATATAATATCGAGATCGTGCCTAACTACCCACCTCCAGTCATCTGAATTGGGGTGTGCAGGCTAGTCCCTATGGATATTATTTAAATCCTCATTAGTGGATGGCAATATCCGACTATTATATGATACTATGTGTTCTATACGATCTTAGCTCGGTAGCCTTACGAGGGACCAGTGCATACTACTATATTCTATGCGGCAATTTATGGCTCGGCTAACCCTGCTAGTACCTGGCTCAATATGAGGATTCCTATATGGATAACATTTTTGAGATAACTCAGACTCCACATAACAAGCCGTAGGATTGATTGGCCGATCTAACAGAGCATGTGTTGGTAGTCTAGGGACCTGAACTATTGTGGTACGACGGTTCAACCCGTGTCCTTGTTTGGATTTAGGATTGCGCCAATGTGTCACAATAGGTCATGTACCGAAGCTGCATATTTGTAAGCCCACTTATTTTGGGATAGGGGTAATTTGATAATTTGTAATTATTTTTATTATTTTGTTTAATTAGATAGATTTAATGTATTAATTTCTAAATCCTTCTTTTATATATATGACCCTTTGATATGACTTTGATATTTTGAGCAATACACGACCTTTTTTCTTCTAACAAAATTTATATTAGTAATCTTGATTGAGTCTAATATAGTTGAAACATGGATGTTGCATTTATTTGATCTCCCCCATGCTCCAAAAATATTGATGAACTTCTATAATTACAATTATCATAAATTTGCCTCATTTTGACGAAAACTTGACCCAAATCCAAACCAAACACATGTAAGCATGTAGTGCACCCAAATATCCCCATGCACACACACACACACACACACACACACACACACACACACACACACACACACACACATATATATATATATATATATATATTTATAGGAGATCTATCTATAGAAAGTGGTATATATGGCATCCTAGTTGGCAAATAAATACATAAACAATTACCTAACCACCCCAACAACCAAACCTTATCCAATTATAACCCAATAACCAACTATCCCTCTCATATTCGGCCAAGAGCAGCCCCCCTTGTGGTCGAACCCTATTAGCACTAGGAAATCCCTTTTATGTTTAAATCTATTTAAAAAGCTCATATATTTATCAACTAATCACCAAACCCTAACCCTAACCATAACAAATCTCTTTTTCCCTCTTTTGGCCGACCCCTCCTCTCTCCAATGTGTAAGAGAATCCCCTTACCATCTCTCCCTCACAACATCATCTCCTTCACCCAAAATCTCCTCATCTCTTTCAAAAGCTCTACTTTTTATCATCCCTCCACAATCTCTTCATCCAAACACCATTAAGCCTCTAAGAAGAACCCCATCTTCCCCATAAATATATTAAAAATCTATTGTTATCATCAATAACCCATCAAGAAGGGCGTAGCAAGCCAAGCACAAGCAAGAAAGAGCATTTCTTGGACAAGAAGAATCACACTCATCCAATCCTCCAAAGTGTTTGGTAAATCTTAAATCCTTCCTTCTCAAATCCCATGGCACGATCCTTTTAGGATATGTAAAATTATTGATTTAGAACCCCTACTTTGCTATCTTGTTCTCATATTAGAAAATATAAATTTTTTATGATAGGTTGGTGATAATTCGCTTGTCGGTAGAACTAGTTTGAGACTTTTAATGCGATTAATTGAGGGAATCATTATTAATTTTTAAAAATAAATTAATAGATATTTATTTGCTAAAAATTAAGTATTTTAAAATTATTTTTTGTTATTTTAATGTCAAATCTGAACCCTATAATTAAGGGCCACTAGCCTAGGTTTTCGGGTGATTTTGTGGCATTATTTTGCTAGAAAATAGAGGATGTGTTGGATGGGATAAAGAGGTAAAAAAATTTTAAGATTAAATCAGAATATAATATAATATAAAATATTTTTTTATAAATATAAATCCTACTAATGGACTGGCAACGTCCCGAACAAGTTTCGGACAAAACTAGTCAACCTAAAGTAGCCATAATCTTGAAATAGGTTTATTTTATTAAATCTAGAAATTTATTTTTAAATAAGTATAAATTATATTTAAATCAATATTATATAATTTATTATGATTTATGTTCATGTCATTTAATTGGGAACTGAAACTTAAATTTAGGAAGTCAAAAATCAAGAAACTAGGTCCCGATACCCTGTAAAAGTAAGCAAAGTTGTTAGAAATAATAACGGACTTTCTTATGCAGGGCATCGAATAAATTATATAATTAAGTTATAATTAAAATAATTCGTGATTGGACCCTTAAGCGTATTAATTGATTGATAGGTCAATTGAATCCCAAAGGAGTGGACACGGGATCATCTTTACCATCACTGACTACAGAACCAGGCAAGTGTACCTTGCCAAGATATTTACAGTTCTAAATTATTTATTTAATATTATATTTGTGTGGCTTGGTTGATGTACTTGATGAGCCTAGGTCCGTCATATGATACTTTGTGTCTGAACAAGATTCGGGTACCGACATCCTCTACGGAGTTGAGTAACGTAGTCAGAGAGTCATATTTACAAATCCATGTTGGTGCAAACATTATTTGCACATCCAACCATAGGACACTGGACACGATATTCATGTGACAGAGTCTTTCTTGACTTGTTCGTGGTACTTGGACTCTAGATAGGACTACATGATGCATGATATATGGATGATTATAGTGATACATAGTGACTAAGACTTATGCTGATAGTTAGAGGTCATGAGCTTGCGTGTCTTGATTGAGACGTGAGGTTACATTGGGTGGGGAGATTCTTCATCGTGCTCTTAGCTTATTTTACTTATTACTATTTATTGTGTATTAGGCTTTAGATTCCCTCTACAGAATCTAAGGTATTATATATATATATATATATATATATATATATATATATATATATATATATATATATATATATACAGCTTCCTCCTGGTTCCCCCACACAGAGTCTTGAGTGTACTATTAGATTACGGAAGCGTCCTTTGAGATCTTCCGTGAGTACCAACCCGGGGTACGAGTCTATACTCTCATTTGCATGTCACATAGTTGGTTACAGTAGTTTACCCTGGATTATAGTTTTATTACACTATTTACTTCCGGCTTGTTGTTTACTTGTACCTTGTTACGTCTCTCTGAGGATCTGCTCCCCAGCCAGTTTTTGTAGCATAGACGATTATGGAGACTTTGGAGTTACTGATGTGTGTTGTTGTCATGCGGGCATTGGTGCCAGGTACTTATATCATTTATACCAGAGTTATGATTATTTATTCATATTGCTTATTCATCTGCTAATGTGGCCTAGTTTTTATAGAGTCGTATTTCTTTCTCGAGTCAATTCGAGCTTATGTGTTACTGGGCGGCCGACTTTAGCACATATAGTTTATTCTTGATATTTTATTCTTTATGTGGATTGTGACATAGATATTTTTAGTATTCTTAGATAGTTACCCTAATTATACAGCTTATACGTATTCGGGTCTGACCAGAGTCTGGTCGAATGTGTAGCGGGCATATTGCCTATTCCTAGTCCTACGTATTTTGGAACTGGAGCGTGACATATTTTTGTGGTGGTCCATGTAGGTCTGTGCATATCGTTTCGGTTACGTTATTGTGCCGAGCGAGCCTGTAATTAGGATAAGGTTGTTAGGATCTCAATCCATAATTACTATTAAAACTTCTTTTGATTTCTATTATCGTCCTTGAACCTCGAAATTATAATCATCCATACTTTCTTTGAACTCTTATTATTTAATTCTTATTTTTTCTAACTTGGAGAGATGAACACTCGTGCGCACTGATCTGCCCAGGAGAAGATTTTTGTCAAGACGAAGAAGACATATTTGATAGATTATTTGTAAGTAGATGATTACCTGAGTAGTGAAGATCGTGGTAGATAATTTGTAGATATTAGAGTGAGAATAGATTAAGACATTACCAGTAGGAACCTAAAAAAAGATGGACTCTATCAATTGCCTAGATTAGAAGTGATGGGTTACTTTAGATAAATATTTTAGATGTATGTGAGTGATTTTATTTTAAGATATAAAATTATGTTTTGATAAGATGGTTTAATCTAAGGTGGGTAGGCTTCTCGACTAGCGAATTAGTTTGGAGGTTAATCAATTGATGAATATGAGAATTGTCAAATTTTGGTACTTTGAGGCTTAAACTTCTATGTGATTTAAAAAAAAAGGGGGTATTTTATTTTAAATTGAGAAAAAAAATGATGAGATAAGGAGCTAGAGATTTATTTAATTTTAAATTTTAAGACGATTACGATGTAATAGGTTTAAAATTTTAAATTAAAATATCTTGGATGAATTTAAATGTTGTGGAGTTTAAATTTTAAGGATAAATATTAATTCAAATAAAGAGTTGAAAATTTGATATGACAGCATTAACGATTTGTTAAACCATAAGTTTTTGAAGATTATGATATGACTGAATTTGCGTTTAAATTTAAAAGAGATTATGTGATGAATTTAAATTTAGATTTTACGAATCTTGAAGCATTTAAATTTTGTGGGATTTATATTTGAAGATTTTGATAAGATTTGACTTGAAATCTAAATTTTAGAATTTTAGGATATAAAGAGGCATCGCATTGGTGAATCTTAATTTCAAAATTTTGTAATTATTTTGTTGTTTGAGTATTGTGTGAAAAATAATAATATAAAGAATAATATCGAGAGAATAGTTTCAAATTCAAAATTTGTGGATGAGAATTTGAATTAAAATTTATTCAGGAGAATATACAATGATTGAATTTAAATTGGAGGATTGGATTTAAACTTGAATGATTGAGATTGAGTTATTAAATGAAGTTTTGAGGAATTAGATTTCAATTGAAAATTTAAATGGTAGAATTAAAATTTTAAAACTTGGAGAAGAGTTTGATAAAATAGATTTATATTTCCTTGAAAAAAAATTTTAGAGGGTTAATTAATATTTGGTGAATTTGAGTAAGTTTTAGGATATTTATTGAATTGAAGGTAAGTAAAAATTATGGTACAAAAATTGTGGTTGATTATATAAAGGAAAAAATATAGATGACTAAAATTTGATGGAACAATTTTTGAAATTCAAAATTTTAGATGAGATTATTTTAAACTTTGTGATTGGATTTAAATTTTAAGAATAGATGGAATTAAATTAAGTTTTAAGATTTGATAAGATAAAGATATATTGTATTAAAGATTATAAATTTTGGGGATTTAATTTGATCCTAGAAGGTTGGCTAGAATTAGATATGCCATATATGAATTATTTTGTTGGGTAGCTTTATGATTGGTAGGTTTAATGATGTTATAGAGAAAAAAATTAATTAAGTTACCGGTATCATTGTTTCAAAAAAATAAAATTTATTAAAAAAATTGAGAAATGGAGGAGAAGACTATTTGAGAATTAAATTTTAAAATGGTGAAATACGACAAACTTTGATGATAAAATTTAAAGATTTATATGGTAAGATTGGATTTTTAATTCTGGAAAGACCATGATATACTGAATTTGATTTCTCTTTAAATTTGAAGGACTTAAATCTAGCCGTGTTTAAATTTTAGAATTTAAATTTGGAGAATAGAATTTTGGAGATTGGATTTAAAATTTTGAGTATTAGGTTTTTAAATTTAAATTTTAAGGAAACTAAGAAGATTAACATCATAGATAGTGGACTACAAGATTTGGATTCAAATTATATTTTTGAAGATTTGAATTAAATTCAAGTTTAAGAATTTGAGGACTTGGAATCTTATGGATTTAATTTTAGGGATTTCAAAAAAATTTGAATGAGTAGAATAATAATAAATTTTAACGGTGAGAATTGAGTTTAATTTAAATTTGAGGAGTTTAAATCTTGAAGTGGTTAAATTTTGAAGATTTAATTTTAAAATTTAATTAGAAGTTTGAGATAAAATTCATGGAATTCAAAGATAATGTTGATGATTTTGAGTGTTAGGAGTTCAATATAATATTGAGAATTGATTTATGGGTTGGATTAAACTAAAGGAATAACAATATAAAGATTAACTTTATCACTTATAGAATTGACTTTTTAGGACTTAATTTGAATTCAAACTTTGAAGATTTTTTTTCGAGAGATACGATTGATGGAGTAGATTTCGAATACAAATTTTGATGATGAGACTTTAAATTTTAAATTTATTCATGAGTTTGAAAGATACGATTGATGGAGTAGATTTCGAATTCAAATTTTGATGATGAGAGTTTGAATTTTTAAATTTATTCATGAGATATGCATTAGTAGGATTTAAATTGAGTAGTTATTTTTTTACTTTTAAATTTTTAGGATTGACCCATTAATTGATGTTTGAGGATGACCATTAATTTAAATACCGAAAATTCGTATATACACAATGGCAGTGAGGACAATAAAAATTATGACTATAAGGATAAATCGAATTATTAGAAAATTTTGATAAATTATTACAATATGAGATAAAAAAATTCAAGGATGGAATTAAAATTTTTAAAAAAATCAAGATTGGATTTGATTTTTAAGTTTGGATATGGAATTAAATTTGAAGGATTGAAGTATTAAATTTTTGAAGAATGTTATAAATAAGATTTAAATTTTGAGGAAATAATGTTAGATTGTAATTAAGAGTTACGACTTGGAAATCTAATTTTAAAAGAAGATTTTATTAGATTTTAAAATTTGAAGATAAATTCGAATTTTAAAGATTTACTTAAAAATTTTAAGCTGTGAGGATGAAGTAAATTTTGAGGACTTTGTTAAATAACAAAAGCGATTTGACTTCATGATTATATTGCTTGAATTTTAATGGTGAATATATATATATATATATATATATATATATATATATATATATATATATATATATATATATATATATATATATATATATATATATATATATATATATATGTTATTGAAGATCTTAAATTTCGAGGACAAATTTTTTATAAGATGGGTAGATTGTAAGCCCTCTAATTTTGGGATAGGGATAATTTAATAATTTGTAATTATTTTTATTATTTTGTTTAATTATATAGATTTAATGTATTAATTTCTAAATCCTTCTTTTATATATATGACCATTTGACATGGCTTTGATATTTTGAGCAATGCACGAACTTTTTTCTTCCAAAAAAGTTTATATTACTAATATTGATTGAGTCTAATATAGTTGGAATATGGATGTTGCATTTATTTGATCTCCCTCATGCTCCAAAAATATTGAAGAACGTTTAGAATTACAGTTACCGTAAAATTGTCTCATTTTGACTATAACTTGACCCAAACCCAACCCAAACACATGTAGGCATGTAGTGCACCCAAATATCCCCATATATATATATATATATATATATATATATATATATATATATTATATTTACATGAATGTATTTCTATTTATAGGAGATCTATCGATAGAAAGTGGTATATGTGGCATCCTAGTTGGCAAATAACTACATAACAAATTCTCTAACCACCCCAACAACCAACTCTTTCTCTCATATTCATCCAAGAGCAGTCCCCCTTGTGGCCGAACCCTATTAGCACTTGAAAATTTCTCCTATGTTTAAATCTATTTAAAATGCTCATATATATCAACTTATCACCAAAACCTAACCATAACAAATCTCTTTCCCCCAATTGTAGCTGACCCCTCCCCTCTTTCCAACGTGTAAGAGCAGCCCCTTACCATCTCTCCCTCACAACATTATCTCCTTCACCAAAAATATACTCATCTCTTCCAAAAACTCCACTTTTTATCATCCCTCCACCATATCTTCATCCAAACACCATTAAGCCTCCAAGAAGAACCCCATCTTCCCCATAAATATATCAAGAACCCATTTTTATCATCAACAACCCATCAAGAAGGGAGTAGTAAGCCAAGCACAATCTAGAAGGAGTATTTCTTGGACAAGAAGAATCACCCTCATCCAATCCTCCAAAATTTTCGGTAAATCTTAAATCCTTCCTTCTCAAATCCCATCGCATGATCCTTTTAGGTTAAATAAAATATTGATTTAGAACCCCTACTTTGCCATCTTGTTCTCATATTAGAAAATATAAAAAAATTATGATAGGTTGGTGATAATTCGCTTGTCGGTAGAACTAGTTTGAGGCTTTTAATGCGATTACTTGAGGGAATCTTTAATAATTTTTAAAACTAAATTAATAGATATTTATTTGATAGAAATTAAGTATTTTTAAATTATTTTTTGTTATTTTAATGTCAAATCTGAACCCTATAATTAAGGGCCACCAGCCTAGGTTTTCGGATAATTTTGTGGCATTATTTTGCTAGTAAATAGGGATATTTTGGATGGGATAAAGAGGTGAATAATTTTTGAGATTAAATCAGAATATAATATAATATAAAATAATTTTTATAAATATAAACCCTACTAATGGACTGGCAATGTCCCGAACAAGTTTCGGACAAAACTAGTCAACCTAAAGTAGCCATAATCTTGAAATAGGTTTATTTTGTCAAATATGTGAATTTATTTTTAAAATAAAAATAAATTATTTTTAAATCAAGATTATATGATTTATTATGATTTATGTTTATGTTATTTAATTAAAAACTTAAACTTAAAATTTGGAAGTCAAAAAACAAAGAAACTAGGTCCCGATACCCTGTAAAGTAAGCAAAGTTGTTAGAAATAATAACGGGCTTGGTTATGCAGGACATCGAATAAATTATATAATTAAGTTATAATTACAATAATTCATGATTGGACCCTTAAGCGTATTAATTGATTGATAAGTCAATTGAATCCCGAAGGAGTGGATGCCGGATCATCTTTACCATCACTGACTACAGAACCAGGCAAGTATAACTTGCCAAGATATTTACAGTTCTAAATTATTTATTTAATATTATCTATGCATTAGATATTATATTTGTGTGGCTTGGTTGATGTACTTGTTGAGCCTAAGGCCATCATACGATACTTTGTGTCTGAACAAGATTCGGGTACCGACATCCTCTGCGGAGTCGAGTAACGTAATAAGAGAGTCATATTTACAAACCCATGTTGGTGCAAACATTATTTGCACATCCAACCATAGGACACTGGACACAATATTCATGTGACAGAGTCTTTCTCGACTTGTTCGTGGTACTTGGACTCTGGATAGGACTACATTATGCATGATATAGGGATGATTATAGTGATACATAGTGACTAAGACCTGTGTTGATAGTTAGAGGTCATGAGCTTGTGTGTCCTGATTGAGACGTAAGGTTATATTGGGTGGGGAGAGTCTTCATCGTGCTCTGGGCATATTTTACTTATTACTATTTATTATGTAATAGGCTTTAGGTTCCCTCAGCAGAATCTAAGGTATTATATATATATATATATATATATATATATATATATATATATATATATATATATATATATATATATATATATTGTCACGCCCCAGGCCTAAAATATCGAGGGACTAGACACGTGGCAATGGCCAGCAGCACACACCGATGGACAAATCCAATTTAAAGGATCCATCGGAGCGTACTTAAGCTGTAATACAACAATAAGGATCTAAATATAATAATCTCATCCACAGAAATGAATATAACAATATCAGAATCATAAAGCAAGATTAATCTCAAAAAAATATAATACTCGAGAAATAACACGATAATGAGTCTGATACATCTGTCAAGATACAAGAATAAAGATAACCACAGCAAATACTGAGTATGGAACAGTATATACTCAGAAGATACCCTCAGGGATCACTCGTCTACTGGATCTGGTACTGCTCCAGTGTCTGCTCCTGCTCCTGCTAATGCTCCTGTTCTGTATACCTTGGGGTAGATCTCGTCTGCTAATCCTGGGGACATAATCCGGATCCAGGTCCTCAGGGGACATAGCAAGGTACAAAATAACTCAATCCATAAATAATGCAGTGTAGAAAATAAATGAAATAAATAGGGTAAATATGTAACCATCTATGTGAAATGTAAGTAAGAGCATCACTAGTACTCAGGCTGAGATCGCTACAAGCTCTGTGTCGGGGAGCCGGGTAGCAGTAATAACACATAATGTGCCTAGCTCTGCTAGAGAGTCTACGGCCTCACAATAATAATAGATATATATAAAACAGCCTGTAGACTGTGTGTCTCTTCCCACCCAATGTAACCACACGTCTCATGTCCACAACGTCTCATGTACATGTCACGCAAGATCATCGCTAATGCAACAAGTTATATAATATCTATGAATATAATATCTATGTCAAATCCTGCAACCTACACAGAATTACCATGAATATATCAGGAAGATTCTGTCTCATGAATAGTGTCAAGTGTCCTGGGTTATGATGTATTTGATAAGACAAGTACGAGAATGTATAGGGTCTCGGTATCCATGTCTAAGTGACGTTACACAACTCCGCGTACGGTGTTGGCACCCGACTATTAATCGGACGCTAAGTAAAGTCACACGGTCCTAGGTTAAGCAAGTACAACAGATAAATAAGACTAAGAAATATGTAACAAGAACTGCAAGATTTGGCAAGGTACACTTGCCTGGGGTTTGAATACCAACAACTGTCCCTGTATCAGGGGATTCTGCAAGTACTCCTCCAAAAGATGAAATAAACATCACCAACAGGTTCAAAAAATATCAAATAGCTAGAAACGCCTGTCCTTAAGTCCAATTTGGACATAAGGGCAAAAATCATAGTTTCTGGTCAAAGCGGGGTCCACATGTGGCCCGCTTCGCAGCAAAAATGTGTCAGAATCAATGGTCTCCAAATTCATCAAACTTAGTGTTAACAAGTCCAGAACGGTGATACGAACCGAACGAAACTTCCAGAACTGGATTTCGATGAGCCGATCACAAAATCGCCCGTCAAGTAGAGTCGCGGGGCCCACGATACGCGATTTTGTCAACATTCTCAGAATTGAACCAAACTTGGGTCACAGGACCAGCGTATTGCTACGAGTCCGATGGCACAAGTTTCGTTTCGATCCGATGTGTGTACACAAAGTTACAACATGTTCCAGAATAGACGGATACGGAGCGTTGTCGGCGGATACGCTTTGATTCCGGTGTGCACCACATCCAAATCAACTTCTGCAAAATCACGCACGTCCGTATCAACGGCGCGCACCTTTTGGTAAAGATCGCGCGCGATAAGTCATCCCGTTTGGCGGGGCGCACTCAGTTCCAGGGAAAAATAAGATATTGTTTTTCCTGTTTTTGGATTGCGATTTACGATCGCCATTGGATGCGACGCACCGAGCGGGTTGCACGGGCATCGAGAGGGTTACACAGCCTACGCGTCCCAACTGACGGAACAAAAAACAGAGCAACGAGGAGAGAGAATGGGTTACCTGAACAGGGCTCCGTGGAACGGGGTTTTTTTCGTGTTCGTGGGTCGACACGACACAGGGGAACACTGTGTCCACTGTGTCCGGTTGCTCTGTACGGGCTAGGGTTTGGCAATAGGTCACCGGTGCTCGCCGGAGGAAGGCGGAGACGGCCGGGGACGGCTCAGGCGAGGCTGGCCGGGATTCTGGCGGGTCGTCGACGGCGAGGTCCTGGGTGGCGGAGGGCGGCGCTGGAGAGAGGCGGAGAGGGGTCTGCTCGGGGAGACGGCTGAGCGGAGATGGGGTTCGTCGGGAGGAGGAGGAGGAAGGCGGAGGTGCTAGGGGTTCTCGATGTTTTGCGGGGGAGGAGAGTGTCGAAGCGGGGCTGGGAGTCAGGGCGAAGGAAGACGAGGGAGGAGGAGGTTCTGGTCGGCGGGGCTCGTCGTGGGATATGATGGAGAGGGAAGACGAGGGAGGAGAGAGGAGTTAGTCTAGGTTTCCGGCGGCGGAGCGAGGAGTTCGAGGGAATTTATAGCCGTCGGAACAGTGAAGGTCGGTTAGGATTAGGATTTAGGGTTTCGGCGGGTTAACGGGTCCGGGTCGGGTTTAATTCGGATCCGACCCGACCCGTTAAGAGCTGGGTTTAGTTCGGTTCGGTTTACTGCGGTTCGGTTCAGTTTATTTAAAATAAACCGGGTTCAATTTTAGGGTTTATTTTGGTTCAAATATAAATTAGTTTTTAGGGCTTTAAAAATATTTCTGGTGTCCAATAAATTCTCGAAAAATTATCCTGTCTAGTTTTTCATTTTACACCAAAAATATTATTTTTATAATTTTAATATTAATTAACATTATTTAAAAATCATTTAATCACAAAATACCTTAGTTTTAATTCCCGAATTATTTTAGAAAATTGTGTAAAATTATTTTAAAAATTTGAAAAAAAATTAGGGTGATTACAATCTACCCAACTTATAAAAATTTCGTCATCGAAATTAAAATTAAGCCACAGTAGAAGACAAGGATGGTATAAGATTTGCATTGGTTAAAATGCAAGGCTAGGTTTAACGGAGTGGGCGATGTTGTGCGTTGCATATTCCGAAAATTATGGGAAAAATCCATATGAGCGAAAAATTGGTTTCTTCATGTGTCATGTCAATAATGTGGACACCTAAATACTCTTTTGCATAAAAATGCCCAACCATTGAAACGTTGCACAAAGATGGAAATGGAAGATGGGCATGTCTAGGACAAGGATATGGAATTTGTAGGAAGGCAGTGACTAGTGAAGTGCTCCAATTATCAAAGCAATGGTAAGATACGCCAAGTGATACCATGTTGTAAAACTAAATAAAAATACCGTGTTCTAATTCTAGGTGGATTCGAGCTAGCCCAGTCTCACTATCTAAGCCAAGTAGGTCTAATTTCTTGGGTGAGGGGGGGGGTTCACAATCCAGCCAACTTAAAGCAATCTCGTCCCCAAAATTAAAATAAGGCATAATTTATTGATCCTTCAAGTACATAAGGCAAGTAAATCGCAATCTCCTCGCGATAATTAAAATCCTAATCATATCCATCGCAATCACTTCAAGGTTAAGATGATCATTGCTCCAATCAAACTTTAACCTATGGTTATCTCTTCTCCCTTGTTTCAAATTATCCACATCCAAATTTAAATTAACTCCATATAACATCTTCAAGATTTAAATACGTATATAAATTTAACTTACGATCTCCAACTATCATAATCTCCTCTAGAAGTAATTCGAGTCCATTATTATTTTTGTTTTCACTTATAAATTTTTGTATGCTTCAACCTTTTTTTTTCTTTCTAAATTCCATTCACATCCTCACTATTTCAAATAGGTAGTCCAACCATCAAATTTTTATTTTAATTTAAATCATCAAATTGAAAAATAATTTAAATGTAGTCCACCAATGTTCAAGTCTGAAATTCTATATTTATCCTCCAAATTCAAATTGATGATTCTACCTTCATTATTCAAAAATTTAAATCATGTACTTAAGGTATAAATATTGGGTCCTCAATATCAAGATTTTAAAAATTCATTAATCCTCATCATCTTAGTCATTCTTCTAAAATTCTCAAAATTAAAATGGCTTGAACCTCTCCCAATCTAATCTTACTCGATCATAATCTAAAAGAAATCACTCTCGAGTTGACAGTGCACTGCTACCCAACTTAGAATTTACCTATCTATCACATAAGGCTATATACTTTAAGAAAATATTCCTTAATCTGTTTACTCATGTCATTCAATCCTTAAAACTTCAATGTCGATTATATCTTATATGATATGTCCTTAATTACGAAAGAATAATCCTCAAGTATGTGATCGGCCTATGGGATATATCTAGTACTCTCTGTGTATCAAACTTATACCAAGCACGAGATTTTGTTTTTTTGAAATAAAAGAAGACGGAGATCAATAATAAAGAGTTCAAGGGAGAGGTAATAGAATAGAAGTATCGGGATCAAGGTGTTTAAAGAATTCAAATGGGAATTGTCAAGGCAGTTGTGGATTGAAATCCTATTTTGGTAATTCCTATTCACATGCTCGTTTTAGTATAGTTATGTAACCGATACGATCTGCTCAGACATATCTAGAGGGCAAGTACAGGTGTCTACTAGTCAACTATATATCATAATCCACGTAAAGTATTATTGCGAAGGGCGAATCAAGCGCACTATGGTTGATTAGATTGTGATACACTGATTCTGAAATGTATTATTGTGGGCCTCCGCAATAATACATATGTCATGAACAAGCTCGATAAAGAATAATCTTGCAAAACTAGGCTATAAAATAACAGCATAAGTCAAGGTAGTATTTGAAATATAAATACGCTAGATCATGATGAAAGAAGTCACAACATATTTCGAGTCCACAAGAAGTTAAGACTATATAATCTCTACAGTTATCATACAACTCCTTGTCTAAGTCTCTATTCGACCAATTAGGCATGGGCCTCTAAATTCTACCGTCTGAGTAACCATTGTCATCTTTTGCTAGCATACAATTAATGTTATTCAATTATACTACCTCGATGGGTCAAGTGGACTATGTGATACTAGGTTGTGAGGCATACTATCCAACTTAAAAGAATTAAACTAATACTGTGACAGTCTTAAGAGGATCCTACAAAATAACCTTGCACAGAAACTCTTATTAGGGTATATGAGGAAAGATCTTGGAACTTATTAGGGTCTCCTATTGCATTATATAGGTAAGGGTCACCTTAAGTCTTAATCATAGTGCTCATAGAACATGTGTCAATAGCGAGAATGGAAAGGTTACTAGTCTCAAGGGAAAGGAAATATAACTCGTATCGAGGTGGGGGTACAAATTACGTGATTTAACACTAAGGGATAATCATCGGGTCACAATCTACAAGATTAACTCAAACTTATCGAACTCTAACTACCAAGCACAAAATTTTCAAATTTAAGACTACAGCTATAATCCTAGCAAGCTATGGGTCCTTAACAAGGAATAAAACTACTTGGCCTACTATCAGAAGTTTCAGGTGGCACGAATTAAAAGACAGAGAAAAGAAGAACATATTTTAGTCGTTGCGCTTTAGCGAACGTTAAGTTCGCAGATGAACAACATGTAAAATTAAAATATGGTGCTCTAGATAATATCATGGTTTCCTAAGGTGAAGGTGGCGAGCAATTCTCCGTGTTTGAGGTATGATCTCATAGGGAATGTCATACTCGTTGCTCTGGGCTTCCTGAGGTACTGTCTGCTAATATCTCGACACGAACCTATATCCTAACACTATCTCACTATGCACATTAGGTTCAGTCCTAACATTCGATCTCGGATTTCTATTGGTTCCTCAAGACTGGGGTCAACATTAGGGTCAAATCTCTAACTAGCTCTTAGCAGTGCCTATACTACTCTTAGGTCAATCATGACTATAACAAGAAATAATGGTAAATTATTCTATAGGTGAGGGACGCTAGGGTTCATTAAGCGTTCTACTTAGGGGTGTGTCAATATCCTAGCTGTACTCTTAATAGGAAGGTTACCCTACTTATCATTCTATCAACAGGGACTTCTATATTCTAGGAGAAGGCTACACTCAAGAAACTAATGAGAAGGCACATGAATCAAGCAGGATGAAATTATTCAACGGAATGGATTGGAAGGAGGATGAGTCATAGTCAGTTGTGGATGATATCCTATACTCTAATCCTAGGTGCAAGCTTGCTCGGTCCCTAAGTTAAAACCGAACGATTTAGTCGAAGGACGTGCATGGGCCACCACAAAAACCATGTCATACCCCAGTCCCAAAATATCGAGGGACTAGACACGTGGCAATGGTCAGCAGCACACACTGATGGACAAACTCAATTTATTGGATCCATCAGGGCGCACTTAAGCTGTAATACAACAATAAGGATCTAAATATACTAATCTCATCCATATAAATGAATATAATAATTTCATAATCATAAAGCAAGATCAATCTCAATAAAATATAATACTCGAGAAATAACCCAATAATGAGTCTGATACATCTGTCAAGATATAAGAATAAAGATAACCACAACAAACACTGAGTATGGAACAGTATATACTCAGAAGATAACCTCAGGGATCACTCATCTACTGGATCTGGTACTGCTCCAGTGTCTGCTCATGCTCCTGCTCCTGCTAATACTCATGTTCCGTATACCTCGGGGTAGATCTCGTCTGCTAATCCTGGGGATATAATCCGGATCCAGGTCCTCAGGGGATATAGCAAGGTACAAAATAACTCAAGCCATAAATAATGCAGTGCAGAAAATAAATGAAATAAATAAGGTAAATATATAACCATCTATGTGAAATGCAAGTGAGAGCATCACTAGTACTCAGGCTGAGATCGCTACAAGCTCTGTGTCGGGGAGCTGGTAGCAGTAATAACACGTAATGTGCCTAGCTCTGCTGGAGAGTCTACGGTCTCACAATAATAATAGATATATATAAAATAGCCTGTAAACTGTGTGTCTCTCCCCACCCAATGTAACCACACGTCTCATGTCCACAACGTCTTATGTACATGTCACGCAAGATCATCGCTAATGCAATAAGTCATATAATATCTATGAATATAATGTCTATGTCAAATCCTGCAACCTACACAGAATCACCATGAATATATCAGGAAGATTCTATCTCATGAATTATGTCAAGTGTCCTGGGTTATAATGTACTTGATAAGACAAGTACGAGAATGTATAGGGTCTCGGTATCCATGTCTAGGTGACGTTACACAACTCTGCGTACGGTGTTGGCACCCGACTATTAATCGAACGCTAAGTAAAGTCGCATGGTCCTAGGTTAAGCATGTACAACAGATAAATAAGTCTAAGAAATATGTAACAAGAACTGCAAGATTTGGCAAGGTACACTTGCCTGGGGTTTGAATACCAACAACTATCCCTGTATCAGTGGATTCTGCAGGTACTCCTCCAAAAGCTAAAATAAATATCACCAACAGGTTCAGAAAATATCAAATAGCTAGAAACGCCTGTCCTTAAGTCTAATTTGGACATAAGGGCAAAAATTACAGTTTTTGGTCAAAGCGAGGTCCACATGTGGCCCGCTTCTCACCGAAAAATATGTCAGAACCAATAGTCTCCAAATTCGTCAAACTTAGTGTCAACAAGTCCAAAACGGTGATAAGAACCCAATGGAACTTCCAGAACTAGATTCCGATGAGCCGATCACAAAATTGCCCGTCAAGTAGAGCCGCGGGGCCCACGATACGTAATTTTGTCAACGTTCTTAGAATCGAACCAAACTTGGGTCACAGGACCAGCGTATTGCTACGAGTCCGATGACACAAGTTTTGTTTCGATCCAACGTGTGTACACAAAGTTACAACGTGTTCCAGAACAGGCAGATACGAAATGTTGTCTGCGAATACGCGTTGATTTCGGTGTGCACGCACATCCAAATCAACTTCTGTGAAATCCTGCACGTTTGTATCAACAGCGCGCACCTTTTGGTGAAGACCGCGCGCGACCAAGTCGTCTCGTTTGGTGGGGCGCACTCAGTTCCGGGGGATCGCGGTTAGCGATCGTCACAGGACGCGACGCACCGAGCGGGTTGTACGAGCATCGAGAGGGTTACACAGCCTACGCGTCATAACGGACGGAACAAAAAATGGAGCAACGAGAAGAGAGAACGGGTTACCTGAACAGGGCTTCATGGAACAGGGTTTTCTTCGTGTTCGTGGGTCGACACGACACAGGGGGACACTGTGTCCACTGTGTCCGATTACTGTGTCCGGGCTAGGGTTTTGCAATAGGTCACCGGTGCTCGCCGGAGGAGGGCGGAGACGGCTCAGGCGAGGCTGGCCGGGATTCTGGCGGGTCGTCGACGGCGAGGTTCTGGGTGGCGGAGGGCGGCGCTGGAGAGAGGCGGAGAGGGGTCTGCTCGGGGAGACGTCTGAGCGAAGATGGGGTTCGTCGGGAGGAGGAGGAGGAAGGCGGAGGTACTAGGGGTTCTCGAGGTTCTGCGGGGTAGGAGAGTGGCGGAGCGGGGCTGGGAGTCAGGGCGGAGGAAGACGAGGGAGGAGGAGGTTCTGGTCGGCGGGGCTCACCGTGGGATACGATGGAGAGGGAATAGGAGGGAGGAGAGAGGAGTTAGTCTAGGTTTCCGGCGGCGGAGCGAGGAGTTCAAGGGAATTTATAGCCGCCGTAACAGTGAAGGTCTGTTAGGATTAGGATTTAGGGTTTCGGCGGGTTAACGGGTCCGGGTCGGGTTCAATTCGGATCCGACCCGACCCGTTAAGAGCTGGGTTTGGTTCAGTTCGGTTTACAGCGGTTCGTTTCGGTTTATTTAAAATAAACCGGGTTCAATTTCAGGGTTTATTTTGGTTTAAATATCAATTAGTTTTTAGGACTTTAAAAATATTTCTGGTGTCCAATAAATTCCTGAAAAATTATCCTATGTCTAGTTTTTCATTTCACACCCAAAATATTATTTTCATAATATTTTAATATTAATTAACAATATTTAAAAATCATTTAATCACAAATACCTTAGTTTTAATTCTCAAAAAATTTCAGAAAATTATTTTAATAATTTAAGAAAATTAGGGTAATTATATATATATATATATATATATATATATATATATATATATATATATATATATATATATATATATATAGCTTTCTCCTGGTTTCCCCACTTGGAGCCTTGAGTGTACTATTAGATTACGGAAGTGTCCCTTGAGATCTTCTGTGAGTACCAGCCCGGGGTACGAGTCTATACTCTCATTTGCATGTCACATAGTTGGTTACAGTAGTTTACCCTAGATTATGATTTTATTACACTGTTTACTTCCGGCTTGTTGTTCTTTTGTACCTTGTTATGTCACTCTGAGGACCTGCATCCCTGCCAGTTTTTGTAGCATAGATGATTATGGAGAGTTTGGAGTTGCTGATTTGTGTTGCTTGTGTTGCTTGTCATGCGGGCATTGGTGTCAGGTACTTATATCATTTCTATTGGAGTTATGGTTATTTATTCATATTGCTTATTCATCTGCTGATGTGACCTAGTTTTTATAGACTCATATTTCTTTCTCGAGTCTATTCGAACTCATGTGTTACTGGACGGTCGACTTTATCACATGTAGTTCATTCTTGATATTTTTCTTTATGTGGAATATGACATAGATATTTTCAATATTCTTAGATAGTTACACTTATTATACAGCTTACACATATTCAGGGCAGACCAGAGTCTGGTTGAATGCGTAGCTGGCATGTTACGTATTTCTAGTCCTAGGTATTTTGGGACTGGGGGTGACAATATTATATCTATATCTTAGCTTATATTATGACATGTGTGTCCTGGTTTATATTAAAATGGCCAATACTTCGATCAGTTTATTTGCACTTTTTTGCTAATATAAATAGTAACTAAATATACCAATTTTTTTAAAATAAATTAAATAATGCTCATCCCTAACTGTGACTGTGTCCGTGTTAAAATTTAGATAAAATAAACCCAAATCGTGTCCATGTCTGTATTGAGAAAAAAAAATTGGTAATCAACACTATGTTTGTGTCATGTGTCCGTGTTTGTGTCCCATGTTGGTAAACCTAATTCAATTTCATAACTACTAAGAAATTTAACCTAAATAAAAATATTCAAAGCATGTCATGTCATATATATATATATCAGAATATGCTATAGAGATATTGTGTTTCCATATATCAGAATGTATTATCTCATATCTTTTTAATCCTGACTCTTTTCTAGTATGGCAAACTTCTAATTATAACTAACAAAATTTAAATTCAGCGTCCGATATTAACCCAGTGTAGAATTGTAGTCCCTCCTTCATACAAATACATAGGTCATGGTCTTCTCAGCTCTAACTCAACTGTGCAGTCCCCCATCTAACTCTCCCAAATACCCGAGCACCCTGAACTAACTCACTACCCAGTCCTCCCCCATATTGCTGCCACTGATCACTAATACCCCACAGCTCCCAAATACTTCTGGGCCTGAGCCTTGAGCTCTAACATACTTTTACCCCCATGTATATCTCAAGCATTACAAAATTTGGATCTGCAGTAGGAACTGCCACATCCCACAGGGACTGATAGTATCACACCCTCACAAATTCCTCAAATCAGGTACAATTACACTATGAAGTACCCACTGAATTATTGCTTCTACTGCAACAATGAATTTGAGACACTTGAGCCCTCGCAACTCTTGCACACCCTCACCCATACACAATGCACTTGCACCCTCATACCCTCCTTAGATATACATTCTCCCAACAACCACACTCTCTGCATTACACTAGCACAACCCTCTTCACTGTCCTCCTTACACATGAACCACATACCCATATCTAATATAACCCCCCTTACACTACACTACACCATATAGATATAATATAATATCATAAACAACTCATGTGCAAGAATACCCGAATGATACTCATTACACATCTGTGTCTAGCGTATAATGTATGTATGTGTGTCCCGACCCCTACAATCCAATTATAATAATTAACCAAATCAAAATGAGGGTTAGGGTTACCTTAGCCGGAGGAGAAGATGATCTGACGGAGACAGAGGGGGTCGAGGGTAGAGGAGGAGGAGGGCTTGGGGGTCGTACGCCGGAGGAGTAGAGGGGGTCGGGGGTCGGTGAAAGAGGAGGAGGAGAGGGGGTCGGGGGTTGGTGGAGGAGGAAGAGGAGAGGGGGTCGGACGTCGGATAAGGAGGAGGAGGAGGAGGAGAAGGAGGAGGGTGAGGAGGAGAAGGCGAGCGAGGGGTCAGGTCTCATGAGGGCGAGTGGGGGGAGGGGCTGCTGGAGAAGGGGAGGTCGCCGGGGCGGGGGTTAGGGTCGCCGGAGAAGGGGAGGGGGTCGGGGCGGGGGTTAGGGTCGCCGGAGAGAGAAAGAGAGAGAGAGAGAGAGATTGAGAATTGGGGGAAATAAAATACTGCTGGGAATTTTAAGTTTTCGCAGTGACAGATAATTTTGTCGCTAATTCGTTGCTAAAATAACAGTGACGGATTAGAGACAAAATATTGACAAAATATATTTACATAAATAACTTAGTCGTTATTTCGTCGAATTTTTGTCGTTGACTCAGCGGTGGAGTAGTTTACTGTCACGCCCCGATCCCGTGGAATCGATAGTCGTCCCCCTGGCGTGACCGCCGTGCGGACCTAGGTTGCGCACCGCACAAGGTGTCACGACCCGCACCCGGTTTAGGGGCACGAGTGCGTGGGTACGTCCAGCCTACGCCGTAGCATCGACGGTAGAACGCTGTCTAGGTCGAGTACTATCTAAACAATCTCACGCTAGTATCCAACTCCATAAGGAGACTCGGATAACACTATAAAAATATTAACAACATACTCAATCACAACTACAGCACGATAGGAATTTGAAGAAATAAAAGAAATACAACACAAGTCTAATGAAAAAATAATCATACCTGCAATTAGTAACAACGAATCCCCAAATGTCAGAAATAAGTCCACTAAGGTCACAGTCTGGAAAAATATTTTCCAGTCAGGAAGGAGCAAAGTACATCTCTAACTAGAAGTTCTATATAAATGACATAAACTATGTAGCAGTTCTAGATGGAAATATACCGGATGCATGTATAGGTACGAGAAATGTACAAGGAAAGAAATACTGGAAATACTGTAAGTAAATGCAGGAAAAGAAACAATATGTCAATGAGCAAGAAACCTATGACTAAGTGTGTGAGTACTAGCTTTAACATGTGATCGGCTTGGGAACTTGATCAGGCTGGTTACATGTGATTAGCTATGATTCATGGAAGGTCAGGCTAACCGTTGGTTAGCTATGATGCATGTAGAGGTCAGGCTAATCACACGTAACAGCTATGAGGCACGGAGATGGTCAGGCCGCACCCGACGTGAGATGTGGGGTGAGCTATGATGCATGAAAAGTTGGGTATGATCACATATCTACACTAAAATACTCTCCACCCCCGACTGGTATAGTAGATCCAATCATGGTACGCTATGGCACGGGATTCCCTAGGGAGGTAACAAATCTCCCCGAAAATCCGTGTCTGTACATGCACAAGATAACAAGGAAACAAGTCTTGTACAAGCTACACCATGAATGAGGAATAACATGACGAGATCCGCTTATACCAATCCGTGTAACCAACGTGTTAAGAACATGGATATTTACACTAGATACAGTGAACATAGGAGATATCATAAATTAGAAACTAATCAAAGAATGTACTCGCCTTGGGTCCTTAGCTGTCAATACCAATGTCCTGTCCCAGAGTATCGTCTGGAGAATCCGACAGTCCTATAAACATATAATAATATCACTTGTATCAGATGCTACACTAACACACAGTCTATAAACACTGAAATTAGGACTACTCTAGGTATGATACTGGTCACCTAGGATCACCTAGTAGATTCACCAATTAAACGTATTATTAATAATCAAATATAATACATATATATAAGCCTATCAGTAATTTGTACAAAATACGTATATAATATATACACTAAATAGATGTATATAAATATACATTCATATACCAAACTATGTTTATACACATATATATAGGTCCACATATTTATACCTATAGTTTTATTTATAATTTAATTTAAAAGTTATTTATATATAAAAATCTAATGAATTATGCAGAATAATTAACAACATGAAAAGCCAAAGCATTAAAGTCTAACAGAACTAGTTACCCCACGTTCACACAGATCTATACAACTCCCGCAACATTTGTTCCAGTAAAGAAAATTTTACACAATTCCTTCCTCTTCCATAGTATTCTTCGTATATTCCTTCGTCTTAATTCAACCACACAATAAATTAGTAAGGAGGTTGCATTCATTCATTTAGGGTTGTATTAACACTTTTATTGAACCAAGCATATTCATTTCTAGCAAGGACAAACCTATACGAAAAATGTCCATAAGAAAAATTGTAGGCATGTGGTTTCATCATTGCCACCCACACACTCCAAGTATCAATTTAAGAGTCTATTCATTTCCTTTGCCAGGTCATGCACACCACTATTCTATAACACGACATTCAAGTTTAGTTTCTCGCTCTCCTCTACCAATGACAACTTTATTTTATTCTCACAGAGTTCCAGATTCACAACTCTGCATAGCCAAATCCCTATCCATGTATACATAATCATGTTTATAACCACAACATAACTTAAATATCTATAGGCTTGATTCGTTCATGGTCAAAGAATAACTCCAGCTTTATAATACTCCTACTAACTATTTGTACATAAATTCCTACACAAGCTAGCAAGTTGAGTGGATAGCTGGGGAGAGAAAGGTGCACCTGAGGGTGGAGAGCAGCGGTTCGTGGGGGTAGCTCGCCGGAGTTGGGGTTCCCGTGGTGATGGTGATGATGATGGTGGTGGTGTATGAACTCGGCGGAAGGAGCTTCGGGATGGCCGGGGAGTCGGTTCAGGAGGAGGAGGATGGCCGGACTGGCTGTCGAGGAAAGGGACAGCAACTCCGTGAAGCCGAGGGATGGCCGGAGCTGAACGAGGGGGCCGGAGCAGATGGAGTCGGGTTCGTCGGAAAAGGAGCAGGGAGCTGTGGTGGTTGGCCGCCTGAGGGAGGATGAGGGAGGAGTCGAGGATGTACGCAGAGGGAGCTCGGTCGCCGGAGCAGGTCGGCGGTAGAGGAAGAGCACAGCGGGGAATGGGAGCAGCGGGCCGGAGGAGCTCGTGAACAGTTGCCGGAGTACACAGCGGGTCAAAGCTTGGAGAACCGGCAGGCAGTCAGAGCAGCCAGCGGAGGGACTCATGGGCTAGGCCGGGCGGCCGGACGCGTGGGCAGCGCCGGCCGGGTGTAGCGCAGACTCGGTGAACAGTATATGGGGGGGTGAACAGTGTTCCCCCCTTCTTCTTCCTTTGAATTCAAAAAAAATAAAGAAGAAGGAGAAGGAAGAAGAAGAAGAAGAAGAGAAAGAGAAGAAGAAGGGAAGGAGGAGAAGAAGAATTACATACGTAGGAGAGAGGGAGGTGGAGGCTTGTTTGGAGGTGGGAAAACCTAGATTTTTCTAGGGATTAGGGTTTGATGGGACATTAAATAGGAGAGGTGGGTTTGTAAATGAAAGGTGAGGATTGGCCCATTAAATGTGTGGTCCAGATTGGTCATGGAGAAAATTAATTCATGTAGGAATGAGGGTGAGGTTTAAAAATATTATTAGGCTCCCTCATTGTTTTAAATAAATGAGGTGTTGACACAAAATACAAATTTGCAAATTAGCCCCTTAAATTTGGGTATTTGCATAGACGCATAAAATGACAAAAATTTTGGGGGCGATTCGGTGTCCGGTGTTTTGTAGGGTCAGGAGGCGCTGTAAGTTTGGTGTGGGCTCAATTTGCAGGGCACTGGAATTAAATTGGGATTTTCAGAATTTGTTTAAATAGTATCCTCAATTTAATTAGAATTAAATGCAAGTTGTGTTCAAAAATTAATTAGAAGTACATGGGGCCAAAATCAGGTCAGGTCATCAATACCAATAATGAAGAAGACTCAGAACAGAATATTATCCTAATTTGGGTCACACAAAAAATAGGTCAAGATTGTCTACAATTTCGATTGGAACGCACAACGATACAAAAATAGAAATTTATTAAATAACGTCCGCGACGATTTTTGTGCGGCTAGAAATAATGCACAGAGAGCATAATTATGAGTTGCAAAAATAGCAGAATAGAAGGCGGGCATGTCTAGGGCAAGATTGTAAAATTTGTTGGAAGACAAAAAATCAGGGTAGCGCTCCAAATGTCGAAGCAAAGGCAATGCGCAATAATTAAATAAAATACGGTAACTAATTATTACCTCCAAGAATTTAATTCTAAATAAAACAATTAATTACAGAATTCCATAATTCGGACAGGTATTCATCTACTGGGCTTCTAGGTCAATTCTGCTAGAAAAAATAAATGAACACTGCATCTAATACTATATTTAATTACACATCACATATATTTATTTAAATCAAATATACTATCATGCAATTAATTAATTGTAACTACCATAATATTAAATATTGTAAAAAAAGTCGAAAATACCCCTGTTTCCGGAACGTGGTAGTGACAAGTCTACCCACCTTAAAAGAATTTTGTCCTCAAAATTTAAAATCCTCATAGTAGCGTTTAATCATACACATTATCATTTCCCTCAAAGTTTAAATTCATCATCCATGAAATTAGGTAATAATCCACAATATTTTTTCACAATTTTCAAAAATTCTGTATTATTTGTATTCCTGAAAAAATCCTCGAAATAGAATCAAAGTCCATTTTTTTATCAAAAAATTCCTGAAAGTTTTTAGTTAATAATTCAATACTCGAAATTTAATATCCACTCCTCTAACTTGATTTTAATCAATGCACATATATAAAAATGTAATCTCGTTCAAAAAGTTTGAATTTAAACATTAGTCCATCAAAAATTTTATTTCTCGATTTTCTCTTCCCTCAAAATACTTAACAATGCGATACTTAAGGATTCTCCAAATACAACATCCAAGTATAACATTTTTTTTTTTAAAATCATAACTTGCAATCAAATAATTATAATGATAATCTCCTTAATTTCCTCAAATTCTAATGATAACTTCAATCATATCATATCCCTCCTGGAATTAATAAATCACCAATTTTGCCATATTAATTTCTTAACCCTTTATTTAAATCGATGTTTATCCTTGAGTTTTAATCATCTTGTCAATCATCTTGTCTCTCCTGTCAAGTCATAACCCTTTCATGAATCTTCGTCATGGTCAAACCCCAATAATCCTGGTCTAAAATCTTTCCTATAATCATACAACATGCAACCCAAGGGGAATATGTACAGTCATAGTGTCTTTTGTCATGGTATTGCAGTATCTGAATCAGGGGTACTACTAACTACATTATAACAAGAATCATGCATACAAGCTACGGTACTAAGGTATCAGTCAATCAATCAAATAGATAGGAACAGAATGAAGGAAAGAACAGAACTTGCTAACACATTACCTGCAGTATCTCCTATCTCTAACATACACTTAACTCTAGCATATTCACTAACAAATTCCTATTTCTGTACACTGGTACCCATACCAACTAGTCATTTATCCACAAGATCCATGAATATATCCATATTGCACACGCATGTCCATTAATACCTAAATCTGATGCCAAGAATCTCTAATTATAACCATGATTCAATAATGCATCTAAGTTTGATACCTCTATCTCTTTAGTACCACACTCTCTGTCAGTTCTCGTTCCTACTACAATTGTCCATACTATTTGTTCTTATCACTCTAGTGCACACCAAGTGTAACACCATACTAAGTACTGCTCTTCCCAATACATCTTTAGATGGACACCCAAGTCAGTCTGCGGTGCCATCTCAATCCTGCTCAAGTTATCAGATCCTTACACATGTATATCATCTACTCATATATTAATATTCATATTTCTCATCTACCATAAATTTAATCCTCAAAAATAATCATCAAGGTTTAACTTCTTGATCAACTTAAAATAAATGTATATGCCTCCTCAAAGTCAGATACTCAACATCGAAATAAAATTTTAATCACTTCTAAAATCTTTGTAGCCTTGACCATGTTTATTGAATCAATATTTAAAATCCTCTAAATTTTAATGGCACAATCTCAACTCCTCAATAATTCTTAAAATAAAATTTTATTTCCACTTTTTAATTTATATATCCACAATTATACATATCAGTGCTCACGGTCTCTGATACTCAAGGAGCACTCAATGCATCTAGTGTCTATAACTGTGTACTAAAATTGTACTGCCTGAATCACTTGTACCATTACCTCCAATGATTAAAGTTATCATCACATATATTTTCTTCCATGATTTTCAATTTATGTCAACTGGTATATCATTTAATTATCATCACACAGAGTGCTTACTATTATTAACGTTATTCTCGACTAATCCTCGATATAGAATCATTAGCACTCTTGGTATTATATCACTAGTTTCATTAATGCATCATCTCATCAAGCTCATTAGAACTCATGATTAGCTGTACCTTTTATAACACTCATATTTCTTATTCTCATGGGCAAGTATATGGTTCCTCATCTCGATGGTTGTATATGTATTTCCTTTAATCCTTTAAAACCTATTAAACTAATCCGTGATACGCTTCACCATCTTCATTACCCATTCCGATATTTCTCTACCCATGACACCTCATTAACTCTTTATGCGTATATATTTCCTTACCTTTAACACTTCCAATATCAATCATCAAATTGAACATCATGCTCCATAAATCCTTAACACAATTCCTGGATACTTAATTGTTCGCGTAGATCATCCAATTGTATAATCATGATTATCTAGGATGGGTATGTTGGCTCTGATACTAACTCTTGAACTATCACTGATACTCTATACTCTCCTTCTACTCACAGTCTCTAATGACCTTATCCTATAACCATTGTTACAAGGTACTATGCTAAGAGCTAACTCTAGATTAAATCCTACTGCTCACATGTCCAACTAAGAAATACTTACAACTCACAAGTCACACTCAGTCAACTAATACAAGACACAACCAAAATTGCAAGTCACTAATTATCATACTAATAAGGAATCCTCAAAGAAAATAAGCTCAAAAAGGAACTGGATCAAGGAAGGAAGGTATCTTTACTGCTAGTAAAGAAAAGAAGCGATGGAACAAAGTCCTGGAATAACATAAATAGATAAGTCTTGAGATGATACTTTAAGAACCAATTTAAGATACAACCTGATAATCATACACGTCTGTCAGAAATTATGACACACAGAATCCTCGCCACGCCAGTAAGCATAGATGCGATAAACGACAGGTTCCGTAACTAAGGTATGCAATTCTATAATCATGTCATCTAGAATCCTCACCACGCCAACCAGTATGGCTGCGAGAAACTCTAAGTTTCATAACTATAGTATGTACATCCAAGTCAGGTTCCTACGTTCTTGTCCCCACAGCTAATATGGCTGCGATAAACTCTAGGGTCCATAACCAAAGTAGACGTTTTACCTTTCTCACTGTCCTCATCAACATATGTCATCAGATGATACCTAAATTTTAGCCCGTAAAATTCATCTCGATATGAAATCAATTCAACAACGATACCAAGAATTAAATTTAACAACTGGTCAACAAGAAGCAAACTCGACAATGGTACCAAGATCCAAATTTTAATAATTGATCAACAATAATCAATTTCAATATCAATGAGTAAGGACGGACGAAAACAAAATAAAGGATTTAAAATTAGAAGTTATAATAAGATTCTCAAGGGGTCGTCCCAGGAATCTCTCAAGAATTTGTGATTGAGTATCCTCTCTCATCCTAGTATCCTATGTCCTATATTCTATAGCAGGCACGTAGTAGTACAACTATGATGTCGCACTACTACGACATCACACAACTAGCGAAGTCCGACCTGCATGGGCCACCACTAAAAAATGTGTCACGACCCACACCCGGTTTAGGGGCACGAGTGCGTGGGTACGTCCAGCCTACGCCGTAGCATCGGCGGTAGAACGCTGTCTAGGTCGAGTACTATCTAAACAATCTCACGCTAGTATCCAACTCCATAAGGAGACTCGGATAACACTATAAAAATATTAACAACATACCCAATCACAACTACAGCACGATAGGAATTTGAAGAAATAAAAGAAATACAACACAAGTCTAATGACAAAATAATCATACCTGCAATCAGTAACAACCAATCCCCAAATGTCAGAAACAAGTCCACTAAGGTCACAGTCTGAAAAAATATTTTTCAGTCAGGAAGGAGCAAAATACATCTCTAACTAGCAGTTCTATATAAATGACATAAACTATGTAGCAGTTCTAGATGGAAATATACCGGATGCATGTATAGGTACAAAAAATGTACAAGGAAAGAAGTACTGGAAATACTGTAAGTAAATGCAGGAAAAGAAACAATATGTCAATGAGCAAGAAACCTATGACTAAGTGTGTGAGTACTAGCTTTAATATGTGATCGGCTTGGGAACTTGATCAGGCTGGTTACATGTGATTAGCTATGATTCATGGAAGGTCAGGCTAACCGTTGGTTAGCTATGATGCATGTAGAGGTCAGGCTAATCACACGTAACAGCTATGAGGCACGGAGATGGTCAGGCCGCACCCGACGTGAGATGTGGGGTGAGCTATGATGCATGAAAAGTTGGGTATGATCACATATCTACACTAAAATACTCCCCACCCCCGACTGGTATAGTAGATCCAATCATGGTACGCTATGACACGGGATTCCCTAGGGAGGTAACAAATCTCCCCGAAAATCCGTGTCTGTACATGCACAAGATAACAAGGAAACAAGTCTTGTACAAGCTACACCATGAATGAGGAATAACATGACGAGATCCGTGTATACCAATCCGTGTAACCAACGTGTCAAGAACATGGATATTTACACTAGATACAGTGAACATAGGAGATATCATAAATTAGAAACTAATCAGAGAATATACTCGCCTTGGGTCCTTAGCTGTCAATACCAATGTCCTGTCCCAGAGTATCGTCTGGAGAATCCGACAGTCCTATAAACATATAATAATATCACTTGTATCAGATGCTACACTAACACACAGTCTATAAACACTGAAATTGGGACTACTCTAGGTATGATACTGGTCACCTAGGATCACCTAGTAGATTCACCAATTAAACGTATTATTAATAATCAAATATAATACATATATATAAGCCTATCAGTAATTTGTACAAAATACGTATATAATATATACACTAAATAGATGTATATAAATATACATTCATATACCAAACTATGTTTATACACATATATATAGGTACACATATTTATACCTATAGTTTTATTTATAATTTAATTTAAAAGTTATTTATATATAAAAATCTAATGAATTATGCAGAATAATTAACAACATGAAAAGCCAAAGCATTAAAGTCTAACAGAACTAGTTACCCCACGTTCACACAGATCTATACAACTCCCGCAACATTTGTTCCAGTAAAGAAAATTTCACACAATTCCTTCCTCTTCCATAGTATTCTTCGTATATTCCTTCGTCTTAATTCAACCACACAATAAATTAGTAAGGAGGTTGCATTCATTCATTTAGGGTTGTATTAACACTTTTATTGAACCAAGCATATTCATTTCTAGCAAGGACAAACCTATACGAAAAATGTCCGTAAGAAAAATTGTAGGCATGTGGTTTCATCATTGCCACCCACACACTCCAAGTATCAATTTAAGAGTCTATTCATTTCCTTTGCCAGGTTATGCACACCACTATTCTACAACACGACATTCAAGTTTAGTTTCTCGCTCTCCTCTACCAATGACAACTTCATTTTATTCTCAGAGAGTTCCAGATTCACAACTCTGCATAGCCAAATCCCTATCCATGTATACATAATCATGTTTATAACCACAACATAACTTAAATATCTATAGGCTTGATTCGTTCTTGGTCAAAGAATAACTCCAGCTTTATAATACTCCTACTAACTATTTGTACATAAATTCCTACACAAGCTAGCAAGTTGAGTGGATAGCTGGGGAGAGAAAGGTGCACCTGAGGGTGGAGAGCAGCGGTTCGTGGGGGTAGCTCGCCGGAGCTGGGGTTCCCGTGGTGGTGGTGATGATGATGGTGGTGGTGTATGAACTCGGCAGGAGGAGCTTCGGGATGGCCGGGGAGTCGGTTCAGGAGGAGGAGGATGGCCGGACTGGCTGTCGAGGAAAGGGACAGCAACTCCATGAAGCCGAGGGATGGTCGGAGCTGAACGAGGGGGCCGGAGCAGATGGAGTCGGGTTCGTCGGAAAAGGAGCAGGGAGCTGTGGTGGTTGGCCGCTTGAGGGAGGATGAGGGAGGAGTCGAGGATGTACGCAGAGGGAGCTCGGTCGCCGGAGCAGGTCGGCGGTAGAGGAAGAGCACAGCGGGGAATGGGAGCAGCGGGCCGGAGGAGCTCGTGAACAGTTGCCGAAGTACACAGCGGGTCAGAGCTTGGAGAACCGGCAGGCAGTCGGAGCAGCCAGCGGAGGGACTCGTGGGCTAGGCCGGGCCGCCGGACGCGTGGGCAGCGCCGGCCGGGTGCAGCGCAGACTCGGTGAACAGTATATGGGGGGGTGAACAGTGTTCCCCCCCTTCTTCTTCCTTTGAATTCAAAAAAAATAAAGAAGAAGGAGAAGGAAGAAGAAGAAGAAGAGAAAGAGAAGAAGAAGGGAAGGAGGAGAAGAAGAATTACATACGTAGGAGAGAGGGAGGTGGAGGCTTGTTTGGAGGTGGGAAAACCTAGATTTTTCTAGGGATTAGGGTTTGATGGGACATTAAATAGGAGAGGTGGGTTTGTAAATGAAAGGTGAGGATTGGCCCATTAAATGTGTGGTCCAGATTGGTCATGGAGAAAATTAATTCATGTAGGAATGAGGGTGAGGTTTAAAAATATTATTAGGCTCCCTCATTGTTTTAAACAAATGAGGTGTTGACACAAAATGCAAATTTGCAAATTAGCCCCTTAAATTTGGGTATTTGCACAGACGCATAAAATGACAAAAATTTTGGGGGCGATTCGGTGTCCGGTATTTTGTAGGGTCAGGGAGGCGCTGTAAGTTTGGTGTGGGCTCAATATGCAGGGCACTGGAATTAAATTGGGATTTTCAGAATTTGTTTAAATATTATCCTCAATTTAATTAGAATTAAATGCAAGTTGTGTTCAAAAATTAATTAGGAGTACATGGGGCCAAAATCAGGTCAGGTCATCAATACCAATAATAAAGAAGACTCAGAACAGAATATTATCCTAATTTGGGTCACACAAAAAATAGGTCAAGATTGTCTACAATTTCGATTGGAACGCACAACGATACAAAAATAGAAATTTATTAAATAAAGTCCGCGACAATTTTTGTGCGGCTAGAAATAATGCACAGAGAGCATAATTATGAGTTACAAAAATAGCAGAATGGAAGGCAGGCATGTCTAGGGCAAGATTGTGAAATTTGTTGGAAGACAAAAAATTAGGGTAGCGCTCCAAATGTCGAAGCAAAGGCAATGCGCAATAATTAAATAAAATACAGTAACTAATTATTACCTCCAAGAATTTAATTCTAAATAAAACAATTAATTACAGAATTCCATAATTCGGACAGGTATTCATCTACTGGGCTTCTAGGTCAATTCTGCTAGAAAAAATAAATGAACACTGCATCTAATACTATATTTAATTACACATCACACATATTTATTTAAATCAAATATACTATCATGCAATTAATTAATTGTAACTACCATAATATTAAATATTGTAAAAAAGTTAAAAATACCCCTATTTCTGAAACGTGGTAGTGACACAAGGCTAAGTATTTTTGTTAAGCATAGCGAGCACATATTCAGAGTACGCAGATAATTGAAACATGGAAAAGTTCTCTTTTATTGATAATATGAACATCTATTACAAACTTCTTGAACTGAGTCATAAGGATCGCCTCTATGGGCTTACAAAAGTGTTGACACAAAATAAGATAGCAGTCCTGTACATTACATTATTTACTAAACGCAAAATATAAGACCTTGTGTCGAAACGACTTCCTTGCCATGAAGTTGCATGTTTACTTGGTGGCTAGCTTCTTCAAAATGCTTCTTCAAAAGGTTGGCACGGTCTAGGCGTGCCTACAGCTTGGACTGGATTGGGGGTTTGTCTCTTGCTCCTCGCTCGGCTCTCCTTAGCGCGGGGAACCTGTTTCAACGAGGGTCAGTACATTGAAACGTACTGGTGAAGGCAAGCTAACCCAACTATACCAATCAACACATTGTTTTTAATGAAGCATGCATATTTGTGGGTTTCTATCTTGCCTTAGTTTATTTTATAGCAAGACATAGATATAGAATCATTGAAATAACTCGCCATCGTTCGGTAACATTTACCTGCCCGTCTGAACCACCTGCATAATACTTACCTTGCCTTCCCTGCCAAGAAGACACAAGTTAGTAGCAACAGGTTTAAATATACGAGGGGAAATCACTGGCACGTTTCCATAATGGACGGGCTAGTCTCAGTACGGAGTGCCGTGCGATGTATAGATCAGGACGTCCCAAGGCATTCCGTCCTATAGCAGGCGACTTTCATGAGTTTCGTCCGGATCGGATCGGTGCCGGTGCCCCAGCGACCGTCCGCAGGAACTAAGACCTTGTGCACAAGTTATCCGTGATCAACGCAGTACACTAAGTTAGCATTTGAGGCAATACAGGGCGATATCAGGCACAGGACAATAACAGGGCAAGATCTACTTTAGCATAGTCTTCCTGTTGAGTTATTGCATTGAAGATGAGTTCTATACATAGCACAGTTTTAAGAAGAAATATACATTCTAACTTATATTTATGCATATGATGAACATTCCAAACGAGCAAGCATATAAGTAAGTAACCGTTCGCAAGTTTTATTTGACAAGCAATATTTCCCAAGTCTATTCCCTTATTATTTTGATATCTTTTAGTTATTTACTTGGTATCGTTTGATCGGGGCAAGCACGAACACAAGATTTAGATGTGAAGACTAGCAAGAAGGGCTAGCTAATCGGGTTGGTAGCCACTCACTTTAGTAGTTGGAAGGAAAAAGGAAAAAAGTGCTTTAGGAGTCCGCTCGAGCGACGCCTACTGCCGGATCACCTGTATTGCCACGAACAGCTGATCAGTACTTCTTCCTCTTTTTCCGTTATCAGAATTGAAGAGCAGTCCTAAGAACGAAAGCAATGAAATCCATCAAAACCGTTCAAGAAAACCCAAGCAAATCCGAAAACCAACTCAAGGCACGAAAGCAACAAGCGACAGCGAAAACTAGGCAACAAAGAATGCAGCGGAGAGGTCCCTCCTGACTCTGCCGCTAAGTCGATCCCGGGGGCACGGTCCACTGAATATGGGAATCGATTCCGAAGAGACAAATCCATAACAAGGATGAGTTCTTGATTCAATCTATCCCGATCGAACGATACCGTCTTGTATTTCTTAGTCGCGCTCCCCGAATAGGGGGAACGGGACACCACATCCTACCCAACTAATTAGAAGTTTCGTCCCGAAACTTAAGGAATAGAACCTACCACTAAGAAATAATGAGGGGAACCGTTCCCTCATATCAGATTTGAGCTCCCAAGTAGATTCTTTGACAGAGTGATTCCGCCAAAGCACGCGCACTAGAGGAACCGAACGGGTCCGAAGCAGCTTTTCTTTTCTATCCAAAATTTGTACCGGTTATTCTACATACGTCAAGTCAGGCTGAAGGTTCAGTTGTCCCAGGTCTACCACATGGCTTGGATCGTACACATATTTTTTAAGTTGGGAAATATGGAATATATCATGTACGTCAGATAGGGATGGTGGTAGGGCAATCTGATAAGCAACTGAGGCAACCCGCTTTAGCATTTCGAACGGGCCGACAAATCGTGGACTTAGCTTTCCCTTCGCTCTGAACCTGCTGACCCCTCGCATGGGCGAGACCTTGAGGAATACCCGGTCGCCTACTTGAAACTCTAGCGGTCTCCGATGAACATCCGCATAGCTCTTCTGACGACTTTGAGCTATCTTTAATCTGTCCCAAATTAGCCAAACTTTCTGGACGGTCTGCTCCACGAGCTCAGGGCCAAGTACTTGTCGTTCACCAACTTTGTCCCAACAGATCAGAGATCGACACTTTCGCCCGTATAGCGCCTCATACGGCGCCATTTGAATGCTTGATTGATAACTATTGTTGTAAGCAAATTCGGCTAGAGGTAGATGAATGTCCCAACTAGTCTTCGTGTCCAAGGCGTAGAGTCGCAGCATGTCTTCAAGGATCTGGTTGACACGTTCGGTTTGGCCGTCGGTCTGTGGATGGTAGGCGGAGCTAAACTTCAACTTCGTCCCCATTGCTGACTGCAGGCTTCCCCAAAAACGTGATATAAATTGACCATCTCTATCGGAGACTATAGATACGGGCACGCCATAGAGTCGAACGATTTTTTTGAGATATATCTGAGCCAGGCGGTCGGCACTCCAAGTAGATTTGATAGGCTAAAAGTGAGCTAACTTGGTGAGTCGATCAACGATAACCCAGACTGCATCATGTCCCCGTTGCGTCCTCGGCAAGCCAACAATAAAATCCATCGTTATATCATTCCATTTCCACTCTGGAATAGCAAGGTTCTACAACTCTCCGTCTGGTTTCTGGTGTTCGGCCTTCACTCGTTGACAAGCCATGCAATGCGACACAAACTGTGCCACATCCCGTTTTAAGCCGTGCCACCAAAATATCGTGCGAAGATCCCGATACATCTTAGTACTACCCGGATGAAAAGTATAACTAGCATAGTGAGCGTCAGTGAGTATCTCTTGTCTGAGGGTCGCGTCGTTCGGAACGCACAATCTTCCCTTCACTCGAAGCATCCCATCCGTGCTTACCGCAAAGTCGGAGGCCTTTCCTGCTAAAATGAGGGCATGAATCTTTTGCAGGTATGGGTTGTCCTTCTGAGCGGTCTTCACTTTATGTAATAAATTGGGTTCGAGGCGCAGTTGAGCTACTTGCACCCACTTCTTATATCTTATTTTCAGTGTAATACCCAGTGATTCAAGATCTCAGCGCAGCCTATCATCAATAACCAAAATCCCTACAAACACTTGACTCAACGCGTCAGCTACTACATTTCCCTTTCCAGGTGTGTATCTGATCGTGAGATCGAAGTCGCTTAGGAGTTCAAGCCATCGCCGCTGCCAAAGATTCAAATCCTTTTGAGTGTACAAATATTTTAAGCTCTTATGGTCCGTATAAATCTCACACGGCACGCCATAAAGATAGTGACACCACAGCTTCAATGCAAATACTACCGCGGTAAGTTCGAGATCATGCGTTGGGTAGTTCTGCTCATATGGCTTTAGCTGTCTAGAAGCGTAGGCTATTACTTTGTCTCATTGTATCAGGACACATCCTAGACCCTTTCCCGAGGCATCACTATATATTTTAAAGTCATCCGGTCCGTTCGGCAGAGTGAGAATTGGTGCTGAGACGAGGCGCTGCTTTAACTCCGTAAACGAAGCTTCGCAGTCGTTCATCCAAGAAAACTTTGCACCCTTCCGTGTCAACTGAGTCAAAGGTGAAGCAATTCTAGCAAAATTTTGTATGAACCTACGGTAGTACCCTGCCAGTCCAAGAAAACTTCGGATATCGCTTGCTGACTCCGGATGTTTCCACTGTGTAATTGCTTCTATCTTCTTCGGATCAACTGAGATGCCTTTCGAGGAGATGATATGCCCCAAAAATGAGATGCTGTCCAGCCAGAACTCACATTTACTTAGTTTGGCGTACAACTTGTTGTCTCGAAGGGTTTGCAGCACCATCCGCAGGTGTCCTGCGTGCTCATCCCTAGTCTTCGAGTACACCAAGATGTCATCGATAAAAACCACCACGAATTTATCGATGAAAGGCCTAAATACACGGTTCATAACATCCATGAATGCGGCAGGAGCATTCATCAGTCCAAACGGCATTACTGAAAACTCGTAATGGCCGTAGCGGGTTCTGAAAGCCGTCTTGGGCACGTCTTCTGGTTTAATCTTCAGCTGGTGGTAACCCGAGCGAAGATCGATCTTAGAAAACATGGTTGCCCCTTGTAACTGATCGAATAAGTCATCTATTCGTGGCAGAGGATATTTGTTTCTGATTGTGACCTTGTTCAATTCTCTATAGTCAATGCAGAGGCGTAGCGTTCCGTCTTTTTTTTTACAAAGAGCACAGGAGCGTCCCAAAGAGACACGCTCGGACGGATGAACCCGCGATCAAGTAATTCCTGGAGTTGGCACTTTAATTCATTCAGCTCTGCAGGAGCCATTCTGTACGGAGGCTTGGAAATTGACTGTGTATTTGGAAATGTGTCGATAGTGAATTCAATCTCTCGGTCTGGCGGCATACCGGGTAGTTTGCTCGGAAACACATCTGGGAACTCTGCCTTAACGGAAGTAGACTCGACGTTTGCGTAGTCCTGCCGTGTGTCCCGAACCGATGCTAGGAATCCCTCGCAGCCTGTGTAGAGCATTCGCCGAGCAGATTTTGCCAAAATTACCATGCAGGCCCTGGTCGCATCGTTCGCTGGACTACTGGTGTAACAGAACACAGCTTCTCCGGGCAGACGGAAAACAACTCACTTCTCTGCACACTCAATAGTTGCCGCGCATGTGCCTAGCCAGTCCATTCCCAAAATGATATCGTAGTCCCGTACATCAAGAACTAAAACATCAAGTGACAGTTTCCTCTCCCCAATACAGATATAACCGCCTAGGCATGCTGAACAGACAGGTATTTTTGTACCAGATAGGGTGCTAACACTTAGATCTAAATGCAACGGAGTCATTTTTACATTGTTCTCCATGGCAAAATTTATGGAAATAAAACTATGTGTTGCACCTGAATCAAATAGGACACGAGCAGGTATATTATTGAAAAGCAAAGTACCTGACACGACGGTATCCGAAGCTAAAGCTTCTTCCCGTGTCATGGTGTAGACCCGGCCTTGAGCTTGATTACGCCCCTGCTGAGGCGCCGCTCGATTTGCCTGAGGAGCCGGTGTCTGATTCTGCTGTTGTGGTGGGGAGAGCGGGCAGCTGCTAATTTGATGGGTTGGATCGCCGCAACGGAGGCAAGTCCCAAGCTTGCGGCGACAATCCTTCTCGATATGCCCTGGCTTCCTGCAAAAGTTGCAGGTCTTGTTGGTGTCTCCACGCTGTTTACCGCTGTTATTTGGACGCTTTGCAGCGTTGTTTCCTCTATCATTGCCTTGGCGTTTGTGATTGGAAGTTTGCACAGCGCCGGCGGCAACGTAAGGATACTACGGTTCCAGGGAGAGGGCATGGTTTAAGACTTCTCTCATCGTCTGATACTGCAGAACGGCTACGTGCCCGTAGATGCCAGGATGTAGCCCTCCTTCGAATCGTCTGGCACGACTCGCTGCATCCGGTAGATAAGCGATAGCAAATTTGGCCAGTTTGTTGAATTCTGCCGAATATTGCTTTACCGTCATGCTGTCCTGCCGGAGTTGAACAAATTCGTTTTCCCGTTGACGGCGTACAGGTGGGGGTATAAACTCCTCCTCAAACGCGACACGAAAAGTCGTCCACGCGATCGTCTCCTCTCCATGGTCAGGTTGAAAAGATCGTCGATGCACGTCCCACCAGTCGTGCGTATTGAGGCGGAGCAGTAATTGGGCACAGGTGACGCGCTTGTCTTCCGGCACTTCTAGGAGAGAAAAATGATCTTCAAGCTCGGCAAGCCAATCTAGGGCCACGATCAGGTCCTCAGTCCCGTTAAATGGCGTATTATAGACCTTCTTGAAGTTGCCAAAGGTGAAGGCAGTCACTTCCCTCGTCCTTGGCGCTAGCGGTGTTTCGACTTCAAGCGCTGGCTGCTCCACTGGTGTAGCTGTCGTTGCGACAGAATGGTTGGAGGCCAGGGTCTGAACAAGCTGCTGCAAGGAATCTACCTGCTTTTGTTGGACTGAGAGCCGAGCCTCTAGGTTGCTCTCGAACTTGGCTTGGCGGTCATCATCCCTCTATCGTTGCTCCGTGAACATTTGCATCACCTACTGAAGTGAATCTGATCGAGACATGCCCCGTTGGCTCCGAGAGCTTCCTGAAGTTCCGGAACTGCTCTCCTGAGTCCTTGTCTCGCCTGGCGCCAGCGCTGATGGTTGCGCTTGCGTCGTTCCTTGAAAGGAAGGTAAATTACATCAGGATCATAAGGTATTATGGACTTATTGCACGAACGTATCTCATTTTGGCCTTAACGAGTTCAGGAGTTCGCACAGGGATTTATCGTTAAAGGAACTTTTCCAGTTCAAGAGTCAAAAGAACTTGAATCTGTGCTCTGATACCAACATGTCACGCCCCGATCCCGTGGAATCGATAGTCGTCCCCCGGGCGTGACCGCCGTGCGGGCCTAGGTTGCGCACCGCACAAGGCTAAGTATTTTTGTTTAGCATAGCGAGCACATATTCAGAGTACGCAGATAATTGAAACATGTATTGAAACATGGAAAAGTTCTCTTTTATTGATAATATGAACATCTATTACAAACTCCTTGAACTGAGTCATAAGGATCACCTCTATGGGCTTACAAAAGTGTTGACAAAAAATGAGATAGCAGTCATGTACATTACATCCTTTACTAAACTCAAAATATAAGACCTTGTGTCGGAACGACTGTCTTGCCACGAAGTTGCATGTTTACTTGGTGGCTAGCTTCTTCAAAATGCTTCTTCAAAAGGTTGGCACGGTCGAGGCGTGCCTACAGCTTGGACTGGATTGGGGGTTTGTCTCCTGCTCCTCGCTCGGCTCTCCTTAGCGCGGGAAACCTGTTTCAATGAGGGGCAGTACATCGAAACGTACTGGTAAAGGCAAGCTAACCCAACTATACCAATCAACACGTTGTTTTTAATGAAACATACATATTTGTGGGTTTCTATCTTGCCTTAGTTTATTTTACAGCAAGACATAGATATAGAATCATTGAAATAACTCGCCACCGTTCGGTGACATTTACCTGCCCGTCTGAACCACCTGCATAATACTTACCTTGCCTTTCCTGCCAAGAAGACACAAGTTAGTAGCAACAGGTTTAAATATACGAGAGGAAATCACTGGCACGTTGCCATAATGGACGGGCTAGTCTCAGTACGGAGTGTCATGCGACGTATAGATCAGGACGTCCCAAGGCATTCCGTCCTATAGCAGGCGACTATCATGAGTTCCGTCCGGATCGGATCGGTGCCGGTGCCCCAGCGACCGTCCGCAGGAACTAAGATCTTGTGCACAAGTTGTCCGTGATCAACGCAGTACACTAAGTTAGCATTTGAGGCAATACAGGGCGATATCAGGCACAGGGCAATAACAAGTCTTCCTGTTGAGTTATTGCATTGAAGATGAGTTCTATACATAGCACAGTTTTAAGAAGAACTATACATTCTAACTTATATTTATGCATATGATGAACATTCCAAATGAGCAAGCATATAACTAAGTAACCATTCACAAGTTTTATTTGACAAGCAATATTTCCCAAGTCTATTCCCTTATTATCTTGATATCTTTTAGTTATTTACTTGGTATCGTTTGATCGGGGCAAGCACGAACACAAGATTTAGATGTGAAGACTAGCAAGAAGGGCTAGCTAATCGGGTTGGTAGCCACTCACTTTAGTAGTTGGAAGGAAAAAGGAAAGAAGTGCTTTAGGAGTCCGCTCGAGCGACGCCTACTGCCGGATCACCTGTATTGCCACGAACAGCTGATCTGTACTTCTTCCTCTCTTTTCGTTATCGGAATTGAAGAGCAGTCCTAAGAACGAAAGTAATGAAATCCATTGAAACCGTTCAAGAAAACCCAAGCAAATCCGAAAACCAACTCAAGGCACGAAAGCAACAAGCGACAGCGAAAACTAGAAAACAAAGAATGCAGCGGAGAGGTCCCTCCTGACTCTGCCGCTAAGTCGATCCCGGGGGCACGGTCCACTGAATATGGGAATCGATTCCGAAGAGACAAATCCATAACGAGGATGAGTTCTTGATTCAATCTATCCCGATCGAACGATACCGTCTTGTATTTCTTAGCCGCGGTCCCCGAATAGGGGGAACGGGGCACCACATTTACGTTGCTGAGATCCGTCGCTATTTAATAGTATTTTTGTAGTGTACTATTTTTTTCCTAGAGGAAACAATAATATGCTATATGTCATATGAGAAATCTATGAGGTGGATGTGCTAGATTTTATAGTTCCTTTACAACTGCTTAATTTTTTTCAAAGCATATAATGGTTTATTGTCGAGGTAGACGAGCTAGAAGAGTTACATGAAGTGAATATAATATATTGTATCTATATATGTATTTGCATTAATGTTTAGAAATATGAACCACTTAGTGAATTTTTCTGATTTTATATATTTTTTGTCTAATATTAGGAGAAGTTCACAGTTGTAGAATGCAAGCAACACAGATTTCAAGCATTTGTTATAGACACTATGCAGCGTTTGTATAGAATTTGGAAGCATAGACTAGATGAGACATATAAAAGGTTTCAAAAAGATGAAGAAAGGTTAAAAAATGTTCCTAAGGATGTAAAGATCGAAGATTGGAAGCTTTTGATAGAGTACTTCAGCTCTGATAATTTTTAGGTCTGTATTGGAATGTCTAACTTTTTTAAAAGGCATATTTTTGTTCATTAATATTACTGATACATCTTTAGTACTCTATAATTGTTGTTTTAAAATTGAGTTGCAGTTTAAATCTTTTGTATTTCCATTTACTTATCGTTCATACACCATTAATTATTTGTAGAAAATTAGTCAAAGAAATGCAACAAATAGATCTAAGCTTGTGATCAAACATAATTGTGGTATAAGATCTTTTGTTGAAGTAGATGAGTCAATGGTAAATACATTTTTCTTTTTTGTCATGTTTTTAGTCATTTTATTTAGTTGAACTTTTAAATGTCTTGGGTTGTGGCATAAGATCCGATCTCTGGTGAGAAGCTACCACCAGATGAGATTTGGCTTAAACAACATACCAAGAAAAATAAAAAAGGAGAATTATAGTGGTCTGATCTAATATCCAAAGAAGTTCATGTACGTACATTTATATATTATCTTAAAATTGCACAGGTTAATTTCTTTTATATATGAACTCCGAGTTAAACATTCTTAGTGACTGATCGTGATTCATGAGTAGAAAAAACTTCATGATCTTGTCATTCAACAAGAAGAAGCTAATCCTGAACCTCAACTTACACATGATGAGATGTTACTACAAGTTCTAGATTAGAAGTCTAGTTATTTTTTGGGTTAAGGAGCTGGAATAAGACTACCAATTAAAAAAGGACAAGATATCTACAAAACATGCAAGAAGAAGTACAAAGGGTAGTTGAGTCGGCTAGAGAATGATTGAAAGTGTGAAGGCTGATGTGATAAAGAATTTACAAAAAGAAATGAGAGCAAACATTAGTGATGAACTCAGAGATAAAATTAGAAAAAATATGGAAGACGATCTCAAGAATGATCTTATGATGCAGATTCAAAGTCAATTTAATGCTACGTTCCAAGCACGAATGGCTGCCTTTTTTGGCTCTTCATCACAGTCTGCAGATATTTCAGTGCCAACAAATACAAGAGCTACAAAATTCGGTAAGTGTTAGAAAATAAGTACCTCATATTTTCATGTCTTGTATAATCGAATTGACAACATAATTGGGTTGACAACATCCAGTAACCAAGATAACATAGTTGGGTCTTAAAGAACATATAAAAGAAAGCAGATACCTAGCACTCTCAAGAATACATCAAGTATATGGCTTCAATTTGGATATCAAATTGCTTGAAGCGGTTCCTAGGCTTCTAGGTCACAACTGATGCACCAAACTGGTTCTCTTAGTGTCACTTACCTTTCCCATCATACTTGGGGTACATCTGGTTTTGGCGCACTTTTAGTGCATTCCCTCGGTTGGCGTACTCTATACGCATTATCGTGTGCCCGGTCGATTTTGATTGCTGGCATAAACTGTTGCCCTAGGATCAGTTGGTGGGACCCAACGATTCATAATCCACCCCTAGCCCTATATATATATATATATATATATATATATATATCCTAGTCTTCTTCTCTCTCCTCATTATTTCCATTCTCTTGTTCTTTCTTCATAGGCAAGTACAACTTGCAAAAATTAAGAAACATGATCTTGCTATACTTTTATTTTTATATTTTGTTTGTTTTAATTAGTTCCTTGTGTGCCTGTGATGTTCCTGATCTGTGTTAGTTCTTGGTGTTTTTGGTTTTGGAGATGGAGTTGGTGTAGATCTAAGTTTTATTATATGGGTTTCATGAGTATTTTTACTACACACACACACACACACATACACACACACGCACACATATATATATATAGGGTCTGAATTAATATACCCGTTCGCGGAGCCCCGCCCCCTGCACAATCATATCGGGGGCCAGTGTAGGGCCCACGTGGGACCCGTGCGTGCGTCCTATCGATCCAACCGTCGAGGAAAGCGGGGCTTCAGAGAGGCTCCAGAAACGGTATATATATATATATATATATATATATATATATATATATATATATATATATATATATATATATATATATATATATTCGAATATTTATTCAAAAATCCCTAGGTTTATGTTGTAGAGCCTTAGAATTTCTTGATTTTGGCTTTGGTTGCTTGTGATTTGGAGCATTTCAATAAGTCCTGAGTTCAAGCTCAGAGTTCATCAATGGTAGGTCTGGTTGGAGAAGAAGAACTGTAACAGAGGAGTACACATAAGAGTTGCAATATTGGGCTCACTTTCAGTGTGACCCGCATACCCTTGTCTTGTGTGTACTCTGTGAGTACTGCCTAATCCCTTACAAAAGTGCGTCAGGGAGAAGAACTCTTGTAAGACTTCCTAGGCATACTTTTGAGGGTCTCAGCTTCGACACACAATTGGCGTACCCTGAGCCTGCTTTTCCAGTGAAAGTATGCTACTGTCTTGACTTGGCGTATTATTGGCGAGCTTGGCTCGACGTACTTTTGCTAAGAACTTTTTTATCCGACCATGACGAAAACACGCAACCTCCTTTGTAGCTTTTGGCGTACTCTTACCCCGTTCTCGCCTCAACTATCTTGTGCTTGATTGTCGAGCCTTGACTTTGACATGCATCGGTTCGCAAGTCCTCGACTGTCGAGCCACTTTTGGTTCTCGTGTTTTGTCTTCTTGCTGTTGGCGTTCCCGGCATTGTACGTCGCTTGCTTGTTGGTTGTTGTATGGATTTTGTACGCCATTCCTTCCTGCTCATGTACTCTCGTGTATTACGACCTTGCTTGCCTGTTTGCGTACTCCATTATAGTATGCTAGCCACTACTAGAATAAGTCAAATTAGCAACGTTTGAAAAAGTCGCTAAATAACATTAAAACGTCGCTAAAAAGTATTAGCGACGTAATTAGTGACATTCCAGTGAAATCATATTTTAGCTAGTCGCTGACAGAAAAAATATCACAAAACGTCGCTATAGTGACATTTATTAGCAACGCCTAGGCGTCACTATTTTTTTTAAATTAGCGACGTTTAGCGACGTTACGTCGCTAAATTAGCGACGTATCATTTGTCGCTAAATGTTGCTAATTTTTTTTATTTAGCAACGTTTTGTTGACCTGGTAAATACTGCCATATCAACAATTTAGCAACGTTTAGCGACATAATTAACAACGTTCTGATACAGTTAGCAACATATTTAGCGAGGTATCTAAGCGTCGCTAAATTGTAATTTTTTTAATAAATATAAAAAAATGTATGCTTGCAGTTTCTCATATAATTAGTCATATATCCTTGCAATATCAAAGTTCATAAAAATAGACAGACCTGGAGCAACCCTTCATTGAATTCCTGGGTTCGTCGACCCCTTTGGTGGAATACTCAACATCGATAAATTCACATATATTTAATATGAATAATAAAGTAAAATTTGAAGAAAGCGACATATTAGAATTATAAAATGAGTCTCATAAAAATCTCGTCGTAAAGAATACAATAAATATCTACACAACTGAGTGCAAGAAATAAAGTATAAAAGTCTCAATAAATATATAATATTTATAAATAACCCAATATCATGGGTCAAAACACAAATAACCAGTAAACTGTCCTAACTGGGACTACTTCAGATTTGGAGGAGGATGAGCACTGGCGCGCATCAGGGATAAGAACAATTCATACTGATCCCGTAAAATCGATACTGATGTTGATGAATAAAATAGTGACATCGGTGTCGATGAAGGCCTACCAGGAGGACGTATCTGCTCCAACGATGCTAGTCGATGGTTGTATGAATTTATGGTAGATAACAGCCTCGTACTGCTAGCAACCATTAAATCATGCATCATTGTCAGCCTCTCGCCATGGACAGTTGTATGCCCGTTGCTTTGTTATGCTGTGCTCTATCGATGCTCTAAGATCAGTAACGCCATAATCTATCCCCTCGGTCATATCCCTGAGCTCCATGATGCTGCGCTCAAGCATATCAAATCATGCGATGAGCGTTACATCGTCTGACTATGGCTAAGACAGTGGCTGCTCCTCCATCCTTCGCAGCAACTCGTCACACAGAGACACAATCTGTCGGTCAACGGTCTCTTAGACTCGGGCATACGCCTGCGAGGGATGTGGGGAATATGTACTTGTAGTTGAGGCCCTAGAGGACTGCGTCACAACAAGGGCGTCATAGGATCCCGTATCGTAGTATGTACCCCTTTAGAGACCACTAGTGGCGGTTACCCACATCTCGTCTGCTGACGGAGCTGGAGAGGGCTGCGAGGAAGTACCAGCCTCTCCCGCTGTAGGTGCACTAGCAGTCGCCCGCTCATGGAGTCTAAGATACTCGGCCTAGAAAAATATAGATACTCGATAATTGCTAATGTCTAAGGTACTTATTACTAACCACATGGATATTTATTTGCATATCTCCTAAGTTATATTAAAATTAACACAAAGTAAAGTAATACTTACATAGGTCTACGAGGCCCTCTCATCAATGAGGTTTTCGCCCTTGCGATGGATGGCCAGGAAGACGGTAACCATGTTAGCGTCCTCACACCTCTGTACCTATTAAAAATATATTCTTTAGTACTAAAATTAAATATTTTATCCTACTAATATTTTATTATACTTGCATTAAAATAATATATCTGAAATAAAAAATATACCAAACGACGAAACTATTTCGTCATCGGAATCGAGCCACCACATCACTTTGCTGACTTCTTCCTAGCCGCCTTGGCCTTCTCATACCTTTTCTTGTACCTTGGATCGTCGAATCTAGCCCTCATCGTAATCCACTGCTCAGACATGATCCAACCTTGGATCAATTTTCCTTCACGATCATGAGCCTTTTGGTTATCCAGAGCATCACGGATCAGCTTGGCGATGACGGCAGGAAACATCTGCTCGATCAACTCATCCCGGTGTGGTGGATAGAAATATGTTTGCTACAAGAAGTAATTTAGTAAATTATATAATATGTATAAATTAGATAATTGATATTAAAGCCAAATATACTTTTACCTTGAAGTGCGCAAACCAGAATGCCTTCCTCTCGTCCGGAGCATCAAAATAGTTGATCCAAGGGCCACCATAGTTGTACCTCAAAAAAGTGTCTCATGTATCGCTGTACCGACGAGGAATGATATATATACAGAGGCAATTATATTCATGATAAAGTGAATATATGATGAATAAAAAATATACAAAATATATGATGATAAACCAACTAATTGACTTAATTTGTACCGTCGGCCCAAATCTTCGTCCTCGTCTAGTCCGGATGTGCGCATGGAGGATCTTGATGATGTTGGGACGACGTTGGCTCAACCTCCACCATCTGCTCATTTGTCTCCATGGTTTCGTCAGCAGGAGGAATGCTGGACAAGGGAGTAGTCTCAGGCCTAGAACTACTCGTCCCAGAAGTGCTGCCACGTAACGTCGTCGCAGTCGAAGATGTGACTGGTCGATATACTGGAGTACTTGGCAACGAGGATCCAGAAACACCAGTAGGCCATACCGGAGGAGCACTCCGTCTACCTCGGGACCTGTCGAATGCTCCGCATTGTCCTATCATACCTGATAACAACATATGATGATATAACAAATAAACAGTTATATAGTACATTCTATAGTCAAAAAGTTATACATATCTCAAAGTATTAATAGAATTGCACAATATATACTGATGATGTAGGTAGTAATTCAGATCCATTTTTAGATAATTCTACAAATATGAATAGACATCATTCAAGTAGATTATCCATGTATCTTGGTATATTGATACCTACTCAAGTATCTTGGGATACTAAGCCAAAACTCAAATTTCCTTAGATACTCAATCCTAATATTCATACCCTCACTCAACACTTAAACACTTAACCTATACTAACTCACTAACACTCACTCACTAAACACACTCAAACGCACACATGTATACAATGTGCACTCACTTGCACATGGTATAAGTTGCTGCTATTGTTATTGCTTGCTGCTGCTATTATACACACACACACACATACATATACATCATTAGTACACCCTAGATACACACTCCACTCATGACAATCAATCCAAAATAGGTTATCTGACCCTCTAACCTAGGAGGGGGGTCGTCGGGGTTAAGGAGAGCTGAGGGGGTTTTCGGGGCCGAGGGGGACGTTGTGTCCTTGGTTACGCGACCAATGCCATGCCACAACCACCCAAACATGAACTCTTGTTTAAAGGTTAGGTTTGACACTGCTCTAACCCAAGTTGGATACGAGTTCTAGAAGAAGCCAATATCATATCGTGTCTCGGCTTTGAAGAGTCATTCTCGTGTTCGTGTATACGACTCTCCTTGAGTCAAGATCTGCATTGTATTGTACACGATGCTGATACCCAAGGATGCATCTAATTAACTCAGACAACTAACTTAAAGAGAGATAGGATTAGGGTTAGGGTTAGGGTTAGGGTCTGTGTCATATCCCGTGTCGTATCAGTGTATGTGTCTGTGTCGTATCTGTGTTTGTGTCGCCTTCGTATAAGCCCTAACTCTAGTTTTGTGTCAATGTTTTTGTGTCAATGTCGTATCAGCATGTGTGTATGTATATATGTCGTGTCAGCATGTGTGTATGTATATGTGTCGTGTCGGTGTGTTAGTGTCATGTCAGGAAGAGGAAGATAAGGTTAGGGTTTGGGTTACATGACCCTCTGATCGAGGAGGGGGGTCGTTGGGGTCGAGGGGGTCGTCGGGGCCGAGGGGTGCCAGGGGAGGGTGCCGAGGGGGTCGTCGAGGCCGAGGGGCGCCAGGGTAGGAGGCTTTGGGGGTTGTCGGTGTCTAGAGGGGTTGGGGTCGACGGAGCAGGGGGTCGACGGAGTCAAGAGGGGCCTGGATCACCGAGGCAGGGGGCAAGGTGTGTAGGAGGGAAATGGGGAGATCGAGAGAATGGGGGGAAATAAAAAAACTCAAAACCTATATTAATTTTTTAGCAACGTCTAAATTAAACGTCGCTAAGTGAAAAATTTTGCGACGTTAGCTACGTCGCTAAAAATGTCGTCAATTAAAAAATAAGCAACGTTGGTAAAAACGTCGCTAAATCAAAAAAATTAACGACGTTTAGTGGCGTTAAAAAAGCTTATTTTTACTATTCTTTAGAAAATCCAAGTACAGTTGCTAAACGTCGCTATGCGTCGCCAACAACAACGTATAGCGACGTTTATTTTTGGAGTTGCTAAAGTCTTTAACATTAGTGACGTTTTATTACGACATCGCTAAAAATGTCGCTATTTTATCATATTTTGGTAGTGACCACTCGCTTGCCTGCGTGCTTGTCAAAGTACGCCATCAACCTGATACTCTGGATTTATATGCCGTCCTTGTCTATGTGTTTCTCGACTTTGTATGCCAGGGTTCTTAAGCCAAGCGTGCTTTGCCTTGAGTACGCCTATATTAGGGAGACCCTTGTTTGATTGGATGTGCTTGTGTAGATCTTGTTGTTCACTTGGTGCCTATTCCCGATTAGTTGCTCGTGTTGGCTTGACCATGACAAGTTATCTATGATCCAAGAACTTGAGGAACTTGATTGACAAATATTCATGACCGTGACTAGTATTTGAGAGGATTTATTATATTTCCTGACTTCATCAAGATAGGAATTACGTGATCAGCTACTAGGCCTGGTATCCTGACTTGGTTATTGTATCCATGATGATACACTTTTCCTGCTTGCCTGTTTCTGACGACTTAATTATACACTGAGTGTGGGACATTGGCCAATAAGTACACTGAGATGTGACATGAGATCCTGCTCGGTATATGATATTATATATTCATGATTTCTTGGCACAAAAATGATAATTGGTCAAAACCCTAGCGTGGCTAGGTTATTGCTTGCTTGAATATTGCATCAACACTTGGGTGAATCCAGAATTGACTCCTAATATTTGTGAGGATTCATACCAAGCGTGCCCGTACTTTGTACGACATCATTAAGAAAAATATTCATGTAGACTTGGCATAAAATATTATATAACTGTAGGGCTAATTAGGCAACTTAAAAGTTGTTAGAACATGGGAAGGAAACGGTATCCCGAGATCATGCATGATGGGCCGCCCCTCGATAATTTTTGAGGCGTACAAGGTTGACCACAATGGATATTGCATATCATCTGCATGTAGTCGAGTGAAATATTCGACCTTTTATTTTAAATCGAGCAAGCATTTCCCTATAGGAAGGTTGAAACTATTACTGATTTATTAGCACGGTGGCCCTACGGGGGACTGGTGCGACCCTGCTTGCCTTCCTGTATAATGTTGGCTCGGTTAGCCTTGCTCGATGTGGAATGATCTGAGGATGCTTATTATACATTATTTTTTGGATAGCCCCAGACTCCACATAATAAGTCGTAACTTTATTTGGCCGATCATAACCTGACTTTTTTGTGATTGTATTTTTTTGCTAGTAGCTTAGGTACATGGACAGTCATGGTGTGGTGGCTCAACTTCTGTCCTTGTTTGGTTGGGGAGTTAGGCTATTTTGCTATGATAGAATGTGGACTGAACTACAACATAGAACCTTAGCTTGACCATAGTCATGGGACGTACCTTATCTCATATGACGTAGCATTTTCTGTCCTTATTTGGTATATGAGTGTCATATTATCTCGATAATGGGGCACGTGCCAATGATTCTTAGTACTTGTACGATATGTTTGTTCAGAGTTTTTGTTTCTTCATTCGTGCTTCATTATGGTACTTGCTATTTGGGGTCTGATCCCACTAGTTTTTCATGGCCAAGTTTAGAGCCAGCACCTATGGATCCAGCTTATCTTCCCGATAATAGTGCACACCAGACGAATGGTCGCTGAGGGACGAGTGGGTTTTTTGATCACTTCTCGTATTGCACATTATTTTCTCTTTTTGGGCGTTTAGTCACCGACACCTATTAGCCGGCTTTTCTGGATATCAGTTCTATTACATGACTGTAATATAATCATAATGCAGCTAATCTCGGTTATGTAACTATTAGTACTTAGCTAGCCTAATATTTTGATGGCTAGACTTTCAGAACATTTTGATGGAGCATTTGGGACTCTTAATTGCTTTATCTTATATGTTCTATATTATTACAACTTGCTTGAATGATTGAGACATAGTTTTTCTGAGACTTTAGGAGACTTGATTGTAGCATGCAGCCCCTTGTATTTCTACACCCGTGACCTCCGTACGACGTTCTACACCTTGTACGGGAGAGCTGGCCATGTCCGTCTCGGTATTTCTGTACTGGGACGTGACACTTAGTTTATCCATGTATCCATGTATTCATGTTTGACACGATTGATACACCAAAATCCACGTGGATGAAGTTATTGGTATCATATTGTGATCAAATATATAGTGTATGAAATATATTGATACACCAAGGTTTGAAAAAAATTATTGGACAAACTATCCTACAAATCTGGCTTACATGTGTATGCTTTCCAAATTTGGTACAAATATTATCATATTGTGATATATAGTGGATGAAATATAAGGCTCACATAGAAAAGAATAATCTAATAGCCATCTAACTCATGATCATGTACCAATCAAAGTATAGGTTTCTTGGTCCTTGTGGATACAAAGCTGGGAACTAAATAAATATGGATTATTGAAAATAATAATATTATCTTATTGTGCATCCATATTCTATATAAGATTAAGATGATGTTTACACTATAAATATATTAGTTTTGCAAGTGTTGAAGGAACATTATGTGCCAAGTGATCTCTCTTAGTAGGGTTAACATGTGGTAGGCCTCAAATGGTTCTGAATTCTTTTGAGCTTCATCCGATGAATCTTTATGAACTTTATCTTACTTGTGAAATGCCATTGCAAGTCATATTTTTGTAATGGCATAGGAGTTTGTACAAATTTTAGTTCAAAACAGTATGAAAAAGCCGTATTTTTTGGGTTTTTAAAAAAAAGTTCTTTTAACTGTAACATGGTCGAAGATATTTCAGTACTTGTAATCATCTTACTTGAATTCGTAAAACAATCCTAGAATATGTCTGGCTCATAAAGAAATCTAGATATCATAATTTTTAGTTCTATGGATGTATTCTCTCTACTCAGGACTATAGCAGTCTTTATATTTTGCACCAATATTAGGTACATATTTGCAAAGCATACACAATATGATACCAGATTATTAGAAAAAAAATGTACCAAATGTTTGTTTGAAGAAGGTCGATTAAGATTCACAATTACTAGTAATAACATTATTCGCTAGCCACTTGTTACAAGAACCTCTATTAACTCTCTTGCCAGTTCCTTACTGATTTGTATTTAGAACATCAGCTTTGATTGGTATTTTGAGCTTGCATAATTCTAGGTTTGGAACAGCTTTTCTTACTTGTAGCTTGGTACATCTTGTGTTACTATTAGCTTGGTACAACTTGCGTTATTGTACCTCGATACTTTTTATCTGACTTGTAATTTTGAGCAACTTTTTCTTATTTAGTTCTTTATATATGATTAATCATGCTTCCCTCGCATATTCAGTAATTATTTTTATTTCATGGACTTGTTTATATTATTTCCTTTTCATAATTGTTATATATATATATATATATATATATATATATATATATATATATATATATATATATATATATATAAACTGATGATCAGTTGGATATGTGGCTCATGGTAATGATCAATCTTTAATTACCAACACATAAACTAATAAACAAACTTATATATATATATATATATATATATATATATATATATATATATATATATATATATATATATATATATATATATATATGTTACTCTAGGTTTTATGTATTAACTAGTTTGGATATTCTTTATGTTATAAGTACTAAATATTACCCTTCATGTTATAAGTACTGAATTTTTAAGGATTAATATAATTACTTTTTGAGGATTGATATAATTACTCTTCATCATATTGTCGTTGTTGTTGTTGTTGATGATGATGATGTTGTTGTTGTCGTCTCTATAATTACTTTTAGAGTTAGTCGTCTATATAAAGGCCTCTTAGAATTTATGATTTTCTGGTTTACATTAGAAAGCTGATGGTGTATTCTTGTGTTTCAATGTATAATGAAATATTTCTTAGCTTATTAACACAAATGAATAGTGACAAAATAACTTGTCCTTAACAAAAAAATACTCATTTGTGACAATATTTACTAGTCAGTAAACATAATAAAGTATATACTACGGTGACTACATTTACCTTCACTAAACAGATAAATTTACAGTAACAACAATACGAGCGTTACTTGTCATACCCCAGTCCTAAAATACGTAGGACTAGGTATACATAGCATACTAGCCGTATGTATATGGCATCTCCAATATATGAAAACCATAACACATATGTACGCTGTAAAATAAATAATAATTCACAAGTGGTACCTATATTGTCAACACAAGTCACAGTCAGCTATATCTCATCCACAGACACAAGTCAATAAGTAAATAAACTAAACCAAATAAATCAAAATGATCAAATACAAATAATCCAAAAATAATAGTCAGGTGGAGACAAATCCACTACCAACGCTATAACAACTAAAGTGATAGAGCGAAGAGGAACTCCAATATAAACTAAAATATCAAATAAGCAGAATAACAGCTAAAAGATCCATCAGCTATGAAGTAATCATGGGTACTCAGAGGGTAAGACATCCTCAACAAAAAATGATACGTTAGGTCCTGGTCCATACTCCTGCGGATAACCCTGATCGTCTATACTTGGAAATGGACCAGGTCCTCAGAGGGACGTAACAAGATACATAAAAGTATGCCAATAATATACTCAAAGTAAACATCCAACATGGTCACCTAATCAGTCTATGTGATATACAATTTAAGAACAAGTTTTCCGCATATGAACTATCTGGATGAAATAATGGGATGGACATAGTTCTCTCGGAGATCCAGGGGCCACGTGCATAATGTCATGGACGTTAGAGGTCGCCAAGTAAATATAGGGTCATCATGACTCGCGTCTCCAGCGGAGCGTACGGCCTAAATAGGGAATGTGTAAAGGAGTCACATACCCTTACTTATTGTTCTCTCCATCCGATGCTACTAACGTATCATATCCATAACACACAAACACCGCTAGTAACAGCTAAGTCCGCTAAAATAATATATTTCTATTAGCAGTTATTCCTTATCCGTCGAACGACCTTTACGTACAGGAGGCTAGCCTAATATGCAAGTCCGTGTCCTACATGAGGCTCACAACTCATGTAATAAATGTTTCATGGACAAATGAAACATAAGGATGCCTAAAAATCATAGGGTGGTCCCGTAAAAACTTGGTCAACATGCATAATAAAAATAAGCGACAAAAGATGATGCAACCGTCGTTGCACCCAAGTCTTTCTTAGACACATAGTTTTATATAGCAAAATAAATAAAAATAAATAAAATAAAATAAAATAAATATGCAACAATGAATGTAACTAAATGGTACTATGGCAAGGTATACTTGACTGGCAATCAATGTAGTGTAGACGTCCAAAAGACAAGCACAATGAATCAGAAACTACGGACTCTGAACGAACATCCCCGAATTCTGAAATAAACATCAACAATATTTCTATAATCAATAAGGTTGTATGAAAACTCTCCACATTCGTCCAATTTGGACACAAGGCAAAAACGGTCATTTTGGGTCAAAGCGGTGTCCATATGTGGGCCACTTTACACCAAAATGCGTGCTAAGGGTAAAGATTTCTAAATGATAAAAATTATAGGTTAAACAAATCCTAATCTACGATATGAACTCAACGGTATGTCCAATTTTGGATTCCGACGAGCCGATCACAAAATTGTCCGTCAAGTCGAATCATGGGGCTCGCGAAACAGCGATTTGTCGACTGACTCAGAAACGAACGAACCTCAGGTCACAGGACCAACATAATGCCACAAATCAGATGACACAAGTTTTTTCGCATTCTGACGAGTTTGCACTAACTAATAGGGAATATTTCAAAATATCGATATGAGAAAACTTTTACGGATACAGGTTGATTCCGGTGTGCACACACACCCAAATCAACTTTCACGAAAGTCCATACGTCATGATATACCATAAGCGCCATTTGGTGCAATTGGTTTGCGACAAGGTGGTCCCGCTTGTCGGAACGCACTCCGTATCAAAAAATTTCTAAGTTTTTGAATCTATTTTTTATGATTTTTAACAAATAGTTTAACACAGAATTAATGATCAAATATGTATAAATAATACATCATTTTGATGTCGTATAGGTTATCTCTGGGTCCGTCAAGTTAGATTTCAGAACCATTAATTATTCTGGAAGTAATCAGCCTCCCAAAGTGGCTATCAACAACAAAATTGCTAACTAAAGTTTGTTATGTTAATGGTTCTTTTTCTGCATTTTGAACCAGTTTCTCATATCGATTTAGACATAAATTGTCCTCAAGTATTACATGGTTAGAAACTAGGTTAGATGAGATTTTTATAGGATTTTACAGAAAAAAATTTTGTCGTGTATACAATGATAAAAGTAGTCGGGAATAGGGGTACCTAGGTCGGCTCTTACTGTTGGGTGTGGCATTCGCATCTCGGGTTAGCGGCGGAGGGCGGTCCAACGGCGGCGCTCTGGCGTTCGCGGCAGTCTAGAGGTGTGGAGAAGAGTAGGGGATGGCAGTTTGAGGGTAGGGTTAAGGTTAGGGTTAGGGTTTTGCTTAGCATGTATATATATATATATATATATATATATATATATATATATATATATATATATATATATATATATATATATATATATGGAGAGATGGGGCACGGGTGTCCGCTGCAATGGGGGGTCGGGTCGGGGCTGACATTGGGTAGGTTTAGGATTTGGGTTTTGGGTCAGGCTTAGTATTTGGGTTAAAGTTTAGGATTTGGGCTTAATATTAGTAGTATTATTATTATTAACTAATTTTATTTAGGTAAATTCCTAGAAAGTTGCCAAAAATTCCAAAAATTTTAATGAAAATATTTTTGGATTTCTTTTGATCTATACTATATAATTACTATTTTTATTGATTATTATTTATAAATATAAAATTTTGAGGAATTTTATATCCTACCCTACTTACAAGAATTTTGTCCTCAAAATTAAAACTAAAGCACGATAGGGAAACAAGAATGCTATATAGTAGAAAAGAACAAAGTAAATCATACCTTGATCTTCGAACAGATACTGAAAACATGTGTGCATATCATCCTCGTGCTCCCAATTGGATTCTTCTAGCGAGTGATGTCTCCATGCCACACGAACCAAAGGATTAGACTGATTCCTCAATACCTTCTCTCGACGATAAAGAATCTCCACAGGCTGCTATTGGTAGGCCAAGCTTGGTCCAATGGTTATCTTGAAGTGATCGAGAATATGACTGCTTTCTGCAATATATCACATTAGTTGCGACACATGAAATACATCATTCACTCCTTCAAGCGAAGGTTGTCACGCCCCAGTCCCAAAATATCGAGGGACTAGCCACGTGGCAATGGCCAACAGCACAACTCCAATGGGCAAACCCAATTTAATAGACCCGTTAAAGTATACTTAAGCTGTAATATAGATAAATAAAGTGGACTTCTCCTGTCATGGTATATAATCTAAACTAATCTCATCCATAAATAGTAATCACAATATAAGGAGATAAAACAGTTAAGAAAATAAATAAGGGAAATTGTCTATCACAAGTCCAAAGCTATATAGTGTCACGGGGAACAACCCGTCATCAAAACTAAAGAAAAGAAATAAAAATTAAGTACATATATCCAGTGGTCACAGAAACAAGTCTCAATATCTAAAAAACATGAAAAGTAAAAAATAGTAACTGTGCTCAAAGGAAGTCCTCGAGTACAACCTCGTCCTCTGATGCAAGTACTGCTCCAACGTTAGCTCATGCCCCATAAACCTCGGGTTAACTCTCTTCAGCTATACCTGGGAATATAATCCAGATTCAAGTCCTCAGGGGACAAAGCAAGGTACAAGAATAACTCAAGCCAAGTACAGAAAATGATAAGAAATAATGAAAAGAGGTATGCTCAGTGTATCTAACATAATCCATCTATGTGTATGCAAGTAAAAACGTACTCGCCCGCTAAACCACCAGGTTTTATACATATACTAGGGGTACTAGTGATAGTAGTAATAATAGTAGTCGGTACGTACAAACCCCATCAAGGTACCTACAGTACTATAATACTAGTAGAGTTTGGTAGCCTAGTGGTACGGTAAGTTCTCCCCAACCCCATGTATCTCATGCCCCATGTCATAAAACGCAAGACAATCTCTATCTATCAAGTCAAGGTATAAATAATAGCAATAGAACAAGTCTCCAGCCTTATCCTAAAATAGAAGCCGGGATCCTCGAATATCTCAAGAGTGGCTCATGTGCATAAAAGTCGAGTGTAGTGTCCTATGGTAAATCATGCAAGAGTAGCACGAGTAGGCAAGCGCTGACAATGCAACTAACGATATCCGAACTCCACGTACGGAAGTCGACACCTGAATGTAATCCAGAAGCTAAGTATCATGGCGGTCCAAGGTCATAACAATTATAAGCAATAAAAGAAACAACAAAAATAAAATAACTAGAGCACAATCTACTGTGAACAAGGCAAGGTACACTTAACTTCTGTTTGCTGTTGCGATATAGCGATTCCCAAGTCCACGTCCCATGGTGCTGCTTCTCCAACGTGCCCTGTTAGTAATATATAAATAATTAATTAATTCTAATATTTACTACTTATATATAAATTATAGAGTCGTCATGCGCTCGTCAACCACGTTGCGTTATTGGTGCCAATGATACTATGCATGACTAGTGCGGTATGTCGTACGTTGTTGTATACCCCATGTTACGTTCAACCATAACATGGAGAATATGCATACACATATATAATATATATAATTGAACATTATAATTGCATGCATATTTTTATATGTACATATTTGTTATTTTACGCATGCAATACACACGTACAAGTTCCTTACAACTTAGTGATCAATTGTTCATAATCTAAGACCCTAATATACATGCTTTAGTGTATATATATAAATCTGAAATAACACCCAATAATTTCTGAAATTAATATTAAAAACTGAATTTAAATTCTTTAAAATACAATAACTCATATTGCATGCTACAACTTCACAATACCTATGAATGTGCTTGCATGATCAACTAGTAGGTTGCATGGGTTATATACAAGAAATGAGGGGGTTCTTAATCATGCATGGATGGGTTCTTGGTTCTCTAACATATATATACATACATGAAGGAAGGAGGGTTTGATCAACTTACCAAGTCTTGATGCCTACGAGGTTCGATTGAAGTCCGACTGTTTTTCGACTTTACGAAGGAGTTACTCCGCCTTTAGGTTGACCAATAGTCGACGGAGTGCGACTGTAGGTGATGGAGAGGTGGCGGACGACTGCCAGGGGTGGTTGCTGCTGCTGTGGTCCACGGGCTAGGGGAAGAGGTCCGTGGTGATGGTGAAGTTGTAGTCGGTGGTGGTGGTGTAGTTGATGGTGGAGTTGGAGATGGAGATGTGGGGAAGAAGATGAAAAAGAACACGTAAAGTGGATGGAGGGGGTCTGCTACTAGTTGCGTGGGGGTGGGATCCCTAGGTTAGAATAGGTTATATATATGTTGGTATTAAATGGATGGATGGATGGATGGATGGATGGATGGATGGATATAGGCTAAAATTCAATGGTTAAAAGGAGGTGAAGGTGTATAAACGATGGAAAAACCTCTCTTAGACTGCGGGTTGGTCCCCCCCTCTCCCATGTGGTGTACATGAGGTGTAATATAAGAAAAATGGTCCATTGGAACATGCCAAAATAGGTAAATGCTGAATTTAAATTAAAAGAGAGTAAATTATAGGATTTGGTATGGGAAAATTAATGTTTGGTATGTAAAAATATGGAGGGTGGGTGTGTGGTGTTGTGCATGGGATAAAACAATTAGTTTGAGGGTTCAAGTTGGGGTTCGTTCTTGGTTTGGCTTAATTATTCAAGAAGAGTCGGCTTTTAACTAAATTATTGTGCGGTGTGTTTAATATTATTTTTGGAGCCTGTAGGAACTCGAATAAATGTAACACCGAAGTCATGCGCTTAGTAGGTCGGGTTTGGCTAGGGGTTATATAAATCAGTTTCGAGATTTGGAGTCACGTTGCCCATCTAAATTGATTACAACGGAGAAAGGGGTTTCTAAAATCAAATAACTATTTTGTAAATACAATAATAAAATACTAATACTTTTTAAATAAAATAAAATATACAAATTTACTATAATAACCTTAGTTGAATTTTTAGGGGCATTATAGTCTACCCTCCTTAAAAGAATTGTGTCCTCACAATTTAAGAATTTAGCTACTCTAGGAATTTAATAGGACATGGTAACTAAGGGTAGTTCTGAGTTCATACCGGCATCCTCGAATAAGTGAGGATAACGCTAGTGTATGACATCATCTTGCTTCCAAGTGGATTCTCCAGGGGAGTAATGTTTCTAAGCTACCCGAACCAGTCTGATCGTCTGACCCATAATATCTTCTCACTAATGTCAAGTATCCCAACTGGCTGCTCCTCATACCTTAAGCTCGATCCCACTGCAATCTTGGAATAATCGACTATGTGACTTGGGTCAGTCACATACTTTCTCAGTTGTGAGACATGGAATACATCATGTACTCCCTCTAGAGATGGAGGTAATGCAAGATGGTATGCCATCTCACCAACATGCTCCAAAATATAAAATGGCCCAATGTACCTTGGGCTCAGCTTGCCTCTGCTCCCGAATCGAATAATACCTAGATTAGGTATGATCCTCAAGAACACATGTTCGCCTTCCTTGAACTCCAAAGGTCGGTGGTGTGTGTCAGTCCAATACTTTTGTCTGTCCTGAGCTGCACGAAGATGACGCTAAATTTGCTTTACCTTCTCAACTGTCTGCATTACTAACTCCGGACTGAGTATCTGACGCTCGCCAATATCACTCCAACATATCAGTGACCTGCACTTCCTGCCGTACAGCGCCTCAAATGGTGCCATCTGGATGCTTGCCTGGTAGCTATTATTGTAAGAGAACTCTACCAAGTGCAAATGGTCTTTCCAACACCCTCCGAAGTCTAACATATATGACCTCAGCATATCCTCTCAGATCTGAATAGTGCACTCTGATTGGCCATCTGTTTGCGGACGGTAAGTCGTGCTGAACTTGAGTCTGGTGCCTAGACTCTCTTTCCTGCTCCACAAAAAATAGGACATGAATCTAGAGTCACGATCCGATAAAATACTTACCGGTACTCCATGTAACCTCACTATCTGACACGTATACATATCGACTAGAATCTCTGTAGACTGCCCAATTCGAAACGACAAGAAATGTGACAACTTGGTAAGTCGATCCACAATAATCCAAACAGTGTCCTTCCTACTAGGGCTTCTCAAAAATCTTGTAATAAAATCCATGGTGATATGTTCCCACTTCCATTCAGGGATGGGAAGTGGCTGTAACATACCAACGGTTCTTTGATGGTCGGCCTTAACCTGCTGACAGACCAAATATTTTGTCATGAACCGCACAATCTCTCTTTTCATTCCATGCCACCAGTAATATTTTCTTAAATCTTGGTACATCTTCGTACCTCCCGGATGAATAAAGTAAATAGAGCTATGTGCCTCTGTCTTCAACTCCTGTCTCAACTCTCCATTCGAAACATATAGGCAATTTCCACACCTTAGTGTTTAGTCCTCATGGATTCGAAGTCTCATCTGCATACCGACTTTCGTCCTCTCTCTAAGTCTCTAGAATCTAGCATCCGTAGACAATGCCGCCTTGATTCTCTCTACTAGTAACGACTGAACCTCAAGGTTAGCCAATTGTCCACTCTGTCCTGGCATGATGACCTAGATCCCAAGATCCTGAAGATCCTCTAATAATTGGGGTTGTGTTGTCAAGAGATAAGATATGGGCTTTATGCTAAGTGCGTCAGCTATAATGTTCGCCTTGCCTGGATGATACTACAAGTCTATGTCATAATCGACCATCAACTCTAGCCAGCGCCTCTGCCTCATGTTGAGATCCTTCTGAGTGTATACATACTTTAGAATTTGTGATCAGTGAAAATTTCTATCCTCTCTCCGTATAGATAGTGCCTTCATATCTTTAGTATAAAAATTACTGCTGCTAGCTCAAGATCGTGCGTCAGGTAGTTCTTCTCATGCACCTTTAATTATCGTGATGCATAAGTGATAACTTTGCCATGTTGCATCAAAACGCATCCCAATCCATTGCCTGACGTATCATTATATGTAAAACCCCTAATCCTAAAATTCGTATTTATTTTTTTATTATTAATTATTAATTTAATTGTAGTAATTATGAGCTAATTATGATAAATGGATTTTTGTTAATTTTTATTTTGGGTGTTTGTGCATTTAGGGGATTTATGGAGCCATTAGGAATTTTTTCTAATTTATTTCATGTAGGAGACCTATTGGACAGTTGGTAGATATATAGTATGCTCTAAAATAAATTTTAGATTTTTCTATATATATATATATATATATATATATATATATATATATATATATATATATATATATATATATATATATATATATATATATATATATATATATAATATTTAGTAATTAAAATTAGAAATAGAAACCAAAGGAAGAAAAAAAAGAAAAAAAAATGAAAGTTCTTAATGGATTTTTATGAGAACCCAAACCCACTATAGAAATCATAAACCCATTACCTTAAAGAGAACCCTATCCGCATATAAAGGAAGCAGCAGCAGCACCCATCCTATTCTTCCCTCCCCCCGCGCGGAACAGGATCCCCCCCGCTCTCACAATCTCTCTCTCTCTCTCTCTCTCTTCTATATATATATATGCTCGACTCCTACCAAGCCCTAACACTAATTCCCCCTCTCTCCGCCACGCCACGTGACCGCCGCCTGCCTCCCGGAGCCACCCCAGACCGCCGGAGAACCCCGGCCGACCGTTCACCGCGATACCGCGCGCGTGAGACAGAAAATTGATCAAAAAGCGTACCAGTGTTCCCGCATCGATTCCCGCGCCCTCGCTGGACTAAACTCGACCCCGTCTACGCTGGTATGATCCTCATCTATCCCCCTTCCAATCCTATAGATTAGTTTATCTCGATCAGCGCACAAACTTAGGTAAAAATCGATGCCAAGTCGAAAAAAAATGACCACTTTCTAAATTTTAGAAATTATGTTGCAACCACCCCTGTTCTCGGATTCGTATCTCCCACCACAGAGATCCGAATTCAGTTTTTCTTATTGGTATGCGAAGACCACTTGACCTAGTTTATTTTTTGTTAAATACTTTAATTTATTAGCTGCTGTATGTCAAAATAAATTAGGTAGAAAATCCCGAAAATACATTTTTTCCATATTTCCAAAAGTTGTAAAACGGAGTGCGCTCCGCCAAACAGGACGTCCCCGCTGTGTACCAAGTGTACCAAACGGTGCGCGCAGTATACCAGGACACGTGAGAGTTCGTGAAAACTGATTCGGACGCGTGTGCACTTCAGAATCGGCCCGTATCCGCGGACAATCCCCGTATCGTAACTTTTGCGAAAGCCGTGCGCATTTTGTGCATGCTCATCAGATTGTGACGAAACTTATGCCACTGGACTCGTGGTAACGCGCTGGTTCTGTGACCCAATTTTCACGCAATTCTGAGACAGATGACCAAGTCACCAATTGGCGGGCCCTACGGTTGACTTTTTGGGCAAAATTGTGTTTGGCTCACCGGAATCCACATCTGAATATACCATTGGGTTCGTATTGACATTTAGAGTTTGTTTAACCTATAATTTGTCCCATTTAGAGGCCTTTAATCCTGGCACACTTTTTGGTGCAAAGTGGCCCACATGTGGATCCTGTTTTGACCCAAAATTATCGTTTTGCCCCTGTGTCTAAATTGGACGAAAGGGGAGTACTTTCTAGCTATTTTTCTTATTCTGGGAACGTTGGTGATATTTATTTCAACCTCCGGAGACGTTCATTCTGAGATCGTGGTTTCTGACTCTTGGTGTTTGACATCTGGACATACACTCTACAGCTCTTTTGCCAGGCAAGTATACCTTGCCTTGTTGTACTGTTTAAATTCTATATTATTATTTGCATGTTTACCTTATATAACTGTACACGTTCGAGAGAGACTCGGGTGCAGTCAACGAAGGCGTTGACGTTAGGACTTATGTCTGACCTAGTATCTAGTAGACCAACCTAAAGTTGTGGAGTTATTGGTATGACTTCCCAAGCCTTGACATATTTCTTACACGTGTTGTGAGTCTCATGTACAGTACGGACCTGCGTATGTGGTTGGCCACCTGTATGTGTAGGCGTACGACGAATATGGTATAACTGCTAATAGTGATGCATGTTAGAAGACTTAGCAGTTATTAGTAGGCGGAGCATAGACTGTCGTGGTACGATGGTCCCATCCTTGTCCTTGTTTGGTTGAAGGTTGGACTACTATTCTAACGATAGACTATGAGCCAAAGTTACTATGCTGCGGCGTAGTAGTTAAGGCGTGTTGTGGATACAACATGCTTAGATCATTAGGCGGAGAGGACGATTAGTAGGCGTATGGGACACCCACCTCCTTTATACAGACACCGCACTCGACGGAGTGATACAGACGTATTTATATATTACTGATACCACGTTCTGTAGGGTGTGGACGTTACTTGGTGATATTATAGATACCACACTCTATAGGACGTTGGACGTTATTGTATTTATGCGCCGTATTATAGGGGGCATATGTGGCATATACTAGCCAGTTGTCACGATTGGTGAATTACGTCAACATATGTCTAGCCTACACCATCCCATAGACTCAAAGTTGTCCTCAAGTTGCATTTCACTTAGATGGTTAGGTCACCCTGGAGTTTTTACAGTATTTACTTTATGGCATGCTTTTATTTATCTTGTTATGTCCCTCTGAGGACCTGGTCCCTTTCCAGGTGTATTGTTCATGAGTATTTACAGGAGCGCAAATCCGGACTGGCTACTTATATTGCTAGAGGTCTTCTCTTCGAGCCTCGTGATTGTTAGAGATTGTATTTATCTTGTTTATTCTCTATTCTAGTTCGGCAGTAGATTTGTTTCCATCCGACTGTCATCTCTAGATACTTTATATTGAGATCTAGTTATAGATATAGGTTATTCATTTACATATGACTTCCGTGGATGAGATTTAGTTATGCTCTGAGATATATATATGTTTACCACTTGTGAATTATCATTCATATTACAGCGTACGTGTGTTATTGGTTCCATATATTAGAGTGCCATATTCATACGACTGGCATACTTACGTGTCCTAGTCCTACGTATTTTGGGACTGGGGCGTGACATTATATATTATAAATCCTTTCGATCCTAAAGGAAGGGTTAAGACCAGTACAGTCGTTAACCGCTTCTTCAGCTCCTTAAAGGCCTTCTGATAATCCTCTGTCCATGCAAACTCCTGGTCCTTATGCATCAACCGCGTCATAGGCTCTGAAATCCTCAAGAAGTTCTGTACAAACCTCCGATAATATCCGGCAAGTCCGAGAAAACTCCTAACCTCTGCAACTGATGTAGGTGTGGGCCGAGTCTCTATTGCTGCAACCTTCTTCGGATCAACTAAAAGTCCTTCTCCAGAGATGATATGTTCTAAGAAAGGACTCTATCTATACAAAACTTGTATTTGCTGAGCTTGGCATACAACCTCTCTTGTCTCAATGTCTCTAACACGATCCTAATATGCTCCTCGTGCTCTTCGTGATTCTTGGAGTATACCAAGATATCATCAATGAACACAACCACGAACTTGTCCAAGTACTGATGGAAGACTCTGTTCATCAGACTCATAAACACAGCGGACGCATTGGTTAAACCATGGCATGACTAGGAACTCATAGTGTCCATACTTGGTCCTGAAGGCTATCTTCGTTATATCTTCCATCCGTACTCTAATCTAATGGTAACCGGATCTGAGGTTGATCTTTGAGAATATACGGGCACCACTCAACTGATCGAACAGATCATCAATGCACGACAGGGGATAACTGTTCTTGATGGTTATGGTATTCAGTTCCCTGTAGTTAATACATAGGCGTACCGTCCCATCCTTCTTCGACACAAATAGTATGGGTGCTCTCCACGGCAAAATACTAGACCGAATAAACCCCTCTCTAAGAGTTCATCAACCTGCTTCTTCAATTCCACTAACTCCTTAGGTGATAATCTGTACACAGTTGAGGTGATTGGCTCTGCTCCTAGTGTCAAGTTTATAGTGAATTCTATTTCCTGATCAAGTGGTAAGCCTGAAAGATCATCAGGAAATACATCCACAAATTCTGCTACAACTCTTGGGTGCTCTGGTTCTCCTTCTATAGTACGTGTCTTAAGTGTAGGCTGGGCACATGGTTCTCTGGCTCCCCAAAGAAACTCAATCTTCGGATGACCAGTTTTTTAAAGATAATACATCCACGCCGACAATCTAGAGTCACATGGTACTGAATCAACTAGTCCATACCAAGTACAACATCACATGGTCCTCTCTACTGATGTGTCTGTTGGAATAGCGCTGCATGTGAAGCCAAGGGTGGCCTCGTCTGATATCCTCCTGGAGTTGGTGGTCTGACTCCTCCAACTCCTGCATGTGGCACTCCTAGTGCTGGATAGACTGGCCTAGGTGGCTGCAACATTGGTCTCGGTACTGGTAAGACTGGTTGGTGAATTATAGGTGCCCTCATACAGTCACGTGCTGAGTACTATCCTGATCTGCAAACCAAGCATAGTCCTAACTTGCATCTGCACTCGCTCTCAATATGACCTCGCTTGCCATAATATTGACATATTGGCGGTGCCTGCAAGGCTGCTCTAGGTAGCTGGTGCATGTGAGGTCTCTTTATAGCTCTACCCTGGGGTACTCTGGCTGGTGCTAGTGGGTACGGCCATTTTGGCTGGACTCTCTCCGGTTGACACGCTCCATGCGTCGTGCTGCGGCTAGAACATCTGTGTATGAAGTAGGTGCAACATAGCCAATCAATGTCTGTAGCTCAAAGCTAAGTCTGTTAAAGAACTTTTATGCCTTCTCCTCTTTTGTCGGAATTAGAGTAGGGGTGAAGCTACTCAAATGGATGAACTCCACATTGTACTCTTCTACTTTCATATTGCCTTGAGTGAGGCGGTTGAACTTATCTCTAAGTTCTGTTCTGGCAATGGCTGGAATGTATATCTCCTGAAAGAGTCTAGAGAACTCCTCCCAAGTGGTCTGAGCCTAGCCGACTCTCTTCGGATAGCCACTAATGATGCACATTGCCTGTCAACTAAATCTTGAGAACAATCATCCAATGCTCTCTAGGAAGCTCAGTTGCTTCCAATTAAAGTTGAGTGTTTGTGAGCCACTCATGAACTTCAATGGGATCCTCCTTGCCCGAAAAGGTATGTGGCTTCAATTGATGAAAATCTGAGATGGATCCCGTCGATGGATGCCTGGCTGGTGGGATTAAATTCTCAAGTTCTGTCACTATGTTGTTCCTCAAGTTCTCCGCCTGGGGTTGCTAGGCCTCTTGACGAACCTGTTGTTGTGCTTGCATCATTGCATAGAATATTTGGAATATATATTATCCTTCCATAGGCTGTCTTGGTAGAAAAACTGGCATCAGTTGAGTAAACTATAGTGGTGGTGGAATGTCGTCTCTCCGGAACCTCGAGACGTGCTGATCTGCTTGATTGCTTTATTGAGTGGAGGGATCTCCACTCAGTGGCGTCACCCATCATCGTAGGTAACTATAGCACCTTATGGTATACCCACGAAAGTCTCATCACTAGCTCATGGATCCATTACTCTGCACACAAGTAAACTATGATGATCATATAATGATTCAAAGCATGATGCAAGTCAAAGAATTATTTCAAATTTGGTATAGAGGTCAAGAATGTGTCAATTTATGGATGAGAACCTATAATTTTATTCTATCTTAATTTGTAGGCTTGCTCGGTTTCTAAGTTGAAACCAAAATAATAAGTCGACGACCTGCATGGTCCACCACAAAAACTGTGTCACACCCCAGTCCCCAAATATCGAGGGACTAGCTACGTGGCTATGGCCAGCAGCACAACTCCAATGGGCAAACCCAATTTAATGGACCCGTTAGAGTGCACTTAAACTGTAATATAGATAAATAAAGTCTACTACTCCTGTCACAGTATATAATCTAAACTAATATCATCCACAGATAGTAATCATAATACAAGGAGATAGAACAATGAAGAAAATAAATAAGGGAAACTTTCCATCACAAGCCCAAAGCTATATAGTGTCACGGGGAATAACCCGTCATCAAAACTAAAGAAAAGAAATAAAAACTAAGTACATCTATCCAGTGATCACAGAAACAAGTCTTAATATCTAAAGAACATGAAAAGTAAATAAAATAGTAACTGTGCTCATGAAAAGTAAATAAAATAGTAACTGTGCTCATAAAAAGTAAACTGAGCACAACCTCATCCTCTGATACAAGTACTACTCCAACGTCAGCTCATATCCCGTAAACCTCGGGGTAACTCTCCTCAGCTATATCTGGGGACATAATCCGGATCCAGGTCCTCAGGGAACATAGCAAGGTACAAGAATAACTCAAGACAAGTACAGTAAATGATAAGAAATAATGAAAAGTGGTGTGCTCAGGGAATCTAGCATAATCCATCTATGTGTATGCAAGTAAAAATGTACTCGTCCGCTAAACCAACGGGTTTCATACATATACTAAGGGTACTAGTGATAGTAGTAATAATAGTAGTAGGTATGTACAAGCCCCGTCAAGGTACCTGCAGTACTATAATACTAGTAGAGTTTGGTAGCCCAGCGGTACGGTAAGTTCTTCCCAACCCCATGTATCTCACGCCTCATGTCACGAAACACAAGACAATCTCTATCTATCAAGTTAAGTTGTAAATAATAGCACTAGTATAAGTCTCCAGCCTTGTCCTAAAACAGAAGCCGGGATCCTTGAATATCTCAAGATTGGCTCATGTGCATGAAAGTCGAGTACAGTGTCCTATGGTAAATCAAAAATAAAATAACTAGAGCACAATCTACTATGAACAAGGCAAGGTACACTTGCTTTCTGTCTGCTGTTGCGATGTAGCGAGCCCAAGTCCACGTCCGATGGTGTTGCGTCTCCAACGAGCCCTGTCAGTAATATATAAATAATTAATTAATTCTAATATTTACTACTTATATATAAATTATAGAGTCATCACGTGCTTACAACCACGTCGCATTGTTGGTGACAATAACATTACGCATGACTAGTGTGGTATGTCACACGCTGTCATACACCCCATGTTACGTTCAACCATAACATGGAGACACACATACATGTATATAATATATATGATTTAATATTATAATTTTATGCATATTTTTATATGTACATATTCATTATTTTATGCATGCAATACACATGTACAAGTTCCTTACAACTTAGTGATCAATTGTCCATAGTCTAAGACCCTAATATATATACTTTTATATATATATAAATCTAAAATAACACCCAATAATTTCTAAAATTAATATTAAAAAATGAATTTAAATTCTTTAAAATATAATAACCCATATTGCATGCTACAACTTCATAATACCTATGAATGTGCTTGCATGATCAACTAGTATGTTGCATGGGTTATATACAAGAAAGGAGGGGATTCTTGATTATGCATGGATGGGTTCTTGGTTCTCTAACATATACATACATACATGAAGGAAGGAGGGTTTGATCAACTTACCAAGTCTTGATGCCTACGGGGTTCGGTTGAAGTCCATGTAACGCCCCAGTCCTAAAATACCGTAGGACCAGATACGTGGCAATGGCCAGCAGTACGCACCGATGGACAAACCCAATTTAATGGATCCATCAGGGCATACTTAAGCTGTAAAAATAAGTCTACGACAATATGGCACAACTAATCTCATCCACACAAAGTATAAAAGTATGATCCACAGAATAAATAAGGAACATAAATCATCAGCTAGTCTCAACAAAGTACTTCGGGGAACAACCCGATAAATATTTAGTACAATGGTTCAACAGACCAGAATATAAAAGACTGAAATAAATAAATATTGAGCATGAAATATGGATGCTCAGGAAAAGTCTTCAGCTAACACCTCATCCTCGGATGGCGGTACAGCTCCTGGATCAGCTCCTGCTGCGATCCCGTATACCTCGGGATAGATCTCGTACTCAAATCCTGGGGACATAATCCGGATCCAGGTCCTCAGGGGACATAGCAAGGTATAAAAAGCTCAAGCCAAAATAAATGCAGTGCAGAAAATAAATAGAATAAATAGGGAAAGTATGTAAACATCTGTGTGAAATGCAAGAGAGAACATCAATAGTGCTCAGGCTGAAACAACTACAAGCTCTGTGTAGGGGAGCCGGTAGCAGTGATATCATGAGGTGGTCTAGCTCAGCGGGAGACTGAGTAGCCGGCATAACATAGTCAACCTGTAGCCTATGGGTCTCTACAGCAATAGATGGAACAATACGGGAATACTAAATAACCAGCTAAGTGATATACAAGATGAGAGCAGCACTAGAACTCAGGCTGAAGCCACTACAAGCTCTGTGTCGGGGAGCCGGTAGCAGCAGTAATAATGAGTAATGGGCCAAGCTCGGGCTTCAGAGTCTTGTGCCTCACAATAGTAGGGGTGTATATATATATGATCAGCCTGTAGTCTGTGTGTCTCTCCCCACCCAATGTAACCACGTATATCATGACCATAACGTCTCATGTCCATGTCAGCGGGATCATAACTAATGCACAAGTCATAATGTATCTAAGAATATAGTATCTCTGTCAAGTCCTGTATCCTATACAGAATCACCACGAATATCTCGGGAAGATCCTGTCTTATGAACAGTGTCAAGTGTCCTGGGTCAAAGTGTACTTGGTAAGACAAGTACGAAAAGATAAAGTGTCACGAATATCCATCTCTAAATGACAGTACCCAACACTGCTTACAGTGTTGGCACTCGACTGATAATCGGACGCTAAGTACGTCACACGGTCCTAGGTTGAGCATGCACAGTAATATAAATGAAGCAAGGAGAATATATAACAATACTGCAGAGTTTGGCAAAGTACACTTGCCTGATGTTTGAATATCAACAGTCGTCCCGGTATCAGTGGATCCTGTAGGTACTCCTCCAAAAGCTGTAATAAACATCACCAATAGTCTCAGAAGATGTCAAATAGCTAGAAACGCATATCCTTACGTCTAATTTGGACACAGGGGCAAAAAGGTCATTTTTGGGCCAAAGCGGGTTCCATATGTGGGCCACTTTGCACCGAAAAGCGGGTCAGGGTCAAAGGTCTCCAAATTCCTCAAACTCAGTGTCTACAAGTCAGGAACGATGATACGAACCCAACGGAACTTCCAGAATTAGATTCCGATGAGCCGATCACAAAATCGCCCGTCAAGTGGAGCTTGTGGGGCCCACAATACGCGATTTTGTCAACGTACTCAGAATCGGACCAAACTTGGGTTACAGGACCAGAATATTGCTATGAGTCTGATGGCATAAGTTTCATGTCGATCCGGCGTGTGTACACAAAGTTACAACGTATTCTAGAATGGACGGATACGGGACATTGTCGGCGGATACGCGTTGATTCCGGTGTGCACGCACATCAGAATCGACTTCTGCGAAATCCTACACGACCGTATCAACGTCGCACACATTTTGGTAAAGACCGCGTGCGACCAAGTCGTCCCGTTTGGCGGGGTGCACTCAGTTCCGGGGTGAAACAGGGTGTTATTTTTCCTGTTTTTGGATTGTGGTGTGCGATCACCACAAGACGCGATGCACCGAGCGGGTTGCACAGGCATCGAGAGGGTTATACAATCTACGCGTAGCAACTGACGGAATCGAAAACTGAGTTGCGAGGTGCGAGAAAACGGTACCTGAACAGGGCTCCGTGAACGCTGATTTCCACGCGTCCGAAGTCAACTTCGCGTCATGGTCGTGTCCTGCGTTTGCTGCTTGCGTCCGAATCGAGATATCTCGTGTCTGCTGAGACGCTGTTTCGAGTCTAGGGTTCTGACTCGGGTCATCGGGGCGACGCTAGGGAGGCGTCGGGTTCGGGTCGACGAGGGGAGGACTGGGCAGCGGGATCATCGGTTCGGCGGGGTTTGAGGGTCAGCTCGGTGGAGATCGAGGGCAGCGGGTCGTCCAACTCGCCCGGGGAGGGTCGGGGCTGGTGCTGGGTCAACGGAGATCAAGGAGTCGAGCGGCGGTGCTCGCGGGGAGAAGTCGCCGGCGACCTAGGGTTCAGACGGGGTAGGTCGTCGGGTCAGCGACGAGGTCGACGGGCTGGCGGCGGAGTCGAGCGCAGGGGAAGGCTGTGAGAGGAGGCGGCTGAAAGAGAGAGATAGAGAGAGAGATGGGTTGGCGGCGGCTACACGAACGCCGAGGCACAGCTTTATACTGTGCTACAGTATATCTGGCATAGGGTTCCCAATGGGTTTCGGGTCGGGTTTGGCTCAGATCCGACCCGACCCAACCCAGTTTACTGTTTTGGTTCAGCCAATTTGGTTCAGGTTGGGTTGGTTTGATTTGGTTTGGTTCGGCTTAGCAATCCATTCGTTTTCAAGGCTTTATCCGCGTCTCCGGAGTCCAATAAATTCACCAAAAATATCACATGTCCGGTTTTCTATTTTACATCATAAAATATTATTTTCATAATATTTTAACACCAATAAACTATAATTAAAAATCTTTAACTCACAATTATCTTGGTTCTTCATCCAGAGAATGCCAAAAAATTCCGAAAAAATACCTTAAAATTATTCTGAAAAAAATCAGGGTGTTTACAATCTACCCCCCTTAAGAGGATTGCGTCCTCGCAATCAAAGAATGAGCTATTAACAAAACTATGGTGATTACAAGCTTGCTTAGTTTACAACTGCATTCATGAATAAGTGGGGATAACGATGGCGCATACTATCTTCTCGTTCCCAAGTCGATTCGCCAGGAGAATGATGTTTCCATGCTACACGAACCAGTCTGATTGTCTGTCCCCGCAATATCTTCTCACTGACGTCGAGGATGCCCACTGGTTGTTCTTCATATCTCAAGCTTGGGCCTACTGCGATCTCTGAATGATCGACTACGTGACTTGGGTCGGTCACGTACCTTCGCAGCTGTGAGACGTGGAATACGTCATGTACTCCCTCTAAGGATGGAGGTAATGCAAGACGATAAGCCACCTCACCAACGCGCTCTAGAATATCAAATGGCCCAATATACCTTGGGCTCAACTTGCCTCTGCTTCCAAATCGAATAGTACCACGAGTGGGAGAAATCCTCAAGAACACGTGCTCTCCTTCCTTAAACTCTAGGGTACGTCTGTGCGTATCTGCCCAATGCTTCTGTCTATCCTGAGCTGCTCGAAGATGATTCTGGATCTGTTTCACCTTCTCCACTGTCTGCGTTACCAATTCTGGACCCAGTATTTGACATTCACCAATGTCACTCCAACATATAGGCGATCTGTACTTCCTTTCGTATAATGCCTCGAATGGTGCCATCTGAATGCTGGCCTAATAACTGTTATTGTAGGAGAACTCTACTAAGTGCAAATGATCTTCCCAAGATCCTCTAAAGTCTAGCATACACGATCGCAATATATCCTCCAAAATCTGAATGGTACGCTCTGATTGGCCATCTGTCTGTGGGTGGTACGCCGTGCTAAATTTGAGTCTGGTGCCCAGACTCTCTTGCATACTTCTCCATAAATGAGAAATAAATCTTGAATCTCGATCCGATACAATACTAACAGGCACTCCATGAAATTTGATGATGTGTCGCATATACATGTCGGCTAGTACCTCTGTGGACTGTCCAACTCTAAATGGCAAGAAGTGTGCCGATTTAATGAGTCTATCCACGATAACCCATACTGCATCTCTGCCGCTGGGGCTCCTTGGAAATCCTGTGACAAAATCCATCGTGATATGCTCCCACTTCCATTCTGGTATAGGAAGTGGCTGTAACATACCTGCAGTCCTCTGATGCTCAGCCTTTACTTGCTGGCAAACTAAGCATTTGGCCACAAAACTTGCAATCTCCCTTTTTATTCTATGCCACCAGTAATACTGTCTCAAGTCTCGGTATATCTTGGTTCCTCCTGGGTGAACAGAGTACATAGAGCTATATGCTTCAGTCATTAGCTCCTGTCTCAATTCTCCATTTGGAACATACAGGCGATTCCCAAACCTCAATGTCCCATCTTCGTGTATGCGAAGTCCTGTCTGCATGCCTGCTTCTGTCCTCTCTTTGAGTCTTCGGAATCTAGCATCGGTGGGCAATGCCTCTTTAATCTTCTCCACGAGTGATGACTTGACTTCAAGATTAGCCATCAAGTCATTCTGTCCTGGTAAGACAACCTCTATCTGGAGCTCCTGTTGATCTCTTAATAACTCGGGCTGCATCGTCAAGAAATAAGTCGTAGGCTTTCTGCTCAGTGCGTCTGCTACTACATTCGCCTTTCCCGGATGATACTACAGATCTATGTCAAAATCTACCATCAATTCCAGCCAACGCCTCTGCCTCATGTTAAGCTCCTTCTGAGTATATACATACTTTAGACTTTTGTGATCTGTAAAGATGTCTACTTTCTCCCCATAAAGGTAGTGCCTCCAAATCTTCAATGCAAATATCACTACTGCTAACTCCAGATCGTGTGTTGGGTAGTTCTTCTCGTGGACCTTCAACTGTCTCGACGCATAAGCAATGACTTTGCCATGTTGCATCAAAACACATCTTAGTCCAGTTCCTGATGCATCACTGTAAACAACAAAATCTCCTGACCCTGATGGAAGAGTCAAGACAGGTGCTGTTGTTAATCTTCTCTTCAATTCCTCGAAGGCCTTCTGGCAGTCTTCTGTCCATATAAACTCCTGGTCTTTATGTGTCAGCTTCGTCATCGGTTCCGCAATCCTTGAGAAATTTTCTACAAACCTTCGGTAATATCCCGCGAGTCCGAGAAAACTCCTCACCTCTGCAACTGATGTGGGTGTAGGCCAAGTCTCTATTGCTGCGACTTTCTCTGGACCACTGAAAGTCCTTTTCCTGAGATGATATGTCCCAAGAAAGGCACTTTGTCCATACAGAACTCATACTTACTAAATTTGGCATATAACTTCTCATGTCTCAAGGTCTTTAATACGATTCTGAGATGCTCCTCGTGCTCTTCGTGGTTCTTGGAATATATGAGAACGTCGTCAATGAACACCACCATGAATTTATACAAGAACTGATGAAAGACTCTGTTCATTAAGCTCATAAACACTGCTGGCGCGTTGGTTAAACCAAACGGCATTACCAAGAACTCATAATGTCCATACTTGGTCCTGAAAGCTGTCTTTGGTATGTCTTCCTTCCTTACTTTGATCTGATGATAGCCGGATCGAAGGTCAATCTTCGAGAATACCCTTGCACCACTCAACTGATCGAATAGATCATCAATGCGGGGTAAGGGATACCTGTTCTTGATGGTCACAGCATTTAGTGCCCTGTAGTCAATGCATAACCGTACTATTCCATCCTTCTTCGGCACAAATAATATGGGTGCTCCCCAAGGTGAAATGCTGGGCCGAATAAAACCCTTCTCCAAAAGATCATCAACCTGTTCTTTCAACTCCACTAACTCTTTAGGTGCCAGCCGATATACTGAGGAAGTGATAGGCTCTGCTCCTAGAGTTAAGTCTATTGTGAATTCTATTTCCCGATCAGGCGATAAACCAGGAAGATCATCAGAAAATACATCCACAAATTCTGATATGACTCTTGGGTAACCTGTCTTCCCTTCTACAGATAGTACCCTAAGAGTAGGCTGAACTCCTTGCTCTACTGATCCTCGAAGAAACTCAAATTCTGGATGTCCAGGCGGTCTAAATATAACCCGCCCAAGTCGGCAATCAAGAGTCGCATGGTACTGACTTAACCAGTCCATACCCAGTACAATATCATAATCTGGCATGGAAAAGATCAAAAATTGAGCTCGTATCTCTCTTCCACAAACTACTACCAAACATGATCTACAGACGTCACTAACCGGAATAATTTTACCTCCAGTAAGAATTCTCTTCATCTTCAGAAGGGGTGCGGTAGCTACTCTATGGGTGGCTACAAAGCTAGCTGCTATAAATGAATGCGATGCTCCAGAATCAAATAATGCTACAGCTGGTAATAAAGCTACTAAAATAGTACCTGCGATGACCTCGCCTGCCGTAGCCTCCTGCTCAACAGTTAATGTGAATGCCTGGCCTCGTCCCTGAGCTTGGCCTCTCTGCTGCTGAGCCTGCTGAAATAGAGCTGCCTGCGGTGCCAGGGGTGGTCTCTGCTGATTTCTTCCTGGGGCTGGTGGCCTGACGCCTCCAACTCCTGCCTGCTATGCTCCTACTGCTGGATAAGCTGGTCGTAGTGCAGGTAAAGCTAATCTCGGTGCTCCCTCTCTGCGCTCGGTGCAGTCTCTGGTCTGATGCTGGTTGGACCCGTAAGCCAGGCAGAGTCCCAACTTGCGTCTGCATTCTCTCTCAATGTGCCCTATCTTGCCGCAGTGGTGACAAGTAGGGAGAGACATGGCCCTTTGTGCTGTCCTCTCTGGCATACTCCTCTGGGTCCGTTTTGCTGAATCCCCATATGCTGTCCTGGACGGTGCCGAGGTGATAGGCCTCTTTAGGTTTGACTCCCTTCTAGTGACGCGCTCCATGCGTCGTGCTGCTGCGAGAACATCGGTATAAGATGTAGGTACGACTGATCCAATCAATCTCTGGAGCTCAAACTTTAGCCCGTCAAAGAACTTCTTAGCTTTCTCTTCCTCTGTCACAATCAAGGTTGGGGCGAAGCGACTTAGGCGAATAAATTCTGCGTTGTATTCTTCCACTGTCATGTTGCCTTGGATAAGGCGGTGGAACTTGTCTCTGAGCTTTGACCGTGATACTGCGGGAATATACATCTCTCGGAAGAGTCTAGAGTACTCTTCCCAAGTGACTCAGTCCTGCCCGAGCCTCCTCTCCTCTGCTAACCACCAGTGATATGCATTCTCAATTAACTGCATTCTGACTGCAGTCATCCACTTCTCTCTCGGAAGTTCAGCGGCTTCCAACTGATGCTGTATGTTTGTGAGCCATTCATGAACTTCTGTTGGCCCCTCTTTACCAGAAAATGTACGAGGTTTGAGCTGACGAAAGTCGGTGATAGATCCTGTCGTCGATCGCCTCGCTGGTGGATTTGCCTGCTCCAATGCGGATACCAGGCTGGTTCTCAGATACTCGGCCTCCTGCTGATGGGCCTCTTGCTGAATCTGTTGCTGGGCTTGCATCATGGCATACATCATCTGGAACATCTGTTGCCCGTCCATGACTTACCCTGATAGGAAAACTGGCATCTGGAAAGTGAACTGTGGTGGAGGTGGGATGTCATCTCTTCGGAACCTTGGATTATGCTGACCGGTTTGATCGCTCTGCGATGTTTGTCCTCCGTTGCCTGGTGTCACTCCGTCTATATACGTAACCACAACGTCGTGTGGCGTATCTAATGGAATCTCGTTTCCGTTTCTGGGATCCATTACTCTGCAACCAAAAGATAAACTGTAAGAATGCATAGAGGAATCAATACAGGATGCAGTTCAAGTAACAATTTCGAGTTCGATATAGAGTTTAATAATGGGTTAAATAATGAATGAGATCCTAGAACTTATCCTATCCTTAGGGCAGGCTGGTTCGGTCCCTAAGTTGAAACCAAACAATTTAGTCGTAGACCTGCATGGGCCACCACAAAAACCATGTAACGCCCTAGTCCCAAAATACCGTGGGACCAAATACGTGGTAATGGCCAGCAGTACGCACCGATGGACAAACCCAATTTAATGGATCCATCAGGGCATACTTAAGCTGTAAAAACAAGTCTACGACAATATGGCACAACTAATCTCATCCACACAAAGTATAAAAGTATGATCCACAGAATAAATAAGGAATATAAATCATCAGCTAGTCTCAACAAAGTACTTCGGGGAACAACCCGATAAATATCTAGTACAATGGTTCAACAGACCAGAATATAAAAGACTGAAATAAATAAATATTAAGCATGAAACATGGATGCTCAGGAAAAGTCTTCAGCTAACACCTCATCTTCGGATGGCGGTACAACTCCTGGATCAGCTCCTGCTGCAGTCCCGTATACCTCGGGATAGATCTCGTCCTCAAATTCTGGGGACATAATCCGGATCCAGGTCCTCAGGGGACATAACAAGGTATAAGAAAGCTCAAGCCAAAATAAATGCAGTGCAGAAAATAAATAGAATAAATAGGGCAAGTATGTAAACATCTGTGTGAAATGCAAGAGAGAACATCAATAGTGCTCAGGCTGAAACAACTACAAGCTCTGTGTAGGGGAGCCGGTAGCAGTGATATCATGAGGTGGTCTAGCTCAGCGGAAGACTGAGTAGCCGGCATAACATAGTCAACCTATAGCCTGTGAGTCTCTCCAGCAATAGATGGAACAATACGGGGATACTAAATAACCAGCTAAGTGATATGCAAGATGAGAGCAGCACTAGAACTCAGGCTGAAGCCACTATAAGCTCTGTGTCGGGGAGCCGGTAGCAGCAGTAATAATGAGTAATGGGCCAAGCTCGGGCTTCAGAGTCTTGTGCCTCACAATAGTAGGGGTGTATATATATATGATCAGCCTGTAGTCTGTGTGTCTCTCCCCACCCAATGTAACCACGCATATCATGACCATAATATCTCATGTCAATGTCAGTGGGATCATAACTAATGCACAAGTCATAATGTATCTAAGAATATAGTATCTCTGTCAAGTCTTGTATCCTATACAGAATCACCAAGAATATCTCGGGAAGATCCTGTCTCATGAACAGTGTCAAGTGTCCTGGGTCAAAGTGTACTTGGTAAGACAAGTACGAAAAGATAAAGTGTCACGAATATCCATCTCTAAATGACAGTACCCAACACTGCGTACAGTGTTGGCACCCGACTGATAATTGGATGCTAAGTACGTCACACGGTCCTAGGTTGAGCATGCACAGTAATATAAATGAAGCAAGGAGAATATATAACAATACTGCAGAGTTTGTCAAGGTACACTTGCCTGATGTTTGAATATCAACAGTCGTTCCGGTATCAGTGGATCCTGTAGGTACTCCTCTAAAAGCTGTAATAAACATCACCAACAGTCTCAGAATATGTCAAATAGCTAAAAACGTCTGTCCTTACGTCCAATTTGGACACAGGGGCAAAAAGGTTATTTTCGGGCCAAAGCGGGTTCCATATGTGGGCCACTTTGCACCAAAAAGCGGGTCAGGGTCAAAGGTCTCCAAATTCCTCAAACTCAGTGTCTACAAGTCAGGAACGATGATACGAACCCAACGGAACTTCCAGAATTGGATTTTGATGAGCCGATCACAAAATTGCTCGTCGAGTGGAGCCTGTGGGGCCCACGATACGCGATTTTGTCAACGTTCTCAGAATCGGAACAAACTTGGGTTACAGGACCAGCGTATTGCTATGAGTCCGATGGCGCAAGTTTCGTGTCGATCCGACGTATGTACACAAAGTTACAGCGTGTTCCATAATGGACGGATACGGAGCGTTGTCGGCGGATACGCGTTGATTCCGGTGTGCACGCACATCCGAATCGACTTCTGCGAAATCCTACACGACCGTATCAACGTCGCGCACATTTTAGTAAAGACCGCGTGCGACCAAGTCGTCCCGTTTGGCGGGGCGCACTCAGTTCCGGGGTGAAACAGGGCATTATTTTTCCTGTTTTTGGATCGCGGTGTACGATCACCACAGGACGCGATGCACCGAGCGGGTTATACGGGCACTGAGAGGGTTATACAGTCTACGCGTAGCAACTGACGGAATTGAAAATTGAGTTACGAGGTGCGAGAAAACGGTACCTGAACAGGGCTCCGTGAACGCTGATTTCCACGCGTCCGAAGTGAACTTCGCGTCCTGGTCGTGTCCTGCGTCTGATGCTTGCGTCTGAATCGAGATCTTTCGTGTCCGCTGAGATGCTGTGTCGATTCTAGGGTTCTGACTCGGGTCAGCGGGGCGAAGCTAGGGAGGCGTCGGGTTCGGGTCGACTAGGGGAGGACTGGGCAGCGGGATCGACGGTTCGGCGGGGTTTGAGGGTCGGCTCGGTGGAGATCGAAGGCAGCTGGTCGTCCAACTCGCCCGGGGAGGGTCGGGGCCGGTGCTGGGTCGACGGAGCTCGAGGAGTCGAGCGACGGTGCTCGGGGGAAGAAGTCGCCGGTGACCTAGGGTTCAGACGGGGTAGGTCGTCGGGTCAGCGGCGAGGTCGACGGGCTGGCGGTAGAGTCGAGCACAGGGGACGGCGGTGAGAGGAGGCGGCTGAGAGAGAGAGATGGAGAGAGAGATGGGTTGGCGGCGGCTACACGAACGCCGAGGCACGGCTTTATACTGTGCTACAGTATATCCGGCGTAGGGTTCCCAATGGGTTTCGGGTCGGGTTTGGCTCAGATCCGACCCGACCCGACCCGACCCAGTTTACTGTTTTGGTTCAGCCAATTTGGTTCAGGTTGGGTTGGTTTGATTTGGTTTGGTTCGGTTTAGCAATCCATTCATTTTCAAGGCTTTATCCGCATCTCCGGAGTCCAATAAATTCACCGAAAAATACCACATGTCCGGTTTTTCATTTTACATCATAAAATATTATTTTCATAATATTTTAACACCAATAAACTGTATTTAAAAATCTTTAACTCACAATTACCTTGGTTCTTCACTCAGAGAATGCCGAAAAATTCTGGAAAAATACCTTAAAATTATTCTGAAAAAAATTAGGGTATTTACAGTCCAACTGCTTTTCGACTTCACGGAGGAGTTACTCCACCTTTATGTCGACTCATAGTCGACAAAAAGTGACCGTGGGTGGTGGAAAGGTGGTGCACGATGGCCAGGGATGGCTACTGCTGCTGTGGGCCGTGGGCTAGGTGTAGAGGTGCGGTGGTGGTGGTGCAGTCGGTTGTGGAGTTGTAGTCGGTGGTGGTGGTGTAGTCGGTGGTGGTGGTGTAGTTGGTGGTGGAGTTGGAGATGGAGATGTGGGGAAGAAGATGGAAAGAAGATAAAAAAGAACACGTGAAAAGGCGGGAGGGGGCGGCTGCTAGTTGCATGGGAGTGGGATCCCTAGGTTAGAATAGGTTATATATATGTTAGTATTAAATGAATGAATGGATAGATGGATATAGGCTAAAATCCAATGGTTAAAAGGAGGTGAGGGTGTATAAAATTTGTATTACCAGTGGAAAAGTCTCTCTTGGGCTGCGGGTTTGTCCCTCCCTCTCCCATGTGGTGTACATGAGGTACAATATAAGTAAAATAGTCCATTGGAACATGCCAAAATAGGTAAATGCTGAATTTAAATTAAAAGAGAGTAAATTATGGGATTTGGTGTGGCAAAAATAGTTTTAGTGTATAAAAATATAGAGGATGGGTGTGTGGTGTTGTGCATGGGCTAGACCAATTGGTTTGAGGGTTCAAGTTGGGGTTCAGTCTCTGTTTGGTTTAATTATTCAAGAAGGGTCGGCTTTTAACTAAATAAATGTGCGGTGTGTTTAATATTATTTTTGGAGCCTGGAGGGACTCAAATAAATGTAACACCGAATTCATGCGCTTAGTAGGTTTGTTTTGGCTAGGGGTTATATAAATCAGTTTCAGAATTTGAAGTCACGTTGCCCATCTAAATTGATTGCAACGGAGAAAGGGGTTTCTAAAATCAAATAACTATTTTGTAAATGCACTAATAAAATACAAAAACTTTTAAATAAAATAAAATATATAAATTTACTGTAATAACCTTAGTTGAATTTTTAAGGGGATTACAAAGGTGCTAGTGCCAGTCGATACACAACTTTTGTAACTTGCTCCAGCACGTCCAATGGTCCAATATACCTTGGACTTAACTTGTCGTATCCTCCAAAGTGAATAGTGCCTCTAGTTGGCGAGATCTTAAAGAAAATATGGTCGCCCTCCTTAAACTCCAAAGGGCGGCGATGAAGATCTGCCTTCTACTTCTTCCTGCCTTGCGCTGGTCGCAAGTAACCCTGTATCGTCTTTACTTTCTCCACAGTTCTGACAACCAACTCTGGCCCTAAGATCTAACGTTCTCCTACGTTGCTCCAACATATTATAGATCTACACTTCCTTCCATATAATGATTCAAATAAAGCCATTTGAATGCTCGCTTGATAGCTATTATCGTAAGAAAATTTCACAAATATAGGTGGTCCTCCCATGATCCTCCAAAATCCAACATGCATATCCTCAACATATCCTCCAACATCTTAATTGTACGCTCCGACTGCCCATCTATCTACGGATGATAATCCGTAATGAACTTCAGACGAGTCCCAAGACTCTCCTACATGCTCTTCCAAAAGTGAGACGTAAAATGCGAGTCTCTGTCTGACACAATGCTAACCGGAACCCTGTGCAATCTCACGATCTATCTCATGTACAAATCGCCTAAAGCTTTTGTAGACTGGCCAACTCAAAAAGGCAAGAAATGAGCTGACTTGGTAAGCCGATCTACTATCAACCATACTACATATTGTCCACTTGGACACTTTGAAAAACCTATAACGAAGTCCATAGTGATGTGCTCCCACTTCCATTCAGGGATCGCAAGTGGTTGTAGTAACCCGACTATCCTCTGGTGTTCAGCCTTGACCTGCTGACACACCAAATATTTGGCCACAAAGTGAGCTATCTTTCTCTTCATCCCATGCTACCAAAATTACTGTCGCAAGTCGCGGTACATCTTGGTGCCTCAAGGATGAATGAAATATATCGAGCTATGAGCCTCTGCAATTAGCTCCTGCCGAAGATCTCCATTGGGAATATATAGACGATCACCATATCCTAATGTCTCATCAGCATGAATACGCAATCCCTTCTTCTCTCCATCTTCGATCCTCTCTCTCAACCTCCTGAATCTAGCATCCGTAGGCAAATCTGCTATGATCCTCTCTACTAGCAATGACTGCACTTACAAGTTGGCTAGTATCCCGTCTGATCCGGGTAATACAACCACTATGCTAAGCTCATGTAAGTCCTCCAGTAACCCCTTTTGTGCTGTCAAGAAGAGCACCATGGGCTTATGACTTAACGCATCTGCTACTCCTTTAGCCTTGCTCGGGTGATAATACAGCTCTATCTCTAAGTCCTTCATCAACTCAATCTACCGCCTTTGCCTCATATTCAGCTTCTTCTGTGTGAAAAAATACTTAAGGCTTTTATGGTCGGTATAGATCTCTACTCTTTCCCTATATAAGTAATATCTCCATAGCTTTAAGGCTTTTATGGATAATTCTTCTCATGTACTCTCAAATGTCTAGATGCATACATAATTACCTTGTCATGTTGCATCAATACGTATCCCAATCCTTTTCCTGATGCGTCATTGTAGATCACGTAACCTCCTAATCCTGATGGAATAGTCAATACTAGCGTTATGGTCAGTCGCTTCTTCAACTCCTTAAAAGCGGCTTGGCACTCATCCTTCCATATGAACTCTTAGTCCTTGTAAGTTAACCGAGTCATAGGCTCTGCTATCCTTGAGAAGTTTTTCATGAATCGTTGGTAATATCCTGCAAGTCCAAGAAAACTTCTCACTTCTAATGCTGACGAAGGAATGGGACATGTCTCAACTGCAGAGATTTTATCCGGATCTACAGAAATAACATCTCAAGTGACGACATGTCCAAGAAAAGAGACCTTATCCAAGAAGAACTCATATTTTCTAAGCTTCGCATACAACCGCTCTCTCCTTAATATCTCTAAGACAATCTGCAAGTGCTTCTCATACTCCTCGCGGCTCTTCGAATAGACAAGGATGTCACCTATGAAGACAACTATGAACTATTCCAAATACTGATGGAAGACTTGATTCATCAAGTCCATAAAGACAGCTGGAGCACTGGTCAATTCAAAGGGCATAAACATAAAATCGTAGTTTCTATATCTTGTCTTGAATGCGATCTTCGAAATATCCTGCTTCTGCAACTTCACCTGGTGATACCCCAATATCAAGTCTATCTTTGAGAATACCTTGGCTCCTAAAATCTGATTAAATAAGTCATCGATGTGCGTCAGAGGGTACTTATTCTTCACGGTCACAACATTCAAGGCTCTGTAGGTAATGCACATGCGTACTGACCCATCCGTATTGGGTACAAACAATACTGGGGCTCTCCAGGGTAATACACTCGGTCGAATGAAGCCTTTTCCCTCCAACTCCTCTAACTACGTCTTCAGCTCATCTATCTCCTTTTTCACCAAACTATAAACATGCTATGCTATAGGAGCTGCTCCTGGGGTCAACTCAATTGAGAATTCCACATCTCTATCTGGAGGCAGTTCTGGCAATTCTTCTTGAAAGACGTCTTAAAATTCTAAAATAATAGGGTGATAAATGATGTCGTCCAATGCCATCTGAGCACCATCAAGCATCTCGGTGGATCCTCATGCAAACTCGAGCTCCGGCTGACCTGGTACTTTAAAGAGTATGCTTCCTCCATAGCAGTCAAAAAAAGCATGGTATTTTCTTAACCAATCCATACCAAGGACAATATCGAAGTTCGACATAGGAAAGACTAAAAGTCGAGCCTTCTTCTCTCTGCCATAAATTACTACAGAACAAGATCTATAAATACGGCTAACATGTACAACTCCTCCCTTAGCAAGAATTCTAACACAACTAGACAAGGGTGTAGTGGAAATAATATGCTTGACAACCAAACTAGATGATATGAACGAGTGTGTGGCTCCCGTATTAAATAATATCACAGCAAAAAAAGTAGCAATAAGGGTAATATGTGCTATCACATCAATCTTCTGCTCTGTGTCATCTAAGCATGTCCAATCCTTTGAGGAGGTCCATGTGGCCTGGCCCTCGCAAACTGGTCCTCCTGAATAGGTAGCGGTGGTCCTCGCTGGAATCCTCCACCTGTTGGAGGTCGAGGTGCTTCTGCTCCTGGTCTTGACATCTGTTGGGATGGCCTCGGTGCTGGAAGTGTTGGCCTCTATATCGGTTGTGGGAGAGCCAAAGCCTGCTACCCAGGAAAATCTCAAGCCATATGTTATCCAGATCCACACCTCAGCCACTGTCCTAACCGGGTTCGACAATCTCTCTAGTTATGCCTTAACTTCCTATAGTGATGGCAAAAGGGCTTCTCTCGGGGATGATAGGGTCCTGCTCTCTACTGCTGCTGATGTTGTTGATGTTCCAAAGGGCGTCTAATGGGTCCGCCATGAGGTACTCTAACTGGTGTTGTTGGAGCGGGGCATCTCTGCCTCTGCTCTGTCTCCTTCAAAAGGAGCTCTAGACTTCTCAATTCCTCCAGAACTGCCGCATGGGATATCCTCGACTACATATTAGTGAAGCACCTAATTTTAGGGGATAGCCCACAGTAGAATCTTTTGGGGCTCTCCAGCTCAGTAGGGATCAACATCTAGCCGAAATGACTTAGTCGGCTAAACTCTGGGTCATACTCATCCACTGTCATGTTCCCTTGCTTGAGGTGAAGGAACTGCTCATAGAGAACATTAAGAACATTGGCAGGAAAGAACCTATCATTGAAGAGTTCACAGAACTCCTCCCATGTTTGGTTGGTGCTATATTGCCTCTGCTCAACCTTCCACCAGTGGTGAGTATTGTCCTCAACTAGAAGGTTTACTGCTGTCATCTATAGGTCTTCTGGTAACAGCAATGCCTTTATTAACTTCTGGTGCTAATGAGCCACTCGGAGACTTCCAACAGTATCTCCATTCCTCTAAAGTGGTTCGAGTTCATATGAGTGAAACCCTTGACATTGCCCTCATAAGATCACGGCGCTGGGGCTGGTATAGGGGCTGTTAGCCTGTTTATTGTAGCTATATGAGCTTGTCTCAACAGCTCATTCTGCTGCCACTGAGCCTGCATCATGGCCTACATAATCTGGGTTGAGGTAACATTCTCGTCACACTGCTCAAACTATGGAGATGGCTTGAAGGGTATCAGCGAGGAGAACTGAGGCAAAAACTAGAGTAGCGGTGGTGACATACTCCCACCTTAGGGATTTATAGTCTGCTATAGCTAATGCCCCACCAGATGTGCTGGAGTCTAAGGGTCCGGCTGAACTGTTGGTGGTGTCTGGCCTACCTGCAATGATTATCCCGGCTTGAGTGGTGTAATCGGGGACATCGTTATTGAAGGCAAAATTTTAAATTCCTCCTGTGTTGCTGAGTCGCCTGCGGTGATGGCGAGGGTAGCAGTACGTCCATTATGAGAATTTATCTCGCTGGGCACGAAGATAAGGACAACGCTAGAAAAAGTTCTAGTTAGATAAAAATTAAGCAGTCAAGGAGAGTACGAAATTGGAACCAAAGGAGATGATAAAATAAGAGGATAAGATCCTATACTCTAATCCTATTTATAGGCTTGCTCGGTACAGTAACGTAACCGAGATAATATACTCTTGACTTGAATGGGCTACCACAAAAATATATCACGCCCCAGTCCTAAAATACGTAAGACTAGGTATATGTAGCATGTCAGCTGTATGTATATGGCATCTCCAATATATGAAAACCAAAACACATACGTAATCTATAAAATGAATAATAATTCATAAGTGGTACATATATTGTCAACACAAGTCACGGTCAGTTATATCTAATCCACAGACACGACTCAATAAGTAAATAAACTAAACCAAATAGAGCAAAATGATCAAGTACAAATAATCCAAAATAATAGTCAGGTGAAGACAAATCCACTACCAATGCTGTAGCAACTAAAATGATAGAGGGGGGCAAAACTCCAATATAAACTAAAATGTCAAATAAGCAGAATAACAACTAAAAGATCCATCAGCTATAAAGTAATCATGGGTACTCAGAGGGTAAGACCTCCTCAACAGAAAATAATGTGTCAGGTTCCGGTCCATACTCCTACAGATAACCCTGATCGTCTATACCTAAAAAGGGATCAGGTCCTCATAGGGACGTAACAAGATACATAAAACTATGCCAATAATGTACTGAAAGTAAACATCCAACATGGTCGCCTAATCAGTCTATGTGATATGCAATTTAAGAACAAGTTTCTGTATATGAACTATTTGTATAAAATAATGGGATGGGCATAGTTCTCTCATAGATCCAGGGCAATGTGTGTAACCCCCCTGATTTTTTAAGAATTATAAAATTGGATTTTTTATAATTTTCTGAGAATTTTCTGTAACTAAATCAGGGTTTTAATTATTAAATGATTTTTATTTGATAATAAATAATATTAAAATATTATAAAAATAATATTTTTGGGTGTAAAATAAAAAACTGGACTTAGGATAATTTTTCTGGAATTTATCGGGCCCCGGACCTATTTTAATCACCTGAAAACTAATATATAATTATTTATTTATTTATTTAGTTATTTATTTATTTAGTTATTTATTTATTTGTTTATTTTATTTACCCAGCCCAAAACCCCGAGCCCGGCCCGCGGCCCAGCCCAATATCTTAACGGTCGGGTCGGGTCCGCCCGGCCGAACCCGACCCGCACCCGAACCCCAAACCCGCCTCTCTTCCCCTCCCCGCACGACTCGGTCGGCCCGCCCAACGTCCGGCGCCGCCGCCGCGCCACCCCGGCCACGTCTCCGCTCCGCCCTCGTCCTTCGGCCCACGACTCTGCCTCCACCGCCGCCTTGCTCGGCCGACCCCCCCGCCGCTCATCCCCTTTAAAGACCCCTCTCCCTGACTTCCCCTTCTCCGGCCCACCCCGACCGAGCCACCACCGGCTCCGCCTCCGACCACCGCCCTTCTCGCCTCGCCGCCATCGCCGTGCGGCAGCCCCGTGCCCAGCCCCGCCGTGAGCCGTCCGTAGTTTCCCTCCGTCTCCCCGCTCGGTTCAGCCACCCCGAGCCAGTCTCCGGCCGTCGTGCCTCCGGCCGCCTCCCGCTCGGCTCCGCCCGCCTCCGCCAGCGCCGTCTCCGGCCTCCCCCGCCGCAGTACCGCCGTCTCCGGCTGCCAGAGAACTCCGCAAACCCCAATTCCCCTGTGTCGGATACGTGTCGGACACGTGTCGGACACGGTTTTTCTGGTTTTTTTTGACCCTGTTTAGGTACGTGTATCTCCCTGCTCGTTTATCCGTTTTCGATTCCGTCAATTGCGTTGCATAGCCTGCATGACCCCCTCGGTGCCCGTATAACCCGCTCGACGGGCGATTTTGTGATCGGCTCATCAAAATCCAATTCTGGAAGTTCCGTTGGGTTCGTATCATCGTTCCTGACCTGTTGACACTAAGTTTGGTGATTTTGGAGACCTTTGACCCTGACACATTTTTCGGTGCAAAAAGGGCCCACATGTGGACCCCGTTTTGACCCAAAATTGCCGTTTTTGCCCTTGTCTTCAAATTGGACTCAAGGACAGGCGTTTCTAGCTATTTGATATCTTCTGAGCATGATGGTAATATTTATTTCAGCATCCGGAGATATTTTTGAAAATTTTCCGAGAACAGAACCGTAGTGGAATTCAAACATCAGGCAAGTACCTGCACTTCAAGTTTAATCTTTATATTGTGATAATTAGTTCCTTGCTCTACTAGCACCATTGGATGTTTACACGTAGTGTTAGAATATTGGATTTCATGTCTTGCTTTTCGTGTCGGGAGGAAGAATACTAGGAGGCATATAGTTTACCCTTCCCCCTGTCCTGACTGCTAGCTGTTGGTACGCGACTGTACCATCAGCCTTATACTCGATTATTCCTGACTGCTAGTCATCTATGACGGCCTTATTAGCCTTATAAACCCCTACATGCCAACTATGTATTCTAAATACACAATTTCACACACATAGTTTCTTGTCTTGTTGTAGTTCCATTTTCCTATCTCATTATATTTCCTGTTTACTCATATCCCTGATTTACAACAATTAACTCTTAGTTAATTTTACTACTTATTATTCATATTCTTATCATGATACTTAGTCAGTTCTTTTCTACTTATCATAATTATTTAGTTTAAGCTTTGTTGTGTATTGGTACTTTCCTCCTTTCCTGACTGGATCCGTTGATATTAGGCGATGATGAGGACTATGCCCCCACCTTTTATGGCCCATATGACGTAGCAGATGATACCATTGAGGAGCCGGTTCCTACTCAGGAGACTACCTTTGAGGAGTAGTCAACTAGTTAGCTAGTATTTCCTTTCAGCATAGTAATCGGTTTTGTCCCCGATTTATCTTCTGGTTCTGTAATAAACTATGGATTTGGTTGTCATAATTTGTCTCATAAAATTTTAGCATTCCTATTTCCTGTTATTATCCTTGCCTATTTATTATTGTGGATGAGATAGATTTTAATTTAACTGTGAATATGACCTAGACAGCGTACTACCGCCAATACTGTGGCGTAGGCTGGACGTACCCACGTACTCATGCCCGAATATTCGGGTGCGGGTCGTGACAATGTGCATAACGTCATGGAAGTCAGAGGCCACCAAGTAAATATAGGGTCATCATAGCTCGTATCTTTAGCGGAGCATATGGCCTGAATAGAGAATGTGTAAAGGAGTCACATACACTTACTCATTATTCTCCCCACCCAATGCTACTAACATTTCACATCCATAAAACGCAAACACCGCTAGTAATTGCTAAGTCCTCTAAAATAATATATTTCTATTAGCATTATTTCTTATCCGTCGTACGACCTTTACATATAGGTGGCCAGCCTAATACGCAAGTCCGTGTCCTACATGAGACTCATAAATGGTGTAACAAATATGTCACGGCCAAATAAAATATAAGAATGCCTCAAAATCATTGGGTGGTCTCGTAAAAACTAGGTCAACATGCATAATAAAAATAAGCAACAAAAGACGACGCAACCGTCGTTGCACCCAAGTCTTTCTTGGACGCACAATTTTTTAAAGAAAAATAAAAAATAAAAAAAATGCAGCAATGAATGTAACTAAATAGTACTATGGAAAGGTATTACTTGCCTGGTACGCAATCAATGTAGTGTCGACGTCCAAATGACAAGCACAAAGAATCAGAAACTACAAACTCTGAACAAAAAGTCTCCGGATGCTAAAATAAATATCACTAATATTTCCAGAATCATTGATATAGTAAGAAAACTCTACCCTTTAGTCCAATTTGGACACAGGGCTAAAATGGTCATTTTGGGTCAAAGCGTTGTCCATATGTGGCCGACATTGCACCAAAATGTATGCCAAGGGTAAAGGTCTTTAAATAGGATAAATTATAGGTCAAACAAATTCTAACCGAAGATATGAACTCAATTCTATGTCCAGTTTTAGATTTTGGCGAGCCAATCACAAAATTGTCCGTCAAGTCGAAGTTGGGCGCCTGAAACGACAATTTGTCGACTGACTCAGAATTGGACGAAACTTAGGTCACGGGACCAGCATAATGCCAAGGATCTGATGGCACAAGTTTTGTCGCGTTCCGACAAGTGTGCACTGACTAATAGAAAATATTGTAAAACGTCGATACGAGGAAATATTTACGGATATGGGTTGATTTCGGTGTACACACACACCCAAATCAGCTTTCGGGAAAGCCCACACGTCAAGATATAACATAGGAACCTTTTGGAATAATTGGTTTATGACTAGGTCGTATCGTTTGTCGGGACACTCTGTATCGTAAGTTTTCCAAAATCTTTAATCTATTTTTCATGATTTTTAACTAATAGTTTATCACTGAATTAATGATCAAATATGTATAAATAATATATCGTTTTGATGAAGTATAGGTTGTCTCTGGGTCTGTCAAATTAGATTTCAAAAATATTAAATATTCTGGAAGTAATCAGCCTACCAAAGTGGCTATCGACAATAAAATTGCTAACTAAAGTTTGCTATGTTAATGGTTCTTTTTCCGCGATTTTGAACCATTTTCTCATGTCGATCATAACTTGTTCTCAAGTATTACATGGTTAGAAAATAGGTTAGATGAGTTTTTTATAGGATTTTACAGAACAAAATTTTGTCTTGTATAAACGGATAAAAGAGGTCGGGAATAGGGGTACCTAGGTCAGCTGCTACTGTCAGGTCTGGCGCGCACGTCTCGGGTCAGCGGCGGCGGGTGGTCCAACGATGGTGCTTCGGCGTTTGCGGTGGTCCAGAGGTGACGAGGAAGAGTAGGGAAAGGAAGTTTGAGGGTAGGGTTAGGGTTAAGGTTTTGCTTAACATGTATATATATAGGGAGAGATGGGGTGCTGTGTCTACTGCAATGGGGGGTCGGGTCTGGGCTGACAGCGGGTAGGTTTAAGATTTGGGTTTTGGTTTAGGCTTAGGATTTGGGTTTTGGTTTAGGCTTAGGATTTGGGTTTAATAATAGTAGTGTTTTATTATTAACTAATTTTATTTAAAAAAATTACTAGAGAGTTGCCAAAAATTCTAAAATTTGTAAGAATTTTTTTTTTGGATTTCTTTTGATCTATACTATATAATTACTATTTTTATTGATTATTATTTATATATATAATTTTGAGGGGTTTTACATTACTAAATGTACTTACAGTGACGATATGTACTTGTCACTAAACAAATAAGTATACACTAAGGTGACGACATTTACTAGTCACTGAACATATACGCTCGTAACTACAAGTGTTCATAGTGACGACATATACTTGTCACTAAACATATAAGTTTACAGTCACAACAATACTAGTGTTACTGAAAGTGTTTTGTGATGTCATATGCCGTCACAGAAATTATTTTTATTTTGGTCTAAAAATATTTATTTATTTTTAGTTACATTAAGATGTTATTTGTGACAATATTTTGTGTCACTTATAACATTCATAGTGACGAGGTATATTGTCACATCAAGAATACCATCAGGGACGAGATTTGCTTGTCATGGTTGAAAACTTTTTGTGACGCGATGTTTTAGTTGTTACTTTATCTTTTAGCTACGAAGGCATATGCAATGAAAGTACATCGGCACTACTCGTCAAAGAAGATGTATTGTGACAGAAATCTAATTTTTATTGTAGTGTATTAGAAGGAAAGTGTATATAAATTCTCTATGGATTCATTATTAACCATGAAAGAATCAGAAAGCGAAGTCTTGTACACTCTCCTATGATAAAATGTCTCTATGTCTCAACAAGGGAGCTCTTATTAAAATCTTTTCTCTAACTTGAGCAAGAAAATCGACATCTATAGCAATATAATGCTACCGCTAGAAACGGGGCATTACAATATCCACCTTTGTTGACTACGTTGATTGTGCTGGAACGACTAGCTAATTATATTAAATATGTTGCTCTTCCCCTGGGTAAATCCTCGACTCTTCCCCTGACAATTGTGGTTGATCCTGTCGAATCAGTTGTTTGATCGGATCCTGATATGCTATATATTGATCCTGACCTATCTACTCTGACTGACCAAGGACAGTGACCTTGAAAGAAATGGACACGAACTCATTAATTGAAGGACATGATATAACAACGATAATAATTTAAGTAGCATTTCAAGAAAACATGAATACAAAATCATGTTAGAGGATATCAAAAAGAAATAGTAGGGATAGGACAACTAAACTCTAGTAACCCTAACATGTTTGAAAAAGAAAGGCATTGGTCGCTACTTAAACCTTGTCACACCCCCAGATCCATAATACTGGAGAGCGGGAGCGTTACTAGGCCAGCTACATACCGCAGAGCACGCTGATACCTTGAGACAAGATTGCAGTTGTATAAGACATGGGGGTTACTCTATATTCCAACAGTATAAGCTAGGTTAAGAAGTCTTAGGTGTCTCAATTACTAGCAAACAAGTAAGAAACAAGATGTGTGATCTATGACATATAATAGTAAAGCATCCCAAACTATAAACATAGAGACGATCGTAAAGCTAGTAATACAAAATGAAAAGTTATATGGTGTACTAAAACAAACATGTAAGCAATAAACATATAAACCAACAAATAAATAAATAAATACAGAAAAATAATAAGTTGAGAAAAATAAAGACTGAACGAGGATATATCGGAATCGTACAATCCATATCGGATAATCATGAATTATGGCTTGATATTATTAACAAACTAGGATTATTATAATCCTCATTATTAGCAAATAAAAGTAGAGGTTTAGGGAGACATGTGTTAGAGACTGTCCAGGATAGAACAGGGACTAACTAGACTGGCAAAAAGAGTAGCACTACACAATGATGAGTTGGTAATAAGATATGGTACAAAAGATATTATCATGTCCTAGAACCAGAATATTGGAGAGCGAAGGCGGACAAAGCCAGCTATGTCACCAGAGTACTAATACTCTGAGATACGGCCATGGAGACAAGTGATGGTTTTACTTTACAATCCAACAGTCATTCCTGGGTCAAGAGTCCTAGGTGTCTCAATCTCAAGCAAACAACAAGTTACAAGATGTATGATCACCAAACATATAGTAGTAAGACGTCACAAACTATACATACATAGATAATCATGAAGCTAGTTACAAAATGAAGAACTAGCAAGAGTACAATATTAAAGGTCTCCAAATTCGTCAAACTTAGTGTCAACAAGTCAGGAACGATAATACGAACCCAGCAGAACTTCCAGAATTGGATTCCGATAAGCCGATCATAAAATCGCCAGTCAAGTGGAGCCTATGGGGCCCACGATACGCGATTTTGTCAACGTTCTCAGAATCGAACCAAACTTGGGTCACAGGACCAGCGTATTGCTATGAGTTCGATGGCGATAGTTTCGTTTCGATCCGACATGTGTACACAAAGTTACGACGTGTTCCAGAATAAGAGGATACGGGGCGTTGTCGGCAGATACGTGTTGATTTCGGTGTGCACACACATCCAAATCAACTTCTGTAAAATCCCACACGTCCGTATCAATGGCGTACACGTTTCGGTAAAGACCGCGTGCGACCAAGTCGTCCCGTTTGGCGGGGCGCACTCAGTTTAGTGGTGAAACAAGGTGTTAGTTTTTCTATTTTTGGATCGCGGTTTGCGATCACCACAGGATGCGACGCACCGAGCGGGTTGCACGGGCATCGAGAGGGTTACACAGTCTACGTGAAGCAACTGACGGAACAAAAAACGAAATAACAAGGAGAGAGAATGGGTTACCTGAACAGGACTCCGTGAACCGAGAATTTCGTGTCCGGGATGCTGTCTCGTGTCCTGGTCACCGTGTTCGCTATGTCGACTCTACACAGGATTCGTGTCCGGGCTAGGGTCTGTGTCCGGAGACAGCGGGGTGGACTCGATGGAGACTGTGCTGGCCGGGGTTGGGCTTCGCCGGAGGGAGTCGACGTGTGTGGAGGCAGAGCGGCTCGTCGGAGCTGCTGGGGGTAATCGGCTCCGGACTGAGCGGCTAGGGCTCTGCGGTGGAGGGGAAGTTCTGGATGAAGGAGGCTGCTGTGGGTTCAGACGAGGGGGAGTGGTGGTCGATGGTCGAGCGGATGGAGAGGGACGGCAAGGCGAGAGGTCGAGCGGGGGAGGAGAGTTGTGGAGGCGGTGACAGGCGGGAATCGGTCGGCGGCTTTGGGGAGGATGAAGTCGGGGGTCGGCGGAGTTTCGAAGGAAGAAGACAACGGGGAGTTAGGGTTCAGGGGAGTTCGGACGACCGGCGATTAGCTGCGGGTGGCGGGTTTGAAGAGAGAGAGGGTGTGGCGGCGACGGGCACAGAAGTCGAGGCTATTAAATAGCCTGAACAGTAAATCCGGTAGGCATTGGGATTAGGGTTCGGTTAGGGTTTCGGGTTCGGGTCAGGTTCGATTCGGATCCGACCCGACCCGTTAAGGCTGGGTTGGTCTGGTTCGGTTTGAGTCGATTTGGTTTAATTTTAATTAAACCGGGTTCAGTCAGGGTTTAATTTTATATCGATTTTTAGGGCTTTAAAAATATTTTCGGAGTCCAATAAATTCACAAAAAATTATCCTATGTCCGGTTTTCCATTTTATACCATAAAATATTATTTTCATAATATTTTAATATTAATTAACATTATTTAAAAATCCTTTAATCATAAAATACCTTAGTTTTAATTCCAAAAAATTACAGAAAAATTGGGAAAAATATATTTTAAAAAATTTAGAAAAATCAGGGTGTTTACACATGTCCTCAATGTCATAGTGTAATGGAGGTGGTTCCTAACATCACTTTCACTCAAGAAGACATGTTGTTGAAACATAACAGGCATGACAGACCCCTCTATTACACCGGATACGTCGGTTCCATGGAGGTAGACCGGATTCATATAGATCCGGGATCGTCGATCAGCATCATCCCTCATAGTCTGCTCAGGCCATTGAGGATTCCTACCAGCGAACTGGCTTACACTACGACTACAATCGTGGGCTTCAATGCTAGGAAAAGTAAGCCGCTGGGGAAGATTCGTCTGAGGATCCAGATTGGTGACCTTAGATCAGTGGCTACTTATTATGTCATTGATTCGGAGGTTTCCTACAATATTCTGTTGGGCAGACCATGGATTCACGATCACAATATTGTTCCTTCCACTCTACATCAATACTTCAAATATGTAGACTCCCAAGGAATAGTAAAGACAGACTTTACTGATCTCAACACGTTCAAAGGAGTTGAGTCCTACTACTCCGATGCCATATTGTACACCCAAGACTACATGAAGGAGGTGTCGGGCAAGACGAAAGAGGAATCCCACCGGGAGCCAGGAGAATTGTCTGTTGAGCAACCTCTGTAAATCCAGGTAAAAGGTCGGACTACCCACCCTAAAGTCATGGGACCCATGGCTATCTATTTTGACAGAACCAAATCAGGAAGAGGAAAGGATCCCCTAGTGATCACTCTGAATCAGAAGCCTCCACCCTTGGTCATCAAACTTCAGCGCAACAAACAGCCGATTGATATAAATACAACCGGGAATATGGTTTTTGATGATAATAAAGAACCTCTTTTCCAGTATATTGACGTCCAATTTCCTAATCAGGAATCATCCCTCCATAACGATATAGAGCCTATAGCACAAAAATTCTTGAAAGCTATAGACTTCTATCAGCCGTATGTGTGGGAAGTAGCATCAACATCTAACGTAATCACGACATATGGGCCACATGAAGATTCTATCTTTATTGTCCCACCTACCCATAAAGATCAGCATCCAATAGTCTTCGGCCGCATGCGGAATCGACCGATTGTACAAGAAGATTCTCACGAGTCTGATGCTGGAAAAATGCAGGTCCACAGATATAGCCCACAGGCTTTGAAGATTATGCAAAGCATGGGTTATGACCTAAAGGCAGGACCAGGCCTCAACTACGGGAAAGGCAGACGAATGCCACTGTATGGTGATCCCTACCATCAACGAATGCACTTCGAGTTAGAGTATACCATGGCTCTTACAACTTCTGAGTCAATAAGGATATCATTTCCTCTTCTTAGAATGGTTTGTCATCCTCTGATTCAGATGATGAACTCCCACGGGTATTGTCAGTAAACACGGTATTGACAGATTCTCTTAAAACAGAGGAGCAAGAATCTGAACCGTTTGAAAATGAATCCTGGGCACAGCAAATAGATATACAATGGAAACTCCGATTCGAGCAGAGAGAACCGCCCACTGAAGATAAAGTTATCCAAATTGATGTTGGGGATAAAATTTCACCAAAGCCGATATTTATCAGTAGCAATCTTTCTCCAGCAGAAAGGGAAGAAATAATCTAGCTGATAAAAGAATATATCGACATTTTTGCGTGAAATTATGAGGATATGCCAGGTCTTGATCCAAAAGTGGCTACTCATAAGCTCAATATACAACCCCATTCGAAGCCTGTAAAGCAGCACCAACGCCGGTTCTGCCCGGTTATGATGGATGCTATTGAAGCTAAAATTAAAAAGTTGATAGCCTGCGGGTTCATCCGTGAAGAGCAACATCCTGATTGGGTCGCCAATGTAGTCCCGGTCATGAAGAAAAGCGAAAAAGTTTGCATTTGCATCGACTTCCGAGATCTCAATGCGGCTTGCCCTAAGGATGAATTCCCTCTTCCCATCACAGACGTCATGATCGACAATACAAGCGGTTTTGAACGCATGTCTTTCATGGATGGATTCTCAGGATACAACCAGATCAAGATGGATCCTGAAGATGAGAAGCATACTGTCTTCCGCACGCTATTGGGGGTATATGGCTACACAGTCATGCCCTTTGGATTGAAGAATGCTGGGGCTACATATCAGCGAGCCATGAGTAACATATTCCACGAGCATCTACGCAAAATAGTGGAATATTACGTAGACGACATCGCTGTCAAAAGCTTCCTCAAGGCTAATCACATCCAAGACTTGAAGACAGTATTCGAGTTGATGCGCCAACATCAACTCAAAATGAACCCCACAAAGTCCTTTCTCGGTGTATCCAGTGGCAAATTCCTGGGATTTATCATTACCGCCAAAGGCATTCAAGTCGACCCTGATAAAGTAAAGGCTATCTTAGAGATGCGACCTTCCCATAATCTGAGAGAACTCAGGGGATTTCAAGGTCGTCTAGCCTATATCAGGAGATTCATATCCAACCTTTTTGGAAGATGTCAGCCTTTTTCTCGCCTAATAAAGAAAGGTGTGTCTTTCGTATGGGATGAAGTCTGTCAGCAAGCGTTTGACGATATCAAACGCTACCTTACTAATCCTCCGGTTCTGGTACCTCCCGTCATAGGAAGACCATTTTTGCTGTATGTTCGAGCAATAGTTCTTTCTTTGGGATCTCTTCTCGCACAGAAGAACGATGAAGGTCATGAACAGGCTATTTACTACCTAAGCAGGATGATGATCGGAGCTGAACACCGGTACAATCCAGTGGAAAAAGAATACTTGGCCCTAATATTTGCCATTCAGAAGATGCGATATTACGTCACAGGCCAAACTATTCACATCATCTCCAGAATCAATCCTTTTCGGGTATTGATGAGTAAGCCAAGCGTTCTTAATTCCCGACTCGCGACTTGGGCGATATTATTAACACCGTATGATATGGTGTACGTCCCTTAGAAGTCCATGAAAGGTTAAGCCTTGGCTGATTTCTTAGCTGCCCATCCAATTCTGAAAACCTCCAAACTATATGAGGATATTCCCGACGAAGTTGCAGAATATAATTCTGCAATGGAAGATGATACATGGCAGCTATTCTTCGATGGTGCCTCTCGGACTAGTCCCAAGGGAAACGTAGTTTCAGGAGTAAAAATTATTCTGGTGACTCCCGACAAACTCGTCATCTATCGAGCATATTCTCTCAGCGAGCCCTGCTCTAATAATGTGGCAGAGTATAATGCCCTACTCATCGGGCTTCAAGTCGCTAAAGAATTGGAGGTCGAATACTTGGAATCTTTTGGTGACTCCCAGCTGATCGTCAATCAGGTCAGAGGAGTATATGAAGTCCGTAACCCAAACCCCATTCCTTATCACCAAGCAACGATCGAGATAGCCATGTCTTTTAAAGGATTTTTCCTAGAACATGTGCCTCGATCTCAAAATTTAGAAGCTGATGCTCTGGCCAGTTTAGCTGCAGATCTAGCTATTCCTATAAGGAGGCAGAATTCGGTGATCCTTTTCAACAGGGATCTATTCTGTGTGAAAAATAACTTTCACCGGGAATACAGCTATACCGTAAACACGGTTCCTCCTAAGAGAGACTGGAGAAGTCCCTTCATAGACTTCGCAGCATACGAAATCTTACCAGAAGATCCCAAAGAAGCAGTATCGGTTAAAAGACGATCATTACGCTTCTACTTTGACGCTTCCTCACAGAGTCTATATCGTCGAACATACGACGGACTACTACTGCGATGTCTCTTCGATGATGATGCAAAGCGGGTTATCCGTGAAGCTCACGACGGTGTATGTGGAGCTCATCAACCCGGTCCTAAGCTATAGGATCGTATCAGAAGGATGGGCTACTACAGGCCTACTATGATTGCAGATGCAGTAAAATATACAAGACAATGCAAATCTTGTCAGGTTCATGCAGATTTTATACATCAACCTTCTGAGTATCTACATCCTACCAATGCATCATGGCCCTTCGAAGCATGGGTTATGGACATCATTAGTCCGATTCACCCATCATCTTCCAGAGGATATCGGTTCATATTGGCTATCACCGATTATTTCTCCAAATGGGAGGAGGCAATCCCCCTTGCTGAGGTAAACACATCCAACGTGATTAGCTTTATCAAGCATCATGTCATTTATCGCTTTGGGATACCCCGAAGGATAATCCATGACAACGGGCCTTAATTCATCAGCCAAGCATTTTACCGATTTTGCGATAAGAATCGGATACAAAATATGGCTCTACGGCATATAATCCTGCTGCTAATGGTTTGGCGGAAGCCTTCAACAATACCAACATTAAACTCTTGAAGAAGTTTGTTTCTTCGAACAAAAGAGATTGGAACGAGAAACTGGGAGAATGCCTCTGGGCATACCGTACAACGGTACGAGCACCGACGGGTTGTATCCCATTCTCATTGGTTTACGGGAGTGAGGCGGTTCTCCCTATTGAAATCCAGATTCCCTCACTCAGAATAGCAGTGGCTAATGAGTTGACTCAGGAAGAGAATGACCTATTAAGGCTTCAAGAGCTAGAAGGATTAGACGAGAAACGCCTTCAAGCTCAACAATGTATTGCGTTCTACCAGGCACGCATTTCCAAAGCTTTTAATCAAAAAGTGAAGGAAAGAGTGTTCAAAGTTGGTGAGCTAGTTTTAGCTGTGAAAAGGCCAATGATCATTACTTACAAGAGTAAGGGTAAATTTCAGCCCAAATGGGAGGGCCCTTATGTGATTGATACGACGTTCTCAAATGGTGCTTACAGATTAGCCAAGCCTAATAGAGATTTGTTAATGGCTCCTATCAACGACAAATTTCTGAAAAATTACTATGCATAATCTTTCTTGTTTAAGCGGAGTATGGTGAAGAACTTATTCTGACGATACTACGTACAAAATCTAGTTGGATCATATTCTATCATGTTCTTACGACCTCTGAATAGATATGTATAACTAATTTGGAATTTCAAAACCTATCACGTCCATATTACCTCTGATAGTGTTTTGTATACAAATTTAGTTGGATCATATTCTATCATATCCATACAACCTCTGAATAGATATGTCCAGCTGAAGCTTACCGACAGTATATCACGTCCATATTACCTCTGATATTACTTTCACCCTAGCCTATCATTTATATTCAAAAATGATGGGTCCACAAAGTCAGATAAAGTCTCTTTATTATCTCCAGAAAGAGCAAGTTACATATAAAAGCAAAAAGTACATCATTAGGGAGGAGCAGTCAAATCACGGATCTGCTGCACCAGAGTGGCCATCCTCTCATTCCTGGAGTTCAAGACGTTAGCGCGAGCCCGCTCCAACCTTGCCTCCTCATTGTTCAAGGCATACAGTTCAGACCGAGCATGTACAAAACCTACGTGGATGACACCTGCACGTGCCAGGTTCTGCTGAGCCGCTTCCATTCGGTCCTTCAACACATCTCGAGCTGCCGATGAAGCCAGAGCCCTCTCATTTGCCTGAGCGAGTTCATCTTCCAATTTGCGGACCCTCGCTGCCTCTTCCTCATATTCGGCCTCACACTTAGCCAGCTGGGGAATGACATACCCCAATACGGTATGCTCTTCATTCATCTCTTGCTGCTGTGCCTTGATGGATTTGCTCAGAGTTTCCATCTCCCCAACAAGGCTCGCAGTCAAGGAGTCATACTCAGCTTGAATCATATCATCGATATTGTCTCGAGACAATTGCAAATATTTGTTAATAGGTTATTCCAAACCATTAACTATTTGCTCCAGAGCATCAGCTCGTCCAGCGTCATCGAAATTACTAATCTGTACTATAGTGAGATTGGAGGACATCTTCAGAGCATCAAAGCCCAGATTCTTCTCCAGCACCATGGATATCAACGATTTTAAAGTGACATAGAATATGCTAGTAAATTATACAACTAGCATGTTAAAATACGAATGGACGCTGGGAGTGGCCGCGATGTCAATAAAACCCCTTTGTGGAACATTGGCAAAAGATGTTGCCACGGCCGTTGCCTCTACAGATGGCGCTACAAAAGAACTAACACCAGCAATGGTTGAAGTTACTGGTGTACTCAACGAAGGAGGCGCAGTCACAATGATAGGCTCATCCCCCTCTGAAGATATCGGGACTATATTGGACGAGGCTACACCCGAAAATGCTGCAGACGAAGGAGCAACATCTTCAAAGCATGCCCCTTCGGTGTCAAGCACCGCCATTTCATCAGCAGAGTCCGCAACAAGCTCAGAAGTGGTGTCAACTCCACCCTCCCTAATGACGTCTTCCCCTGAAAAGAAGACAAGAGAAAGTTAATATCAACCTGATGTTAATTTTTCTAAAAGAGGCGTAAAGACAATATTTACCCATGGCTGATGGTATATATGTCGCGTCCGCAGCCAGTACAGCTAAATCATTTCTTAATGATTCTAAGCAAGCTGTCATACCTGGGGAAGAGGGTGCACCAAATGACATCTGAGGGTAGTCTTCCCAGTCTTCACCAAGATTCAATCGAGGTTCATCAGGAGGAATCTCGCTGGAAATACTTACAGATGAAGAAGGGGCTGGACCCATTATTGGTCTGGATAAAGATATCCTTAATTTGCTCGGCCTCAAAGGTGACCTCATTGCACTACCAGTAGCGGTAGTAGCGACAGCAGTCTCGAGCAAAGAATCTCCGACACTGTCAGCCAGAACTATGGAGGTTCCCTCTCTAAAAGGCGAGGGACCTCTAATCAAAGAATCATCCCCGCCCAGGGAAACAGCAGGCTCACTCCTAGGAGCCTCATGGCTGGAAGTCCTTGTAGGACCACTGACAGTCTTCTTTTTCTTGCGAGGGGAAGTCTCTTTCAGAGTAGGAGCCCTTCGCTTACTGGGGATAACAAGAGGCTCTGCAGGCGGAGGTATTACGCATCTCGGTATTGTCAATAAAAAATTGTCTGGACCGACAGGGTCTTCACCTTCGTCAGAGGAGACTGATGGGACCTCCTCTCTTCTAATGGGCTTATAAGATGTCATCCTAAAACTTCTACGCATATCAAAATCGCAATGGAAGGTATTGATGGCCACATAAAATTATGCGTATGAATGGAGAATGCGCAACTCCATGGAGAGAAAAGTCGCGGGTACAGTAAAGGTTGCTCCAGTACAACCCATCATGAAGTACCGCCATCCCCTCGCTCCATCAATAAGTCCACCTCTGGACTTGAATCTGGTGATGGAATTTTCTACATGCAATTGGTCATACCCAAACTTCCTGGCGAACCGACTAGGCAGATAAGGCTCCAAGAAGCAATGGTCTTCACTTCTATACAACAAATGGGAAGGTCTAATGCAGACCAACCAATAAAAAGCTTTGGGAGAAACAACGGTCTTCCCATGACCTGAATCCTGAAGTTTTGTTCCCTGTTGATTGATATGTACAGTGGGGACGATACAGAAGAGCTTTCAGCTATGAGCAAAATTTAATGCTCGCCGACAGTCTACCACGGTCGTCACATTCCAAGAGGAATTCTTGTAATTCAACAAGAAATTATTGCCCGAACTACTGGCAGAGTCGGGAGACATCACCCTGGGGTTATGAAGAATTAACCATCCCATCAGATATAGGAACGGTAACTCTACCCTGGGAAAGCTTTCACGCCGTGTCTCATCAGCGAGAAGCCCATCAGTAAGGGCCCTCAGGCCAGCTTGTATCCGACATACCATGGCAGGGAGCAGGCCTAGTCTTGCCCCAAATACCAAATGCACTGCAGGCCATAAGGTGTTGCGATGAATACGATCTGTAGATGCGATTCCAGGTACTACCAATCGGCGTAGCCATATAGAGAGGAAGCAAGCCAGTTAAGCTTCCCTTGACAGAGGCTTGCGGCATTGCCTCATATAACTGTAGGCTTTAGTGCCTGCAGGATAACTCCCTATCTCCTCATCAAGAACTTGATCTGAAGCCCCAGCGTCTTCAATAAGATCATCGACTATTTGGGCATTAAGCACGCTCAAAAGATTCAAGGGTTTATCTCTGCTATCCACAACTTTGTCTGGCTTAGCATCTCTGGCCTGATGAAAGGAGAGATATGACGCCCATTTGTTGGTATGAGCCAAATCAGAGGGCTCATTGTAGAAGGTGGTGCACGCTAGATAATGGCTCATTAGCTCCTGGTATACTGCCACTTCCCGAGGGTTTGTATCCCTCAACTCCCTATTTGTGGGAACATACTCTTCATAAGGAGTATCCCCCATTGGCAGTCTTGAAATCTCTGCCATCTCATGAAGGGCCAATCCCAACTCCCTTAGCAGAGTGGCGAAAGTCCCAGTGAGCGAGATATACCGCTCCATCAAAGCCAAAAATAGGTTGGGGTTGAGAGGCAGCCGAACACTGGTAGCATTTATAGCCGCGAACAGACCAATGCTTTCCAGCTCCGTCTGAAAATGCTTTATGGCCCAGGCAGTTAAACGAGCCCATCAAAGATTTTTGAGGCTAAGCCACCCACTGGTCTGAGGATTAACCTCGAGGTATAATCCTCCCCGCCCCAAGAAGTCATTACAAAAAGTCGATATTTGAATCGGCTGGAGTAGTGCAGTGTCTTCACTCGGGACACTGCCCGGAAATAATCCCCTGAAAGGCATAACAGGACCTGAAGGACGACTCACAAATAATTCTCGGTCTGATCCTTTTTGATAAAATATCTTCCCCGGCTGGCCGTGAAGATCAGGAGTTAGGGTCCATGACATCTTCCTGGGATGCGTGTAATAGAAGAATGTCGAGATAGGATAATCTCTCGGCAGCCTAGGCAGGTACATGACCATGCCCTCAGCAGTAAAAACTCAGTTTTCCTTCTTAGGCTTCGTCTGGGATTGTTTATCAATCATATCCCCGAATAGGAAAGCTGGTTTTATATATTTGTCCCCATCTATATACGTCAGAGGCTCCCCGTTGATCATACTCAACAGCATTCGTTCTCCTTGAGACGATATCAGAATTTCCCTTCCTTCAGGATACTGGGTTACAGAAATAGAGAATGTCACATGGGACAAATTCTCCAGATAATTGGAGTTCAGCATCCCAGCAGCAGAACCCATCACCTCAGCCAACAGAGGGATCTGTAAGTCCACTACAAAATGCAAGAAGAACAAGTCAGTTTCTACACTAGACATTACAGTCTTGCAGCTTACGCCAAAGATCAACAGTCTGTGCTTTTACGCCAAGACTGTAAAAACTTGAGTTTTTACACTGGAACCTATTTTCGAGGCATAAAATTCAAGGTTGGCAGTATACACAAAAATCTAACAGTTATGCCAGACTACCAAAATTTAAGTTGTTACGCCAGAATTTTTATCCAGAGCGTAACACTCAAAGTTTGTAGTATACGCCAAATTTTGACAGTCAAAGCTTTTACGCCAGACTGCGAAAAATATGGAGTTTTTACGCTGACACATTAGGAATGTAGACGTAAATGATAAAACATCTTTGTGCATCATCTTCCTCGAAGAGGCTCTCAGCACAGAAGATGACATAGCGCGTTCACGTACAACGTGTGCGAAGGGTTTTCTTTGTTTTCTCGTCCCAAAAGCTTTACCTATGACGCCTGGTGCACAGCTTGACGGTGCGGCACTTCTTTCAGAGCGGGGTTCGTTCAGCCCAACGGGAGTTGCTCGTGCTTGAGCAGAGGAGCGAGAAGAAGACGCAGCTTTCTTTTCCTTAGAGGTGGAAGTTGGTTTCGGTGCCATGGCTAAAACTCAGAGTTCTCAAAGGAAGAGACGAAGAAGAAAGGTTCTTGGAAAGCTAGAGTTTTGCAAAAGATAGATGAAGGGTTTTTCTCTGAAAGCCTTAGGGTATTTATAGAGTTCAGATAACTCTTCAAATTCCTAAACTTATCCGATATTTAATATTCGGTTATAATTTGGGACCACGTCAGCCTATCATTTAAAAGAAGAAGACGGACGGTCAGTGGATCCAGAATTTACGCGCAGAGCAGATCTATGATTTTATGCTCAGGAGTTTTTACGCTCAAGAGGCTACAAATTTATGATTTTACGCTCAGAGGCTATAAGTCCATGGTTTTACGCCCAGATGCTTTTATGCTCGGTAGCTTTTACGCTCGAGAGGCTACAAACCTACGACTTTACGCTCAGAAGCTACAAATCTATGATCTCACGCTCAGGAGCTGTTTTATACTCAGTGGCTACAAGTCTACAATTTTACGCTCAGAGGCTATAAATCTATGGTTTTACGCCCGAATGCTTTTATGCTCAGCAGCTTTTACGCTCGAGAGGCTACAAACCTACGATTTTACGCTCAGAGGCTACAAATCTATGACTTCACGCTCGAAAGTTTTTCTTCTATGGTTTTACGCCCGGATACTTTTATGCTCAACAGCTTTTACGCTCAAGAGGCTATAAACCTACGATTTTACGCTCAAGAAGCTATAGATCTATGAGTCTACGCTCAACAGCTACAGATGGCCAACCGCAAGGGTTTACACAGAAATGTTCCTTCTTGGCTACAAAATATTCCAAGTGCCCGAAACACACAGAGTTCAGCATTGAAGATGACTCTTCTTCTTGGGCCATTAGAAGTTCATCCAAAGTCCAGTCTTTTACACAAGTTCATGTATGGCTTATTTAACGGCCATTTCTCGCCCTTTTTCAAGGGATTTTCGAGAAACCATTCTTGAAGATGACGGTCTGAACAGCAAATTCTTTTTATCAGAGAAGTAACAGTTCAGAACCCTACGCAACTCCTCGTTCAAAATAGCATGACAGTTTGGATTTTTAACTTAATGCTAAACAAGCTTTCTACGCGTCTTCAGTCACGCATAAAAGACGGGACGAGATCAGATATTTCTTTATCAGAGTCGGCGTAAAATTATTCAGACGTGCTGAAGCTGCACATATTCAGACTTTCTCACAGCAAATATGGCAAATCATCAGATGCGTAAAAGAAGACAATTTTATTAATCATGATTATATATGATGGAAATCCAGTCTATAAAGGGTTTTTTATCTTCATGATTACATATGATGGAAATCCTTGTTCTACCAAGGGTTTCTCATTTTTATTTAAAGATCACGCTGAGAATCTGTTCTGACAGGTTCTCATATTGGTGGAGATATTTTTCCATCTTCTTCAGCAGTTAATCGGTTTCCGCGATCGATTAACAAAAAAATGATTAATGGCGGAAGGATACACAACTAGGCATGTATCAATTTCGCAAGCCCATCCTCTATACACCATGGCAGGCATGCCCTAGAATTGAGTTGAGACCCAACTCAATATTGGAAGACAGGACCAAACTGCCAACCCTCGTCCGTCGCCATGATGGGAAAAAATACAGCTTGCAAGCTATATGGTCGAATGAGACCCTTCCCCTCTCCTAGACGAATCACCATATAAAATTGCTGATCATTCCGAGCAAAGGAAGCTATGATATCCTTCCATGATCCATCGTTGTAGAGGATATTTGCTCGAAGATGCCTCTTTTTACGGCTCCTTATGAATGGGAAGAACATGACCTTCTTCTTCTTCTTCTTCAAGTCAGCATGACGGAACTCGGCAACCATTTCTGTGTGGTAAAGGAAGTATGGGAAAAATAGGTTAACTCAATCGCCTTTATATAGGCAGAGGAGATCACATTAAATCCTAACAAATTCCTAAATATTTGCCGAGAAATCAGCCTCGTGGAACGAGTCAAAATTGACCATTTCATGCTTCATTCAAAGTATTTCAAATTATGAGGAATTTGAAAACTTTGAAGGGGGTCTTGTAGAAGCATGAAAAATATGCTGCAAGATTATATGCAATATGCATAAAGCCCGCGTAGAAAATAGAGTTTCAGTGCTGTGCAACGTAAATCATGACTTCAGAGCCATTGGCGTAACAACAGAGCTTCAACTCTATTTAGCGTAAAATATAGTTCCAGAACAACCCGCGTAATGCAGTATTTCCAGACTTCTTCAGCGTAAAAAGGTTGCTACCTCGCCTTTATGGCGTAAAACACATCTGCTTTTAATGCAGCATAGAAGTGTATGAGGAACTCTTCATATTCCCCGAATGAACCTGTCAGACAGTACATGAACCTGACTTATGACAAAGAGTACTGTACGACTATCCAGACGACGGCTGTAATAATAATTCGGCACAGAGCTCCAGACTGTCGTTTAGTGACAAAGCCTTGATATAAGACATCGTTTACGTATTCAAGTAATATGCTGCCTATTTTACACAGGCAGCCATGAGCTTTTATGCCTCAAGATGAGACAAAGCTGATCGCCACATCAAAAGCTGCTCTTCGTACAGAGACCGAGGCACGTCTCTGCAATTAATACGCAAGATGGGGGCAGATCTCTGCATTTAATGCACGAGATTTTGTTCTATTTCTAATGACTGGGAGAGCTATAATTAGGGCTAATACGTCCACATCACCATCCCTGCACATTACGTCATCAGGCTACTTTCAGCTATAGGAGTATGCCGTATGCTATCTCCTCGAAATACGCCAACTTAGGCTATATTGGCAAAGGTGCGTGATAATGCTATTTGGTCCAGAATACGCTCAAGACTCCAGTCAATATCAAGCTTTACGCAGAATTTGGCTTCTACGCCAACATGTCAGCTATTGGGCTTCTATGCCTGCTGGGCTTCTACGCCTACTTGGCTTCTATGCCTACTGGGCTTCTACGCCTACTTGGCTTCTATGCCAACTTGACAGCTATTGGGCTTCTACGCCTATTTGGCTTCTATGCCAACATGACAGCTACTTAGCTTCTACGGCAACTTGACAACTATTCGGCTTCTATGCCTACTTGGCTTTTACGCCATCAGAACAGCTATTTGGTTTTTATGCCAACGAGACAGTTATTTGGCTTCTACGCCAATCATCTCTACGCGAGGGGCAGTTACCTACGTGGCTTGCATGTCATGATCTTCGCAGCAGTTATACGCATTACCTCTTAATGAGAAATGCGTCACATGCCTATTCAGAAGATTATTTTTACGTGGGTAGCAGTTATGATAACCGCCGCGTAAAAGGTGCGGTTCTCTCCGCAGTTCAGTTTCTACGCCGACTATGCCTGAACCCTATAAATAGAGACCTCCGTCCATGGAGGTCAAAGGTCGAAAAATTGAGAGAAAAGAGTCTAGAGCATAGACAGAGAGTAGTGATTGACGACTTTGGCATCAAACGTCCAATCCCTCTTGCGATCTTTGAAGATTCTTCTTCTTCTACAGCACTTCTTCGTCATCGTGTGGTCCAAGGGACAATATGATCGACTGCAGATCAGACTCCTATAGCAATATTTATCCAGAATTAAATTTTGTACTTAACATCCTCGTATAGGATTAATTGTACTTCTTAATTGTAAACCAAAGAAAGGATTTCGTATAAACCTAGTTTCATTTCTTTCATTTATTATCAAACAGCGAGCTTCATATCTAGATGCTTGGTATGTCATCAGGTAAAGGCAGAGAGACAGAGGTCAGGTGGATTACTTCAGCCCTTACCCATTCCAGAGAGGAAGTGGGAGGATGTGACGATGGACTTTGTATCGGGCTTTCGCATTCTCCAGGAGACAAAGACGTAATTTAGGTCATCTTAGACAGGTTGACTAAATTGGCCCATTTCTTGCCATTTAAAGTGGGTACGTCTACAGAGAAGCTTACGGAGATGTATGTGCGGTAGATAGTCAGATTGTATAGAGTTCCTGTGAGCATAGTTTCAGATCGGGATAGTTATTTTATATCCTATTTCTGGAAGAGTTTGCAGGCTAGCTTGAGCACCCAGCTCAAGTTTAGTATAGCATATCACCCTCAGACAGACGGACAGTCGGAGAGGACTATCCAGACTCTCAAGGATAAGCTTCACACTTGTGTTTTGGATTTTAGAGGCTCATGGGATGATCACCTTCACTTGGTAGAGTTTGCTTATAACAACAACTACCAGGCCAGTATTGAGATCACTACTTGAGGCATTATATGGACGGAGATGTCACACTCTGTTATCTTAGGATGATGTTGGTGAGAGAGCCTTATTGGGACCGAAGATAGTCGTGGATGCAGCTAAGAAGGTGAAGCTTATCAGGGATAGACTTCAAGTGGCACAGGACAGACATCGGCATTGGGTCGATAGCCACCAAAGATCTTTGGAGTTTGAGGTATAGATTTTATTTTGTGTTGTTTGTGATTACTTATATTATTCGAAGTGCTAAGGTTATATTTTTGTTCTAGGTTGGTGATCTGGTGTTCTTGCAGATTTCTTCGACTTAGGGCATGATTCGCTTTGGCAGAGGTGGAAAGCTTAGTCTACGGTACATCAGACCCTTCGGTGTTCTCGAAAGAGTCTGTGCAGTGGCCGACAGACTAGACTTATCGTCTTTACTAGAGGGAGTGCACAACGTGTTCCACATGTCGCAACTGAGACAGTACGTGGCAGATCCTAACCATGTATTAGATCACTTAGAGATCGAGGTGGGTCCTACTCTCAGCTACCCAGAGAAGCCTATGGAGATTTTAGATCGCAGAGAGAATGTGTCGTAGAATCAGACGATTCCTTTGGTGCGCATCGCATGGAGGAATCACTCACCAGGGGAGTCTACCTGGGAGCGATAGGCCGAGATGCGCAAGCGATATCCTTACCTGTTCGAGCCGTGAGGTATAATTCTTTCTTACTTGCTGGGATTGCTTGTTGTAATTAGTTATGCCTTAAACTTCGAGGACAAAAATTTTCTAAGGAGGGTAGGTTTGTCACTCCCTCCCACTTTTCCAAATAGGGGTAATTTGGTAATTTGGCCTAGTTATTTAATTTTAGAAATATAATATAAATTAGTGTGCTATAAATATATATTTGATGCTTGTATTAATTATTTATTTATTAGTGTGATATATATTTATTTAAAGACTTGTATTATTTATTTATAGATAGTGGGCTAGACTATTAATTAGACTTGACACTTGTGAACCAATTAGAATTATCATGATAAATTATTGAGCCCAACATGGAACAAGCCTAATAGACCAATTTTTACTAATTAATTAGGAAGATTAGACAAATTTTTATTAGTGTAAAAGCTTTCCAAAATATCCATCCTTAATTATTTCTCATAATTCATCATGTAGGGCCAAATTAAACATTTAAAGGTGACTTAAGGAAGGGGGAAGGGGCCGACCACATATGAGGGGTCTTCTCTCTCTCTCATCTTTATTTACTTCTTTATTTATAGATCCCCAATTTCTTTATCCCTCTATCAATTCCTCTTAATCATTCATATTTTCTCTCTTATTCTCATCACTCAAAGAGCCTGGTGCTTGGAGAAGCAAGGAGCATAATGAGGAGGAGCTTTAGTGGAGAGATCATGTCCGGATCACGTTCATTGAGTATTTTATTAGGAATTCATCTTTTAATTGATAAATTCTAAAATATTTCTTTATTCTAGCTCCCAAATCATGCATTTGACTATTAGAAATGATCACATGGCATAGGGCTACCAATAGGAATAAATTTTAGGCCAATTGGTTGTGTATAGAGATTTCTACATAAGTTTTTGTATGTTGTTTGGGGAATTACGAGATTGACACATTAATTATGTGTCATAAGACTAATTAGATCTAATTAGACTTAGATCAGGGTTATAGAAGTAGGTATGTGTCCACAATTGGACACGAGTAGGCCGTATCGTGATACGGTATGATACGTGGCTCATTTTGTGTGTTTTGTGTAATTTCTCTTTATTTCATATTGTAACTAGTTATATTAGATATTATTATGAGTAATTAATATGTGTGAATGTTTATTAATAGAGAAATTGGGTTTAGGAATTCTATGGAGATGAGAAGCATAAGTATTTTAATGTTTGCTCTATGTGTTTGATCTAATAATTATAGTGTGTATGTATATATGTATATATCTATATATATTGATAGATATAGATATACTTATATATTTATCTAAGTCATATAGTGTGTATGTTGTTTATGTTATGTTAGTGTTATGAGAGGAGGTACACTCGAGCAAATATAGGTGTACTATGATTGGATGTTTGTGCACAAGTGAGCAGTAGCATCAGTGAGATGCACTGATAAAATAGCAGTATCTGGGAAGAGGGCTTGGTGTGTTAGTGGCAAGATAATGTGGGACTGATACGGGTGTGCAGGAAACTTGGTATGGTACCAGTTGCTGTCACAGTGGTGATGGCGTTTAAAACCATATGAGCGAGCCTATTGTGGTGCATTGATGCACTAAGTTGAGAGGCCATGTATAGGAGTATTGTTGTGCTATGTTGGTTGGGAGTTCACTGTGACTGAGGTCATAGTGTTGCTTTTTATGTGGGCAGTGAGGTTTTAGTATGACATTGTGAGCTATGGTTGTAGTGATTGCAGGTGGTTTAGTTTTAAGTGAGTATCGATTGGGAGTAAACCAGAGAGGTAGCAGCAACTACTGCTGCAGTCAGGTATTGGAGTGTCGGGTTACAATGGGTTGTTCACCACTGTAGGAATAATAAGTAGTAGTAGTAGTAGTAGTAGTAGTAGTAGTAGTAGTAGTAGAAATGGGAGCAGAAGTAATGTATGGGGGAGGGTACTTACCTGGAGATGGAGGATACTTGAGTATCAGTCAATTTGGGGAAACGCTACAACTAATACCCAAGTATCAGTTGTATCTAAAGCTTAGTTACCTGGGAGTGTATATGTTAGTGTTTACCTGGGAGCAACTGTCTTGAGTTCAGAGAGCAGTGAGTGATATGTTAGATTGATTAGTTAAGGGAGCTGGGTTGTCAGTTAGTTAAGGTGAGGAGAATCAGTGTTAGATACCAGTTAGTGTATCAGATTATGGTGATGTGTTAGTTCACTTCTAGTTAGTACCAGTTAGAGTTTCAGGTAAAGTTAGTAGTGTCAAGGTATGTTGTGTATCGGTGTGAACTAATATATTAGATTAGATGGAGTGTGGGATATTAGAAGGGTAGGTTGCTGTTAGTTAAGTGGTTAGTTTAGTGGTAATATAGGATATCATATTAGTATATCTCTCATTAGTAATATAACAGTTAGCTACTATCTATTAAGGTATATAGTATATGCTAATATTAGTATCAGTTATCTGGGTTGATATGATTAGTCAGTACATACTAAGTATCTGTTGGTTAAGTACTATATAAGTGTTAGCTATTATATACTAATATATAGAGTATATGATTACATATATAGTATTGTTATTATTAGTACTAGTTAGTTAGTGACCCTTATAGGATAATTAGCTAGTAATGGACCTAAAACTTTAGTGTGAACTTAGTTGGCCTAGTATAGCTAGAATGACCTAGTATTGGCCTAGAAATACATTTTTAGTGCATCATTTAACTTAATTCTCTTTCATTGCACCAAATTAACTTGATATTTCCTAAATAGGATTGTGTGACATCATCTTGGGCATCGAGAGACATATTTTGCTCAGGACCCGAGGCGAGTATATCTCTTTATTAGTTTTTATTTCATGATAGTATATATATCACATATTCTAGAACTGTATACTTGATTTTGACACAGTGGTTACACAGACTGGTACTATATGGATCATGTCATAGGATGTTATCCCCTACTGTGTACAGTGGGTACTCCTTCAAAAGTATTTCATCGTGTGTATCGAGTATTAATTATAATGTACTTCGTGTTCATACACAGATCATATTCAGTGTGCCCATATTCGTATTCGTAATGTATCGTGATTGGATCCATGAGTATTGGTTGGGGACATGGGAGTAGGAGTTGGTTATGTGATCAAGCCTAAGTATATTTGTGTACATGTCGATTACATATCACATGTATAATCGAGTTACCATATTGTATTCATGTTCAATCCAAACCGATCACATAATGAACTTGTACTCCATGGCACATTAGCTAGTTTTATATATTTTTATTTATTTGTAGTTATTAATATTGCATGTTCTCTATTCCAGTACATTACATGTTCACTTTAGTTTATTCTATTTTCTATTGCTAGTTATCTTGTACTATTTTATATTATTTGTTATATATGCTCTACCATGTATTTGGAACTGCTTTCAGAGGTATGTACTTCGCTCCAATCATGACTGGATATATTTTTCAGATGATTGGCTAGTGGAGCAGTGTTTCACTTATTATGGGCCACAAGATGGCGAGCCATTAGAGGATTCTTCCCTAGAGCAGGAGGACCTAGTGCTAGTATCTCAGGAGTATTAGTTATACATTTTGGATATTATATTAGCCTCATTTCTAGACTCGTAGCATGTATATATTATTGGGAGTGACTATGTCTAGACTTATGGATTTGGACTTGTGGATGTATTGTGACTCTTATTCTCCTCTCTTTTATTCCATATCGGGCTTTCATTCTCTTTTAGTTTTATTTTGTGATTGAGTATTGTTTACCATTGTTATATACCATATTGTTCATCCGTATGGAGTTAAGATGACATTGATGGGTACCATATATATTGTATGAGATATTTAGATAGTATGGTTGACCCAGACAATATTGTACCGCCGATGCTGCAGCATAGGCTGGGCGTTGTTCACAACTCGTGCCCTTATTCCGGGTATGGGTCGTGACACCCACATTGGTTAGATATTAGTATTACACCTTCATTGGGTTGTATAAATAAGGTATTTGTCTTCCACTATGTGATTAGACTAATAAGAGATCTTCTCTCCTTTTTTTCTTCATTCTTCTATGTTTATTCTAACACGTTATCAGCATGAAGCTCTAATGAGAGAAAATAAGTGAAATCATCTCAGTGAAGCCTCCTTTTGCAGATTCTCTACTTTGGTAATAGGTATGGTTATTTATGTTTATTTTTCTGAATATGCATACCCTAGGTGTAGCTTGATGTTGATGTTTGTACATCTCTTAGCATATCGCTAGGGCAAAAAGAATAATTTTATCCATTCATCTCATTTTTTTAGTTAACTCTGATAGCACTCCGATGTTAATCGCATAAAGATCTCTCAGAGAGAACGCTGGAGTTATTCTTTATTTCTTTATTTCTTTTTTATATATTAATACATTCAAATCAAAACCATCAGAGACCTGATGACCATGAACATGAATTATTTTATCTATATATGTAAGACTTCTGGAACATTATTATTCGAAGCATAGCATATGTGGTATTTTTTAAAGACTTCTTGAACATAATCATTGTTTGAAGCATACCATGAACATCTAGTGTTTGGTATTTACCTACGACTTCTGGAACATCATTGTTCAAAGCATACCATGAACAAGATTTGTTTGGTACAAATAGACTTCTGAAATATTATTATTTGAAGCATACACCATAAATATAAATTATTTGATGATTTACCAAGTTCTTATGTTAACTTGTTATTATTGATCTTATATAATAATATGTCGAGTTATAAAGTATGATTTCAAGCCTCTAAACTTAGAAGGCCGGAACTTTCTCAACTAGAGATTGGATGCTGAATTGTACCTTCAAGCCAAAAGCTTAGGTGATGCAATTGTAGCTGATAAGCCAATATCTGAACAAGATAAAGCAAAGGCTTTAATTTTTCTAAGACATCATATTCATGATAATCTCAAAGATGAGTACTTAACAGTCAAGGACCCATTGGTGCTATGGAATTCTCTAGTTGAGAGATATGATCACCAGAAAATGGTTATACTAACTGGTGTACTCCATGAATGGCTCAATCTATGTTTTCAAAGCATACCATGAACAAGATTTGTTTGGTATAAATAGACTTCTGAAATATTATTATTTGAAGCATACACCATAAATATAAATTATTTGATGATTTACCAAGTTCTTATGTTAACTTGTTATTATTGATCTTATATAATAATATGTCGAGCCTTACAAAGTATGATTTCAAGCCTCTAAACTTAGAAGGCCGGAACTTTCTCAACTGGAGATTGGATGTTGAATTGCACCTTCAAGCCAAAAGCTTAGGTGACGCAATTGTAGCTGATAAGACAATATCTGAACAAGATAAAGCAAAGGCTTTAATTTTTCTAAGACATCATATTCATGATGATCTCAAAGATGAGTACTTAACAGTCAAGGACCCTTTGGTGCTATGGAATTCTCTAGCTGAGAGATATGATCACCAGAAAATGGTTATACTACCTGGTGTACTCCATGAATGGCTCAATCTATGTTTTCAAGATTATAAGATAGCTGCAGCCTATAATTTAGCTATATTCAGAATTACTTCACAATTGAAGTTATATGGTAAAGAAGTGATAAAGCATTCCATGCTAGACAAAATATTCACCATATTTTATGCGACTAATATGACCCTACAACAGACGTATAAGGAGATAGATTTTAAGAAGTATTCTAAACTCATTACTGTCTTACTCGTGGCCGAGAAAAATAATGAGTTATTAATAAAAAACCAAACTAGTAGACCAACTAGGATTGCACCAATTCTAGCTGAAGTGAATGCGACTAATGCTCGAAAAAATATGACCAATACCATGGGTCAAGAAAATTATAGAAGTAGAGGGCATGGATGTTGTGGAAGCCAAAGAAATGGCTATAATCTGGGTCCAAGAAATGATACAGAGTTCAAAAATAAGAGATTTAATCCTTGAAAAAATAATGTCCAAATTCTCAATCCAGTTGCTCCAACTGGTATTGCAAACGTTATGGAAGAGCTCGTCATTGGATGTGAAATTGTCATACCTCACAAAAGTAAGTAGACGATTATGAAGCCTTAAAGGGTGTGGAGATTAATCTCATGGAGGGTATAACACACATAAATTTTAATGATTTCTTCCAAGATAAGGATGAAAATGCATTTTCGGAAGACCAGTTTAACGCCATGATAGACGAAGTTAATGAATAGTTATTGTATGCTTATCTAAGTTTATTTACTTTTTACTTTGAATAAATTGGTCATTATATTATCAATAGTCTAGGTAGTTTACTTTCTTTAAAGTAGTTTTATTTAGATTTAGATCAAGTTTTAATAATTGGCAATATGTCAAGTTTAACCATTTAGTAGCATATTAATATATTATTAATTTTTGTTTTTGAAAGGTATGGACAATGATAATGGCATATGCTTGATAGATAGTACAACAACTCGTACTATATTAAAAACTAGAAATTTTTTCACAATATATGCCTCAAACACTGCCAAGGTGACCACCATTACTGGACCCGTGCAGATTGTAGAAGGTTATGGTAAGACCGATATTGTATTGCCAAATGGAATATACTTAGTCATTCAAAATACATTATTCTCTAGTAAATCTATTAGAAATTTACTCAGCTTTAGAGATATTCGAATGAACGGATTTTATGTTAAAACTATGAATTATGATAGCAAAGAGTATCTTTGTATCACCTCTAATGTTGGAAGCAATAAGCTTATATTAGAAAAGTGCAATTTAATATCCTCGGGGCTATAACAAACTACTCTGAAGGTAGTAGAATCTTACCCCATTACTAGCAAAAGGCTAAAGGATCCAATGAATCTAATCCTTTGGCATGACATATTGGGTCATCCAGGATCGACTATGTTAAGAAAGGTCATCAACAATACCAATGGGCATAATTTATCATACCAAAGTCTTTCCTTTCCTACTGAATATTTGTGTATAGCTTGTTCACAAGGTAAACTCATTACAAGATCTTCACTTCTCAAAACAGCTTCTGAATCACCATAATTCCTTCAGAGAATACAAGATAATATTTGTGGACCAATTGATCCTGCTAGCGGACCTTTCAGGTATTTTATTGTTCGAATAGATGCTTCTAGTCGATGGTCAAATGTTTCCTTACTCTCATCTATAAACTTACCTTCTCCAAGCTACTTTCTTATTTGATTAAGCTTAAGATTCATTCTTCTGACCAACATGTTAGAACGATTCGACTTGATAATGCAGTTGAGTTCACTTTTCGTACTTTTGATGATTATTGTGCTTCCGTAGAAATAGAAGTTGAACATTCTATCCCTCATGTTCATACCCAAAAGGGTTTAGCAGAGTCATTGATTAAGCATTTTCAGTACATAGTAAGGCCTTTACTTATGTAATCAAACTTACCTGTTTTAGCTTGGGGACATGCCATATTGCATGCTGCTAAATTGATCATTGTTAGGCCAACTGCGTATCATGAATTTTCACCATCATAAGTTGTGACAGGCCATCAACTTTGTCATGCCCTGATCTCCCATAGGTAATCGGCTGTCCCCGCTATGCACGAATTACCGTATCAGCGTTTCCACGGGATAATCTTTTCCATCTGGATGTGATGTCGCACGAGCTAATTTGCGCCCGTGCAAGGCCATGATCCGAACAGGCGGTAAAATGTCTAATCCACAGTCATACAGATATTCCGAGTGTAGTGGAATAAGAAACGTACAGGCGATTGGTAATAAGTTCATAGAGTCGTCAATAGCGAAAGTATTTATTAACACAAGTATAGAAGTAAAATAAGCCCTTTATTGATATTGAACAAGTGTTACAAGTGGCGCTAGGCCGAGATTATAAGTCACTCAAGTCCTCTCTCTCAAAATAGTAAAAGTGTGCCAAGTGGCTACATTTGTGGAATGATGCATAGGCAATGTTCCAATATTATGCCTTGTATATGTGCTTCAGTTCCAGACGCAACGCTCCAAGGCTAAAGAGTGAAATTCATGCCTTAGCATGCACGAGAGAGATTTTTGCACCGAACGAGGTTTTCTCATACCCTGCAAGCAATCTGGTGGGTTATCAGTACATGAATGCACTGGTGGGGAGGTTTCTCGCCCGCTCGACAAATCTAAATACGTTATATAGGTTCCGTGCACCATCTATTAAATTATCTTTCTAGTCTTTCCTTACGATCAGTTTTATGGCATAATAAAAAGCTAAGTCGTGTGGTAGTGCACCGTACGATATAAGAGTAACATGGCGAGACTTACCAACTTACCATCCGACCTTCCCTGTCTAAGGTAAACCAAGTTAAACCAAGCATGAGCATATATAATAAAATCCAGGGGCGATAGCATAAGAAAACACAAGTGTCGTGAGCAAGGTTCTGTTTTAGGTGCACGAGTTATGCAGATAATCCAGAAGTATTGTAGAAGATGTTTAATTATTCAAATGCGTACAAGTGTGTTATACTCATATCCATTCAGGTATTTCTGAATTACTGGATATGATGTAATGACTCACACGTGGGTTGCCATAATCGAGCCAACTTAATCTATATGACAGAAGATCACTGGCATGATGCCATAAAGGAAGGTATAGTCTTGAGGCAAAGATGGTGTACAAGAAAAATAGGTGGTATTGCACCCATCCCGCCCATAACAAATGACTACCAGACAGCTCCCTCTAGATCGGATCGGCCCCAGTGCCCCAACGACCATCCACGAAACTGGATTCAAAAACCCACCTTGTGCATAAGTTGTCCGTGACTATGCGTATTCTCAAGTTTTCTAGATTCTCACAGGTACAAATACAATTATAGATTTAGATTCAGTCAGTACAGTATCGACTCTCCGAGCCATCAGATTCAGTACAGGATGAGCATTAATTTTTAGAGATGTTGTGATGTTATCTTTCTTAATTGTCCATTGATGCAGTCCCCAGTTCGGGAAATACCTTGGCGACCTTACGGTCCCGAACACTTTCAATGTTCTATACTTGGCTCGGAACGACTATCTTGATAGCCTTCCTACCTCAACTGAATGAATCACAAATAGTGAAGTACGATGAATTATGGCATGCATATAAGTGACAAGCATTAGAACAAGGCAAACGAGTACAAGTTATAATGTAAGCAGGCAAACATGCATTTATATTTGATTCATAAGCATTTATGTTAGCACGGTCTATGGTGTAGTACGAAGAGTAAAGCCGTACAGGGACATACCGAGCGACATAATGTAGGGGCGTGTAGTATAAACAAGTAAAGTAGTGCACTACGGAGAGTATACAATGATCTACTCGAGGCATAGTGGGGTCTACTTGCTCAAAGCAGAGGTAGCAAACGAGAGTCCAAGTTATAAGCCAAATTTAATTTTTATATTCTAACACAAGCAATACAAATGGGATTATTCCCTTAGCTAGGTACATTATATGCTTTATTAGCATGCAAGGGATAATTCACCTAGCGACAAGCATGTATCATCCATATTTTAAGTGTGCGGGCTAAGCAAAGACAAGTTTATCGTAGCCACCCACCTTAGCGATGATTTGCCTCGGTCGAGCGATACTCCGAGCGAGCCTTTGAAAGTCTAAGTATGAACTCTAAAGGGCCAAGTTTAAAAATCTTTTGTCGTTAGGCCATTGTATTTGCGCCATTTGAATTGCCTGTCCGCTTGAACAAAATGGGTCGTTATATTATACACCACTCAGAAAAAGTCTCATCCTCGAGACTTCTTGAGCGCAATCTATTCTAACGCACTATCGAATCTATCTCAAGCATAGAAATTGATACCACTATATCTGTTCGAACATAATTTCCTACGTGTTTCTTATATCGTGTTACGTGTATGCTGGTTCAATCTCATTGAATGACTCTATCATTCCATCCAAACTCTGACTCGGTCTCTACTGCACCTTCGCACGGAACATATATCGCTTAACGCGGATTATAGTATCATCTATCTTGAATAAAAATCTAAGGCTGAGGCAAACTTATCCAAATATTCACTATCATCCATGCGGATCTAACATATTCACTTGCACTAACATTCGAGATCAGCAAATCGCGAGTCTGGATCGTGCATATATTAAAAGCGTCCCTCAAACATATGCATGTCAACCAACTTAGCGATAGTGAAGTCTTTGCACTCGAGTTTAACATATCATTGAGTCTTGGATCATGCACATGTTCAAGGCATCCCTCAAGCATACACATTCAACCAAACTTAGTGATAGTGAATTCGGACAAGCTACTTACAAAAATCTCAAGGGTTCTCGTCTTAAGTATCACGATGATACTTTTTGACAGGGTCAATAATATTCCAAGTTATTTCCATTCCAACCAAAAATCAAGCATTGTACTACCATTAATCATAGTCTATCCAATCAACCGACTAGCATCTATCAGTTCGGGTCAAACAAAGCACACACTTACCGTTCCAAATCTAACACTAAGTCTTGCTGCCCCAGTTCTATGGCTTGTTCAAGCAATATGCTAAAGTCGGTTACACAAGTTTTTTCACTCGGTATAGGATCGTCTGCCTAGTTACTAGATCATCTCACAATATTATAGGTACAAGTTCAAGCACATAATTCATCGTGCAAACTCGTCGCAAGATGCTCGTCCAAATTCCTAAAGTCAAATCATTATTCATTTGCACGGAATATTCTACCCAAGCTCGTTTTACTCAAATTTTTAAATATCGAGCACAGATCATCCTACTCACTTTAACACGTTCGTTTGTACAGGGTTCGAGTCAGTTCAACTAAATTTATGTTATATCCAAGATGCAGGACAAGCCTAACAATTTGCATAGTCTATCTCCACAAACATTATTTTGATAGAATCCATATAACCATTCTAAGTCTAGGCCACCAAGCCATGATTCAATTCTAAATCTTTGATCTCAATCATAAACTCTAAGTTGTCCAACTAGATTTATTTATTCGTTCATAAAACCATCAAGCGTGACTTACTCCAGGTTCTAGACTAACTTATCCTTAAAATACTTTTGATTTAGTTGCATTCTCAAATCTGTCTTATCGTATCGAACCACAAGTCAAGATGATCCTTCAGTTGTCATAATTTGATCTCCCATAAGTTCGATCATCCTTGCTGGACTTGGGATCATCACGCGAACGCTCTCGCTGGATAATTTGTCTTAATTTGGGCGTGACGCATGTACGAGCATAAAGTTACGCTGGCACAAGACAAGAACGTCGAACATTTTGGTTATCTTTGAAACGATCGAGATACCTTAATATTTTACTTTGCTCCATCTGAGTTATATATATTTATCCACCAATTCATGTTCGTTTATGTCATGATTATAATTCATCTAGCAAAATCATCCAACTTCAATATTACCGTTTTAATAAATCCATAGTGTACTTTTGGCATTCCTCAAACAACTAAATTTCAAATATTCAAGCCAAAGTCATCCACTTTTGACATGTTTCATTCATCGAGTTTGTTTAAATAATCACCAAACATATTTCCGTGAGTTCGATTATCTCCACTGTACGTGAAATTACCACACCGGCGCTTCCGCAGGATAATCGTTCTCGCTATGACTGATTGTCGAGAGTTGTCATTCGATCTTGATTCAAGATTATTCTTCCAAACTCTAGGTTTTATCTGTTATCGCCTATCTCTTTCATCAAACTAAAATATTCATTCTCGGGTTGACTTATATTCGAGCGATATTCTATTCAAGTTTAATCCATTTGATTTAATTTAAAATTGCCCATACGATCCATCAAGTTTCTAACAAGTTTCTCTTGACCAAGATATTAATTTTATTACCTTGAATCCCTATTTGATATAAGCCTTATCACTTATTCAAGACATTCTCAAATCGTTCTAACAACTATCGCACGATACCTATGAATTCGTTTGAATATTTCCAAAATATTCCATACACCACTCAGGAATTGAGTTACCCAATCAAATCCTCAATCATGTTCGCATCTTTTGCTAGCATATTCACCAAGTCATTCCTTAGAATTCCTGCACAAAACCTAAGCATCGCTTGGTAAATCTTAGTCTCGTATATATCCTGTTGATAGTCATTTAAGTAAACCATATTCAATTTGTATCTTCCAGATACGAAATACCGTTCGAGCTATTTCTCAAAATTCAAGCACGATCTCTATATTCGCCTTAGTAATAATCAAAAAATATTTCTACCGGTTGCCATTCTAAGTCTAACTTGTTCTTATCTGAAAGGTGTAGAAGCATGAGAAATACTTCACAGCAACTTGTTCTTATCTGAACAGGACCTAACACTCTTTCTACAGAGTCGGCGTACAGATTCAGACGTGTTGAAGCTGCACATATTCAGACTTCACAACAACGTATGGCAAGATGATCATATGAAGAAGAAAGACGATTTTATTAAAGATTTAAAATCATGATTACATATGAGGGAAATCCATTCTAAAAGGGTTTTCTTTTCATGATTACATCTGAGGGAAACTCCGTCTACAAAAAAGATACCCCCTCGTCGTCTGAAGATTGCCCAGAAGCTGTTCTGACAGGTTCTCACTGGGCTTCAATTCTTCATCCATCTTCTCCGGCAGTCAGTCGGTTGTGAAACGGCGGGCGGATACAGAACTGGGCCTGCATAGATTTTGTAGATCCCATACTCCGTGCGCCGCTCAAGCCGGGACAGAACGAGTCTGTCTGACTCTCGTCACCGGAGGGCATCGAGAGAAGGTACAGCATGCCAGCAGCCGTGGTCAAAAACGACCCTTTCTCTCTCCTGGGGCAACGCCATACAAAGTTGCTGATTATCCCGAGCGAAGGAGGCTAAGATATCCTTCCATGATCCATCGTTGCAGTGGACACTTGCTCGAAGACGCCGTCTTTTTCGGCTCCTTACACGTTGGAAGAACATGATCTCCTTCTTCCTCAAATCGACCCGGCGAGCTCCGGCGATCATCTCTGCGTGGGATAAAGATGTGGGAAGAACAGGCTAACTCCCCCAGCCTTTTATAGGCGAAAGAGGTCACAGCGGTCCCTAATAAATATGCCATATAGTCTGCACCGACCGTTTTAACGCTCCATTCAGAAACGTTTCGAGTTACGAGGGGCCGTTCATGCTTCGTTCAAAGCGTTTCAAATTCCAAGAAATTTAAAAGCTCTTAAAAGGGTCTTGTAGAAGCATAAAAAATACGCTGGGATGAACTACGCAGCCTCTTAATACAGAGCAGCGTGAACGAAGGCCTCCAGAGCCATCAAGCGTATAATAGAGCTTTTTCTAGCGTGAAGAATAAAGCTCACAGGACCATCAGCGTAAGTGCAGTACGTCCAGGCCGCTCCAGCGTAAAAAGAGTTCTCCATCGCCTCTATGGCGTAAAACTCATCCGCTCTCGAAGCAGCGTTATAGTGTACGAGGAACGCTTCGTCTTCCCCGAAATGAACCTGTCAAGTCACGCAGTGAATCTGACCTCTGACTCCTGAGAAAAAGTGCTGCACGACCACCCAGACGACGGCTGGAAACGACGGCAGGCCCTTCGAGACGCGCACCACAGAATGATGGTGGATCTCTGCATTTAATGCAGAGGATTTAGTTAAAAGATCACCGAACCGTCGCTTACTGGAGTCCCCTCCGCATAAACCGCTCTTCTGTGTACAAGGGAATACGCTGCCCTATTTTACACAGGCAAATATGAGCGGTTTTATGATCCGCAGCGGACAAACCGCCTACCACGTCAAAAGCTGCACTTCGTACGGGATTCGAGGCACGTCTTCATGTCTAATTGCACAGAGCGGTGACAGTTTCTCTCAAGGCACGTCTCTGCGATAGGTGCACAGAAGGGGTGCAGACCTTCAAAACACGCCTCCGCATTTAATACATAAGATGATGGCAAATCTCTGCAAGAGATTTGATTATATCTTCAAAAGCCGTAATTCCGGCTAAAGGCGTCCACATCAGCACGGTACGCAGCGGCTTCTATGCCCATTCAGGATCTGTGCCTATCCGGCTTTAACGCCCTCTCGGCCTCTATGACCGCTCAGTTTCTACGCCTATCCGGCCTCTAGGACCACTCGGCTTCTACGCCCATCCGGCTTCAACGCCCTCTCGGCCTCTATGACCGCTCGGTTTCTACGCCCATCCGGCCTCTAGGACCACTCGGCTTCTACGCCCATCCGGCTTCAACGCCCTCTCGGCCTCTAGGACCACTCGGCTTCAACGCCCATCCGGCTTCAACGCCCTCTCAGTCTCTACGACTACCCGGCTTCCATGCCAACTCGGCTTCTATGCATGTTCGGCTTCTATGCCTGCTCGGCTTCTATGCCATGGTGACGGATATTTGGCTTATACGCCAACCCCTTTTACACAATGGATACCTACCTACGTGGCTTTTACGCTGTGATCTTAGTAGCAATTGTACGCGTTGTGTCCCCTTAGTTGGACCTGCGTCACCCGCTCATTCAAAAGATCATCTATACGTAGGCATTGGTTACTTTAACCGTTGTGTAATAGGGTATTATACTTTCCACTTCTCGGTTGCTACACCAACGGAGTGGTCACTGTCACCAAAGACTCTATAAATAGAGGCCCCTATCAATGGGGAACAAGGTCGGAAAAATTGGTAAAGAAACCAATATCAGATCAAGGTCAAAAAAATTGGTAAAGATACCAATATCATATCCAGGGTCGACAATTCGGAAGATCAAGCCAGGTCGAAGAGAGAAGAGAGAGAGAGAGAGAGAGAGTACCCGGGGCTCAGGCAAAGAGCGGGGATCGACGACGTCGACATCGTGCATCCACCCTCCCCTGCAACCTTCGAAGCTACTACCTGTCTTCCACGGCACTTCTTCAACATCGCGCAGTCCAAGGGCTAAAGTGATCGACCGCAGATCAGACACCTATAGCAATTATCTACCCAGATTAAATAAATTGTACTCCCACATCCTCGCATAGGATTACACTGTACAAGTTTGTTTGTAAACCAAAGGGCGCGGGTTTCCCACAAACCCTGTCATTGAAATAACATATTTTATTCTTTCGTTTAATACCACAAACAAACGGTATCCCAAACTCGCTTACAAACTAGCTCGCACCAAAAGGTCTTCGCACATGATAATCACACAACTTAGCCGAAAGGCTGTGTGCATAGCTAACTGTCTGAACGATATTTTATCTCGTATAACCAGTTGGATAATCATGTAGGTATTCGGCTTTGCATATAACTTACAAATTCTAGCGTGAGTCTATTCCCACAAGCCTAACACAGGTCAGCACAAAGGCTTTCGTATTATAATTTCGTATAAGTAATCATATCATTTACATGCACTTTTAAAATTATTTAGACTCAATGTATAGAATATTCCATCGGGTCAACAAGAGAGAGTGTCTGTACATAACCCACGAACGAGCTTTGGAAACTAACAAAATCGATACAAAGTCCAAAGACGTAAAGTCATGCTTTGATACCAATATGTCACGCTCCGATCTTCCGCAGGTAATCGGCCATCCCTGTTAGGCGCGAATCACCACTCCATCTCTCCCGCGGGATGATCTTTTCCATCTTGACGTGATACTGCATGAGCTGATCTACGCACGTGTAAGGCCATAATCCGAACATATGGTAAAATATCGAATCCAAAGAGTCGCATAGATAGTCCAAGTGTAATAGAATAAGAAACATATAGGCGATTAGTAACAAGTTCACAGAGTCATAAATAGCAGAAGAATTGAATAACACAAGTATAGAAGTAAAATAAGCCATTTATTGATATTGAACAAGTGTTACAAGTGGCGCTAGGCCGAGATTACAGTCGCTCAAGTCCTCTCTCTCAAAACAGTAAAAGCGTGCCAAGTGGCTATATTTGTAGAATGATGCATAGGCAATGTTCCAATATTATGCTTTATATATGTGCTTCAGTTCCAGACGCAATGCTCTAAGGCTCCAGAGTGAACTCCATGCCTTAGCACACACGAGAGGGATTTCCACACCCAACAAGGTTCTTTCGCACCTTGCAAACAATCTGGTGGGTTATCAGTACATGAATACACTGGTGGAGAGGCTTCTCGTCCGCTCGACAAATCCAAACACATTATATAGGTTTCGTGCACCATCTATTAAATTATCTTTCTAGTCTTGCCTTACGATCAGTTTTATGGTATAATAAAAATCCTAACTCGTATGGCAGTGCGTCGTACGATATAAGAGTAATACGGTGAGACTTACCAACTTATAATTCATACTTTCTTGTCCAAGTTAAACTAAGTTAAACCAAGCATGAGCATATATAATAAAATTCAGGGGCGATAGCATAAGCAAACACAAGTATCGTGAGCGAGGTTCTGTTTCAGGTGCATGAGCTACGCAGATTATCTAGAAGTATTGCAGAAGATGTTCAATTGTTCAAATGTGTACAAGTATGTTATACTCATATCCATTCAGGTGTTTCTGAATTACTGAATGTGATACAATGACTCACACGCAGGTTGCCATAATCGAGCCAACTTAATCTATATGACAGAAGATTACTGGCATGACGCCATAAAGGACGGTATAATCTCGAGGCAAAGATGGTGTACAAGAAAAACAGGTGGCATTGCACCCATCCCGCCAATAACAGATGACTACTAGACGGCTCTGTCTAGATCAGTTCGACCCCAGTGCCCCATCGACCATCCGAGGAACTGGATTCGAAAACCTACCTTGTGCACAAGTTGTCCGTGACCATGCATATCCTCAAGTTTTCCAGATTCTCGTAGGTACAGATACAGTTACAGATTCAGATTTAGATTCAAATTCAGTCAATATAGTATCGAATCCCCGAGCTATCAGATTCAATACAGGACGAGCATTAATTTTTAGAGATATTATGATGTTATCTTTCTTAATTGTCCATTGATGCAGTCTCCTAGTTCGAAAAATGCCTTGGCGACCTTACGGTCCCGAATACTTTAAATGTTCTATACTTGGCTCGGAACGACTATCTTGATAGCCTTCCTACGTCAACTGAATGAATCGCAGATAGTGAAGTGCGATGAATTATGGCATGCATATAAGTGTCACTACCATATTTTCTATAAAAGGATATTTTGGTCATTTTATAATTAATTAAATATTGTGCATGTTGTAAATTTATTTATTATATTATTTATTTATTGTTAGATTTTAGTTTATTATTTTGTACTTGTGTTAGTGGACCTAACTTATTTAGATTAGATCCATGGACCAACATTTAATTCTAGTTATAATTGAGCCCAATATAAGCCCAATTATTAGGAGGAGGATTAATTAAATTAAACCAATTAGACTAGAACCTTCCTTTCTTAATTAATTTCTTCATGAGAGGCCCCAAAGGATATTCTAGACATTTTATAGTAGCTTGAGGAGGGAGAAAAGGGGTCGGCCATATTTAATAATGGAGGAAAAATGTTCTCTCTTCATTTTTATTTAAATCTAGATCTAAAATTTTCTCTTCCAAATTTCTTCATTCCCACATCAAATTCCACCCAAATTTTTTTCCAATTCCTTCTTAAATCATCATTGGAGGCTGTTAGAGTAGGGATCTATAAGGAGAAAGCAAGGATCTACAAGGAGGAGTAAGGATCTACAAGTTGAAGGCTCTTTTCACTCAATTTGGAGGTTTCATTAGAAATTTATCTTCTAATAGGTATGATTCAATTTTCTTCCTCTAATTAGACTCTAAATCTGTGTTTTAATCATTAATAACCACCCTATATGCTAAGGCTACCCATAGGAATTAAAATTAGGTTCATAGGAGGCCTATGGATAAAGTTATGTGGTATTTTGTGTCAATTTTAGAAGAATTCCGAGATTGACACATATTATGTTTGTTAATAGGTTAATTAGACCAAATTGACATGTGTTTGATTGTGTGTGTCAAGTATTGTATCCATAATTGGATACGTGTAGGTCATATCCCGATAATTTGGATATACGGATTGATTTGGGGGGTTTTCTCCGACACGGGGGTTTGAGCATGTCATATTTTGACACGGACACGTAGATGAGTAGTTAGCTCTTCGTATTATTCATAATTATAATTTTAGACTTGCTCGTGTCCGTTGGGATAGAATTGTTATATGGTGGAGCCGTATCGCAAGCGTATCATAGATCTAGTGTGATACGGGTGCGATACACTTCACGTGTTTGTTCTTTACAATTTAATTAAATTATAGATATTATAAATATTATAATTATAATTATTATGTGAGATATATGTACATATATATATTTATATGTTTGATCTATAATTCATGTTGAGGTGTTGGTGATCATGGGAGAGTAGAAGTTTATGTGCTTCTCGAATATGGTTATATATATATATATATATATATATATATATATATATATATATATATATATATATATATATATATATATATATATATATATATATATATTATGGTATTATATATATGTGTGTGTGTGTGTGTGTGTGTGTGTGTGTGTGTGTGAGAGAGAGAGAGAGAGAGAGAGAGAAAGCTTGAAGGAAGAAGAAACAATGGAAAAACAGCGAGAAAACAATAAAAATAGTGAAGAAAAGCAATGATAAGCAGTGAGAAAGAAGCTGAGAAAAGCAGCAACAAAAACAACAGATAATAGCAAAAGCAGAAGCAGCAGTAGAAATCGCAGTAGAAGCAGAAGCAACAGCAGTAAGTAGCAGCAGAAGCAAGAAGCAGCAGCTGCAGCAGAAGCAGTAAGCAGCAGCGACAGTAAGCAACAGCGGTAGCAGCTTTTGAATAAGCTGTAGCTTATGGATAAGTTATTTAAGTTAGTTTATATATATATATATATATATATATATATATATATATATATATATATATAAGATTATTAGTTTATATTAATAAGCTAGTAGTTTATATATATTTTAAATAATTTAGTATATATTTATATATGAGATTTATATATACATAAGTATTAGTTAATGTTAGCATTATTTCTAGATTACCCTGGGGTACACCAAGGTATTGAGAGTGAGATATCTTGGGTACGGGTATTGAATATCAAGGGGTTTGTTAGTATATTAGTTTAGTATAATATTGTTATAAGTTTACATATATATTAATACATATTAATACATATTAATATATAGTGAGATGTATGGGTAGTAGTTATAAGTTAGATATTGAATTACCTTGTGATACCAATGTAGTGTCAAGGTATTGGATTTTACTCAAGGTATCGGGTTTGCACATTAAGATGGGAGAGTAGGGGTATGATACCGCTTTTGGTTCAAAGCCAATGTATCCACTTAGCATTAGTTTAGCTAAAAATATTATATATTGTTATTTTGTATAAATATTATAATTTTCATATCTAATAAATTGCGTATCTTAGGATACAGTATCTTGTTTGTTTTTTAGTATCCTAATATAGCTAGTATGGCCTAGTTACATAGTGTATAGCCCAAATATCCTAGAGATTGACTCATACAACCTAGAAATAGCTAGTTTGACCATGTTTGACTAGTTTGACCTAGAGTTGACCTAGTTTGACTGTTTTGACTTAGAAATGGCTTTTTAACCTAGAAGTTGACTAGTTTAACTTATTTTTATTCCAAAATCTAGTATTGATATAATATTCCATATTTAGGTCTTTGGGGCACCGTACCAGACATCTTTGATACTGTTCACCGTATTTCAGGCGAGTACATTCTTTGATAGTTTCTCATTTATGGTATCCTCTATGTCTCTTGTATTTATTGTAGATATCATTAATTTTTTGACACGATGGTTACACGAATTGGTATATCCGAATCTCGTCATAAGATATTATTTCTTGGTATTTATGGTATATCTTGTGCAAGCCTTGTTTCTTGTTCTTCTTGTACATGTACAGACATTGATTCTTGAGGAGACTTGCTACCTACCCAGAGAATCCTGTGTCAGAACGTACCATGGTTGGATCCACTATACCAGTCGGAGGAGGGGAGTATGTAGTATAGATATGTGATCATACCTTCATTGTGCATGTCTTGTTCCTTGTATAGTGTTAATCATACACCACACGTATGATTAACCAAGCCATAATCCTTGTGCAAGTTCCCAAGCCGATCACATGTTAAAGATGGTACTCACTCACTTAGTAGTAATATTTCTTGTTCATTCCTATGATGCTCATTATTATATTTATTTCTAGTATTCCTTTATTTCATATCTCTTGTACCTTTATATTGTATCTTGTATATTCGCTCTTTTTACTGTTATATAGTTTATATCATTTATTAGAACTGTTGATAGAGATGTACTTTGCTCCTTTCATGACTGGATATATTTTTTTCAAATAACATTGAGGAGTGGTACCACACTCACTACGGGCCTCAGGATGTTGTTGGCTTAGAGCCAGAGACCTTGTCTCAGGAGGGTCTCATCCCGACTGAGACAGATAACCCAAGACTCATAGCACAGTAGTTAGATTCTTTCGTACTGGATTTGTCTCCAGCTTTGTTATTAGTATTTCTTGATTTGACTCATTGGATATTATTTGTCTTGTGAGTTGTATTGTGACTCTTCTGTTTCTTATATATTATTCGTGCAATTGTTCCATCTTATAGATCTTTGATTTGAGTATTCATATTACATTGGTAGCATATTTATATCTTGATTGTTAGATAGATAGATTACCCAAACAGCGTTCTACCGTCGATGCTGCGGCATAGGCTGGACATTGTTCACTACTCGTATCCCTATATCGGGTGCGGGTTATGACAATAAGTGACAAGCATTTAAACGAGGCAAACGAGTACAAGTTACAATGTAAACAGGCAAGCATGCATTTATATTTGATTCATAAGCCTTTATGTTAGCACGGTCTATGGTGTAGTGCGAGGAGTGAAGCCGTACATGGACATACAGAGCGATATAATCTAGGGGCATACAGTGTAAATAAGTAAAGTAGTGCACTACGGAGAGTATACAATGATCTACTCGAGGCATAGCGGGGTTTACTTGCACAAAGCAGAGGTAGCATGCGAGGGTCCAATTTATAAGCCAAATTTTATTTTTATGTTCTAAGCAATACAAGATGGGATTATTCCCTTAGCTAGGTGCGTTGTATCCTTTATTAGCATGCAAGGGATGATTCACCTAGCGACTAGCATGTATCGTCCATATTTTAAGTGTGTTGGCTAAGCAAAGACATGTTCATCGTAGCCACCCACCTTAGCGATGATTCGCCTCGGTCGAGTGATACTCTGAGTGAGCCTTTGAAAGTCTAAGTCTGAACTCCTGAAGGGCCAAGTCTGAAAATCATTTACGTCAAACGAGTATTCTTACTGAGCAAAGCGGGTTAGGCTGTTGCAATTGTGCCATTTGAATCGGCTGTCCGCTTGAACGAACGGGTCATTACAAACCTAACATCTCTCATTTACGTAAATTTGGTTGTGCTGTTTATGATCCTATTCCCCCTCCTCAGTGCTTTAAAATGGGACCTCAGCCCCGTTTGGGAATTTATATTGGTTTTGATTCGCCATCAATTATTAGATATTTGGAATATTTAACTGGTGATATTTTACTGCTAGATTCGCAGACTGTCATTTTGATGAGACTAAATTTTTGCCGTTAGGGGGAGATAAGAAAGAAAGAAATATTCTTACAGAACCATTCATCACAAATAAATGGCATAAATTATCGTGGGATAATCCCATTCTGTCTCATCTAGATCATCGTACTAATCAATGTAAAACTGAGGTACAAAGGATATTGCATCTATAGGAGATTGTAAATCAAATGCCAGATGCATTTACTGATGCAACTAAAGTGATTAAATCACATGTACCTGCTGCAAATGTATCAGCTCGAATTGATAGCTCCGTAGAAAAAAATAGCATAGTGGCTAATGAACCTATTGCACGCCAGAAGTGTGGTAAACCTATAGGTTCGAAGGACTTAGTCCCTAGAAAGAGAAAGTGTCCAAGTAACGTTCTTAAGAAGGTTACACATAACGCTCAAGAAGAGGTTATGAATGACAGATCCATACTCTCTGGAAACCCAGAAGAGATTATTGTCTTAGAAAAGACATAAGCCCAAGATGAGGCTTAGGTACCTTAAAGCAAAAAGATATCTTTATTTTATACAAATATAATAGAGGTATGGATCACAAAGATATAACAATAGATGAGATATTCTCATTCTCAATAGCTACTAAAATATTTAAGGGCATTAATGACATTGAACCACGTAGCATCGATGAATGTCGACAAAGAAAAGATTGGACAAAATGGAAGAATGTTATTCAAGCAGAATTGGATTCTCTTAATAAACATGGAGTGTTCAAACCTATAGTACAAACACCAAAAGACGTCAGACCGGTAGGTTACAAGTGGGTATTTGTAAGAAAGCAAAATAAAAATAATAAAATTACTCGATTTAAGGCACAATTAGTGGCACAAGGTGTCACGCCCCAATCTCCCGCCGGAATCGGCCGTCCCCGCTAGGCGCGAATCACCGTGCCAGTGCTCCCGCGGGACGTACGTTTCCATCGGCACGCGATGTCGCACGAGGCTGGGATTGCGCCCGTGCAAGGCAAATACCGAAATGGCCGTTGATAACTAATTCACAGAGTCGTTATAGCGGAAACATAAAATGAACACAAGTATTGAATCCAAATCAAGCTCTTTATTGATATAAAGTAATGATTACAGGCGGCCCTAGGTCGAGATTACAAACCGCTCATGCTCTCTCTCTCTCTCTTACAGTGAATATGCCCTTAGGCTCAGAACCAATACAAACGATCTGGATGATGATGTTCCCATACATTATGTCTCGTATATGTGAGCTCCAGGTCCGTGCGCCACTCTCCAAGACGCCAAGTGCGGTCCGGCACCTTCTTGCGTTAAGTGATCTCCAAATCCGTACGAGTTCCCCCTGCACCCTGCATGAAGACTGGTTGGGTATCAGTACATTAAATGCACTGGTGGGGAGGCCTCTCGCCCACGCCACAAAACAAGCACGTTCATTAGTTATGTGCACCGACTGATTTTATTGTCTTTCTATTATTTTGCCTTAGGATCAGTTACATGGCAATATAAAGAAAGTAATCTCCGTGTCAGCTCAAGAGTGTCATAATAATGAACAATTGAGTTCACCTTACCATTTCTTACCATTTGGCCGTCCCTGTCATATGCAGCAATATAAACAATGAACTACGGAATAACAAGAAGCAAATATGAAACCCAAGTGTTATACCGTGCATCTTCCTCACAAGACCCATTTTTACTAGAACTATATGTGATACCGTGCATCCATTCTACTTATGCAAAATATCGTGCAAACGCACTCCTTCCCGTTTTTCCTTTTCTCAATACGGATAGCCGCTATGCAAACATGACTTATCTATATGAAGGTCACTGGCTCTGCTAGCCATATTGGACATAATTTGCGATGGACGGCCGTCTTCCTAGCTCGGTTGCTAGCCTTGCTGGGCCTTCCAACCGTCTAACGAGTCGACGCCCATCCAGGTCGGTAGCAAGCCTTGTTGGATGTCTCGCTCTCGCCCGCTAGTCATTAGCTAGCGTATTGCCAGGACTACACTGGCACTGTCCTCCTGGGTCGACACGATTCAGATGCCTCAGCAATCGTGTCGAGGACTCTCTCTCTCTACCTGGTGCGCAACCAGTTGTCCGTGACCATGTAACTACTCCCCCACATTACAATCCTAGCCGAGGACAACTCTCGGATCAGTCTTTACCGAGGACTACACTCGGATCTTTTCCTCTTTACGCAGCTCCCTGATTGGAGACTGCCTCGGTGATCTGCACATCCCGAGTACCTTCCTTTCACTTCCATCGCCTGACTCGGAATGACTACTTGATAGTCTTCCTCGTCCATGAATACAACATAATTCCACTCTATCCCGTGTCATGTTCCGTGCAGTGCAATGCCTCAGTATAAACTCACACTATTTTATGGCATATATGAAGGAAATAACTATATTCCAACTCAACAATCCCGACTACGCAAATAGCAAGTAAAATCTCATGTTCTATACAATGATAAGGCGGGGTTATCCCCTTAGCTATGTGCGTTCATCTCTTTTATTAGCATGCAAAGGTTATCGCCTGTAAACTAGCATGTAATATTTATTTTCTTAGTGTACAGCTAAGTAGAGACAGGTTCACCGGGGCCACCCACCTTAGCGATGTATCGCATCGGTCGAGCGAGACTCCGGACGCGCCTCTGATAGGCTAAGTCTGACTCCCTTGAAGATCCCAACATGAATACCTTTTCATCGAACGAGCCATCTCGCTGAGCAAGGCAGTTTGAATAGCTACACTTATGCCGTTTGAATCGGCCCTCCGGATTGAGCGGAGCGGGTCGTTACATTATACACCACTCAGAACAAGTCTTGTCCTCGAGACTTCCTGAGCGCAACTCGTACTATCGCACAACTTCTAAACCAAACTCTATATACCTTGCCTAACTTCTAAGGACTGTCTTAATAGAACAATCATTTGTTTTCTCACCCTGCGATACGCCAATGTTTAGCCAACTCTCATCGAACGACTCTACCGTTAAATGCTATCGAGCTATACTCAACTCAATTATTGTACACCCGACTCGAAACTGACTGCACCTGGCGCAGGATGTAATACCCATGCACATGGTATTCTATAACTCCATGGGCACTTACAACTCATAATTGGATGGACTTGTCCAACTTGTTATATTATCTGTCATGACCCGTATCATGCTCCAGTCCCAAAATACCAAGGGACTAGACACGTGGCAATGGCCAGCAGCACGCACCGATGGACAACCCAATTTAATGGATCCATTGGGGCAAACTTAAGTTGTAATATAGGTCTACAACAACAAGTCAAAACTAATCTCATCCACACACAAATAATAAGAACAACAGCAAATAAGGAAAGTACAACAATGTCCAGTCTCAGCAAAGTATTTCGGGGAACAACCCGATAAAAGTCTAAAACACTGGTTCATCAGACCAGAACAAAGGAGTCCAAAATAAACTGTCTGATGAGTACATATAACATAAACTCAAGAAAAGTCTTCAGCCATCACCTCTGCTTCTAAGTTTGGTTCAGCTTCAGCAACAGCTTCTGGTACAGCTTCAGCTCCTGTCCCGTAAACCTCGGGATAATGCTCTTCTGCTAAACCTGGGGACATCATCCGGATCCAGGTCCTCAGGGGACATAGCAAGGTACAAATAATACAAACCAAAATAAATGCAGTAAAATAGTAAATAAAATAAGCAGGGTAACTACATAACCATCTATGTGAAAATGCAACTGAGAGGATCACTAGTACTCAGGTTGAGACCGCTACAAGCTCTATGTCGGGGAGCCGGTAGCAGTAATAATAAGTAATGGGTCTAGCTCTGCTCGAGAGTCTACAACCTCACAATAGTAGTAGATATAGATAGAACAGCCTGTAGCCTGTGTGTCTCTCCCCACCCAATGTAACCACACATCTCATGTCCATAATGTCTCATGTCCATGTCACGTGAGATCATAGCTAATGCAACAAGTCATAATCTAAGAATATAATGTCTATGTCCATCTTGTATCCTACACAGAATCACCTTGAATATCTTAAGAAGATTCTGTCATATGTATGGTGTCAAGTATCCTAGGTTTATAATGTACTTGATAAAACAAGTACGAGAATGTAAAGGGTCACGCATGTCCATCTCTAAATGACGTACCCAACTCCGCGTACGGTGTTGGCACCCGACTATTAATCGGACGCTAAGTAGGTCATACGGTCCTAGGTTTAAGCATGTTCAACAATGTAAATAAGAAAGGAAATAAATATTAATACTACATAATTTGGCAAGGTACACTTGCCTAGGGTTGGAATACCAGTAGCGGTCCCTGTATCCGTGGGTTCCGTAAATACTCCTCCAAAAGCTGAAATAAACATTACCAAAAGTCTCAGAACATATGAAATAGCTAGAAATGCCTGTCCTTAAGTCCAGTTTGGGCCCAAGCGCAAAAACGACATTTCCTGGACAAAGCGGGGTCCATATGTGGGCCGCTTTGCACCGAAAACTGGGTCAGGGTCAAAGGTCTCCAAATTCATCCAACTTAGTGTCAACAAGTCAAAAACGATGATACGAACCCAACGGAACTTCCAGAATTGGATTCCGATGAACCGTTCTCAAAATCGCCCGTCAAGTGGAGCCTGTGGGGCCCACGATACGCGATTTTGTCAACGTTCTCAAAATTGAACCAAACTTGGCTCACAGGACCAGCATATTGCTACGAGTCCGATGGTGCAAGTTTTGTCTCGATCCAACGTGTGTACACTAAGTTACAGCGACATACAGAAAAGTCCGATACGGGGCGTTGTCCGCGGATACGCACTGATTTTGGTGTGCACGCACATCTGAATCAGCTTCTGCAAAATTTTGTACGTTCGTATTAACGACGTGCACGCATCGGTGAAGACCGCACGTGACCAAGTCGTCCCGTTTGGCGGGGCGTACTCAGTTCCGGGGTGAAACAGGGCGTTAATTTTCTTGTTTTTGGATCGCGGTTCGCGATAACCACAGGTCACGATGCACCGAGCGGTTTGCATGGGCATCGAGGGGGTCATACAGGCTACGCGATACAACTGACGGAATAAAAATCGGGGCAGCGAGGAGAAAGTTATGAGTACATGAACAGGGCTAAGAAATTCCGATTCACGCGTATCCGAATCTTGTATTCTGCGTCCTGGACGTGTTCGGCCGTGTCCTGGCTAGGGCACTATTCTGTGTCGTGTCCGAGTCCGTCAGAAGCTTGCTGGCCAGCCGAGGGGTCGCCGGAGCCGTCTGGGGAGGTCGGCGAGTCTCGGGCGGCCGGCTGGAGGGTTCGGCGTCGGGTCTAGAGGTCGCTGGCGACGTCGCAGATGACGGATCTAGGCGTCGGGTCCGGGAGAAAATAATCCAGAGGGGGAGAAGTGGGAAAAAGTTCGTCGGGGCTGTCCGCGGGTCCACGGGAGGCTGGGCGAGGCGTCGAGGGCTGACCAGAATCACAGGCTCGCCGGAGAAGGAAGTTCTGAAGGGGTTTTCCGACGGATGACTTGGGTTTAAATAGGGGGTCGAGGGGAGAGGGACCGCCGGAGGTTATGGCCGAAATGGGAAGGGAAAGCGGCGGCAGGTCGGGGAAGGCGAACCGGGGGTCTGCCGGTGGCCACGGCGGCGGAAACGGCCGCCGGCAGCGGTAACGACGGGTCGCTCTGTATTTGGGGGTTAGGGATTTCAACTGGGTCGGGTCGGGTACTAGCGGGTCGGGTCTGACCCGGATCCGACCCGTTAAGGGTTTGGGCCTGTTCGGGCAGACCGGCCGGTCCGGTTCGGTTCTATTTTGGGTTTAGGAAAATCGGTTTTTATTGGGTTTAAATAATTAATTTAAATAATTCAATAGTTTTTAAGGCTTTAAAAATCCATCCGGGGTCCAATAAATTTCCGGAAAATTACCCCATGTCCGGTTTTTAATTTTACACTAGAAAATATAATTTTTATCACATTTTAATATTATTTAATATCTAAAAATTCATTTTAAATTAGATTACCTTAGTTTATTTGTTTAAAAAATACAGAAAAATGCTAATTAAATTCAGAAATTAATTTCTAAAATTTTCAGGTGATTACAATCTGCCCCCCTTAAGAAAATTGCGTCCTCGCAATTAAAGATTAAGCTACTAAAGAACAGCACTTATGGGATTTACAAAAATTACTTAGGATATACCTGCATCCTCGAATAAATGGGGATATCGCTGGCGCATGATATCCTCCCGCTCCCAGGTAGATTCACCAGGTGAGTGTTGCTTCCAAGCCACACGAACCAGTTTAATTATCTGTCCTCGCAGTGTCTTCTCACTGGTGTCGAGTATACCCACTGGTTGTTCTTCATATCTCAGGCTTGGGCCTACTGCGATCTCAGAATAATCAAATACGTGACTTGGGTCAGTCATGTACCTTCTCAGCTGTGAGACATGGAATACATCATGCACTCCCTCTAAAGATGGAGGTAATGCAAGACGATAGGCCACCTCACCAATACGCTCCAGAATATCAAAGGGCCCAATGTACCTTGGACTCAACTTGCCTCTGCTCCCAAAGCGAATGGTTCCTCGAGTAGGTAAAATCCTCAAGAATACATGTTCTCCTTCCTTGAACTCCAGGGGACGTCGGTGTGTATCATCCCAATACTTCTGTCTGTCCTGAGCTGCACGAAGATGATTCTGGATTTGTTTTACCTTCTCCACTATTTGTATTACCAAGTCTGGTACCAATATTTGACGCTCTCCAACGTCTCTCCAGCATATCAACGATTTGCACTTCCTACCGTACAATACCTCGAAAGGTGCCATCTGGATGCTTGCTTGATAACTGTTGTTGTATGAGAACTCCACCAAATGCAAATAATCTTTCCAAGACCCTCCAAAGTCTAACATACATGATCGCAGCATATCCTCCAAGATCTGGATTGTACGTTCTAATTGACCATCTGTCTGTGGATGATAGGCAGTGCTGAATTTGAGTCTGGTGCCAAGACTCTCTTGCATGCTTCGCCAGAAATGAGATATAAATCTTGAGTCTCGATCTGATACAATAATAACCGGTACTCCATGCAATCTTACGATTTGTCGCATATACATGTCGACTAGTACTTCTGTGGTCTGTCCAACTCTAAACGGCAAGAAATGTGCCGATTTAGTGAGTCGATCCATGATAACCCATACCGCATCTCTTCCGCTAGGGCTTCTTGGGAATCCTGTGATGAAATTCATAGTGATATGTTTCCACTTCCATTCTAGTATGGGAAGCGGCTGCAACATACTTGCAGTCCTCTGATGCTCGGCTTTTACTTGTTGGCAGACTAAATATTTAGCCACAAATCTTGCAATCTCCCTCTTCATTCCATGCCACCAATAGTACTGCCTTAGATCTCGGTACATCTTTGTTCCTCCTGGATGAACAGAGTACATGGAGCTATGTGCTTCAGTCATTAACTCCTGTCTTAATTCTCCATTTGGAACATATAAGCGATCTCCGCACCTTAATGTTCCATCCTCATTCATGCGAAGTTCCGTCTGCATGCCTGCTTCTGTCTTCTCTTTGAGTCTTTGAAATCTAGCATCAGTAGGCAAAGCTTCTTTAATCCTTTCCATAAGCGATGACTTAACTTCCAGATTAGCCAGCATGCCACTTTGTCTTGGTAAAATAATCTCTATCTGGAGCTCCTGTAGATCTCTCAATAGCTCAGGCTGCATCGTCAAGAAATAAGTCGTAGGCTTCCTGCTGAGTGCGTCTGCTACTACATTCGCCTTCCCCGGATGGTACTGTAAATCTATATCAAAGTCCACCATCAACTCAAGCCAGCGTCTTTGCCTCATGTTGAGCTCCTTCTGAGTATATACATACTTCAGACTTTTGTGATCTGTGAAGATTTCCACCTTCTCTCCATAAAGATAGTGCCTCCAAATCTTCAGTACAAAGATTACTGCAGCTAGCTCCAGATCATGCGTTGGGTAGTTCTTCTCATGGACCTTCAACTGTCTTGATGCATAAGCAATAACTTTACCATGTTGCATCAAAACACATCCTAGGCCACTACCTGAAGCATCGCTATAAACAACAAAACCTCCTGACCCTGAAGGAAGAGTCAAGACTGGTGCTGTTGTTAGACGCCTCTTCAATTCTTCAAAGGCCTTCTGACATTTTTCTGTCCATGCAAACTCCTGATCTTTACGTGTCAACTTCGTCATCGGCTCCGCAATCCTTGAAAAATTTTCTACGAACCTTCTGTAATATCCAGCAAGTCCTAGAAAACTTCTCACTTCAGCAACTGATGTTGGTGTAGGCCAAGTCTCAATGGCAGCAACCTTCTCTGGATCAACTGACAGTCCTTCTCCTGAGATAATATGTCCTAAGAAAGGCACCTTATCCATACAAAACTCATATTTACTGAGCTTAGCATATAGCTTCTCTTGCCTCAACGTCTCTAGCACGATTATGAGATGCTTCTCGTGCCCTTCGTGGCTTTTGGAATATACCATAATATCATTAATAAATACAATCACAAATTTATCCAAGTACTGATGGAAAACTCGGTTCATTAAGCTCATGAACACAGCAGGCGCGTTGGTTAAACCAAACGGCATTACTAAGAACTCATAGTGTCCATACTTGGTCCTGAAGGCTGTCTTCGGTATATCTTTCTTCCTCACTCTAATCTGGTAATAACCGGATCTAAGGTCAATCTTCGAGAATACCCTAGCTCTACTCAGTTGATCAAATAAGTCATCAATGCGTGGCAAGGGATACCGGTTCTTAATGGTCATAGCGTTTAACGCCCTGTAATCAATACACAGGCGAACTGTTCCATCCTTCTTAGGTACAAAAAGTATGGGTGCTCCCCAAGGTAAAACACTGGGCCGGATGAAACCCTTCTCCAGAAGATCATCAACTTGATTCTTCAACTCCACTAACTCCTTAGGTGCTAGCCGATATACTAATGAAGTGATAGGCTCTGCTCCTCGAGTTAAGTCTATTGTGAATTCTATTTCCCGATCAGGTGGTAAACCTGGAAGATCATCAGGAAATACATCCACAAACTCTGATATGACTCTTAGGTAACCTGACTCCCCTTCTATAGATAATATCCTAAGAGTTGGTTGAACACCTTGCTCTACAGCTCCCCGAAGAAACTCAAACTCTGAATGTCCAGGTGGTCTAAATATAACCTTTCCAAGCCGACAATCAAGAGTCGCATGATACTGATTTAACCAGTCCATACCAAGTACAATATCATAGTCAGGCATAGAAAAGATCAGAAATTGGGCTCGCATCTCTCTTCCACAGACTACTACCGAACATGATCTACAGATATCACTAACCGGTATAATTCCACCTCCCGTAATAATTCTCTTAGTCTTCGGAAGGGGTGCAGTAGCTACTCTATGGGTGGCTACGAAGCTAGCAGCTATGAATGAATACGATGCTCCAGAATCAAATAAAGCTACAGCAGGTAATGAAGCTACTAAAATAGTACCTGCTATAACTTCTCCAGCAGTAGCTTCTTCCTGAACAGTCATTGCAAATGCCTGACCTCGTCCCTGAGCTGGACCCCTCTGCTGACGAACCTGCTGGAATAGTGCTGCCTGAGGTGGCAATGGTGGTCTCTGCTGATATCCTCCTGGAGCTGATGGTCTGACTCCTCCAACTCCCGTCTGTTGTGCTCCCACTGCTGGATAATCTGGCCTTGGTGCAGGTAAAGCTAGTTGTGGTGCTCCCTCTCTGCGTTCAGAGCAGTCCCTGGAGAGATGCTGGTTGGATCCGCAAACCAGGCACAGTCCCAACTTGCGTCGACACTCCTTTTCGATGTGACCTAACTTGCCGCAAAAATGACAAGTAGGTAGGGTTCTTGGTGCTGCTCTCTAAGGTAGATTCTTCTGGAGTCTCTTTACAGAATCCTCCGGTGATTCCTTGGATGGTACTGAGGTAAATGGCCGCTTCAGACTTGACTCCCTCCTGGTAACGCGCTCCATGCGTCGTGCTGTAGCAAGGACGTCGGTGTATGATGTAGGTGCAACAGATTCGATCAACCTCTGAAACTCGAACCTGAGTCCGTCAAAGAACTTCTCTGCCTTCTCTTCTTCGGTAGGAATTAGAGAAGGGGCGAAGCGACTCAGGCAAATGAATTCGGCATTGTACTCCTCCACCGACATATTGCCTTGGATAAGGCGGTTGAACTTGTCTTGAAGTTCTGACCTAGCAACAGCTGGGATATATATCTCTTGGAAGAGTCTGGAGAACTCCTCCAAAGTGACTCGGTCATGTCCAAGCCTCCTCTCTTCGGCTAGCCACCAATGGTGCGCATTGTCCGTCAGTTGCATCCTGACAGCAGTCATCCATCTCTCCCGTGGAAGTTCAGCTGCTTCCAACTGATGTTGTGTGTTTGTGAGCCACTCGTGCACTTCAGTTGGTCCTTCCTTGCCCGAAAAGGTACGGGGCTTGAGTTGACGGAAATCAGTGATAGATCCAGTCGCTGGTCGCCTAGCTTGCGGGTTCGCCTGCTCCAATGCGTTTACTAGGCTGGTTCTCTGGTACTCTGCCTCATGACGCTGTGCCTCCTGTTGAACTTGCTGTTGGGCTTGCATCATGGCGTAAAACATCTGGAACATCTGATGCCCGTCTATTATTTGCCCTGGGGGAAAGACAGGCATCTGTGGAGTGAACTGTGGCGGAGGTGGGATGTCGTCGCGCCTGAACCTTGAATTATGCTGTTCAGCTTGACCACTTTGAGAGGATTGCCCTCTGTTCTCTGGTATAACTCCATCTCTATAGGTAACCACAGCATCTTGTGGTGTACTCAAAGGAATTTCATCTCTAATTCTTGGATCCATCTTTCTGCATCCAAAATAAACTTTATGAGAACGTTCAGAAGAATCAAAGCAGGATGCAAATCAAGTACTTAATTCGAATTCGATATAGAGATCAAAAACGATTCAACCAATGGATGAGATCCTATAACCTATCCTATCCTTATACAGGCTTATTCGGTCCCTAAGTTGAAATCAAACAATTTTGTCGTAGACCTGCATAGGCCACCACAAAAACCATGTCACGCCCCAGTCCCAAAATACCAAGGGACTAGACACGTGGCAATGGCCAGCAGCACGCACTGATGGACAACCTAATTTAATGGATCCATCGGGGCATACTTAAGCTGTAATATAGGTCTACAACAACAAGCCAAAACTAATCTCATCCACACACAAATAATAATAACAACAGCAAATAAGGAAAGTACAACAATGTCCAGTCTCAGCAAAGTATTTCGGGGAATAACCCAATAAAAGTCTAAAATACTGGTTCATCAGACCAGAACAAAGGAGTCCAAAATAAACTGTCTGATGAGTACATATAACATAAACTCAAGAAAAGCCTTCAGCCATCACCTCTGCTTCTAAGTTTGGTTCAGCTTCAGCAACAGCTTCTGGTACAGCTTCAGCTCCTGTCCCGTAAACCTCGGGATAATGCTCTTCTGCTAAACCTGGGGACATCATCCGGATCCAGGTCCTCAGGGGACATAGCAAGGTACAAATAATACAAGCCAAAATAAATGCAGTAAAATAGTAAATAAAATAAGCAGGGTAACTACATAACCATCTATGTGAAAATGCAACTGAGAGCATCACTAGTACTCCGGCTGAGACCGCTACAAGCTCTGTGTCGGGGAGCCGGTAGTAGTAATAACAAGTAATGGGTCTAGCTCTGCTCGAGAGTCTACAACCTCACAATAGTAGTAGATATATATAGAACAGCCTGTAGCCTGTGTGTCTCTCCCCACCCAATGTAACCACACGTCTCATGTCCATAACGTCTCATGTCCATGTCACGTGAGATCATAGCTAATGCAACAAGTCATAATCTAAGAATATAATATCTATGTCCATCATGTATCCTACACAGAATCACCTTGAATATCTTAAGAAGATTCTGTCATATGTATGGTGTCAAGTGTCCTGGGTTTATAATATACTTGATAAAACAAGTACGAGAATGTAAAGGGTCACACATGTCCATCTCTAGATGACGTACCCAACTCCGCGTACGGTGTTGGCACCCGACTATTAATCGGACGCTAAGTAGGTCATACGGTCCTAGGTTTAAGCATGTTCAACAATGTAAATAAGCAAGGAAATAAATATTAATACTACATAATTTGGCAAGGTACACTTGCCTGGGGTTGGAATACCAGTAGCGGTCCCTGTATCCGTGGGTTCCGTAAATACTCCTCCAAAAGCTGAAATAAATATTACCAACAGTCTCAGAACATATGAAATAGCTAAAAATGCCTGTCCTTAAGTCCAGTTTGGACACAAGCGCAAAAACGACATTTCCTGGACAAAGCGGGGTCCATATGTGGGCCGCTTTGCACCGAAAACCGGGTCAGGGTCAAAGGTCTCCAAATTTGTCCAACTTAGTGTCAACAAGTCAGTAACGATGATACGAACCCAACGGAACTTTCAGAATTAGATTCCGATGAGCCATTCTCAAAATCGCCCGTCAAGTGGAACTTGTGGGGCCTAAGATACGAGATTTTGTCAACGTTCTCAAAATTGAACCAAACTTGGCTCACAGGACCAGCGTATTTCTACGAGTCCGATGGTGCAAGTTTCGTCTCGATCCGACGTGTGTACACAAAGTTACAGCGACATACAAAAAAGTCGGATACGGGGCATTGTCCGCGGATACGCACTGATTTCGGTGTGCACGCACATCAGAATCAGCTTCTGTGAAATCTCGCACGTCCGTATCAATGACGCGCACGCATCGGTGAAGACCGCACGTGACCAAGTCATCCCGTTTGGCGGGGCGTACTCAGTTCCGGGGTGAAACAGGGCGTTGGTTTTCCTATTTTTGGATCGCGGTTCGCGATCACCACAGGTCGCGATGCACCGAGCGGTTTGCACGGGCACCGAGGGGGTCATACAGGCTATGCGATACAACTTACGGAATAGAAATCGGTGCAGCGAGGAGAAAGTTATGAGTACCTGAACAGGGCTCAAAAATTCCGATTCACGCGTGTCCGAATCTTGTATTCTGCGTCCTGGACGTGTCCGGCCGTGTCCTGGCTAGGGCACGGTTCTGTGTCATGTCCGAGTCCGTCAGAAGCTTGCTGGTAGCCGAGGGGTCGTCGGAGCCGTCTGGGGAGGTCAGCGAGTCTCGGGCGGCCGGCTGGAGGGTTCGGCGTCGGGTCTGGAGGTCGCCGGCGACGTGGCAGATGACGGATCTTGGCGTCGGGTCCGGGAGGAAATAATCCAGAGGGGGAGAAGTGGGAGGAGGTTCGTCAGGGCTGTCCGCGGGTCCACGGGAGTCTGGGCGAGGCGTCGAGGGCTGACCGGAATCACAGGCTCGCCGGAGAAGGAAGTTCTGAAGGGGTTTTCCGGCGGATGACTTGGGTTTAAATAGGGGGTCGAGGGGAGAGGGACCGCCGGAGGTTATGGCCGGAATGGGAAGGGAAAGCAGCGGCAGGTCGGGGAAGGCGAACCGGAGGTCTGCCGGCGGCTACGGCGGCGGAAACGGCCGCCGGCAGCGGTAACGTCGGGTCGCTCTGCATTTGGGGGTTAGGGATTTCAACCGGTTCGGGTCGGGTACTGGCGGGTCGGGTCTGACCCAGATCCGACCCGTTAAGGGTTTGGGCCGGTTCGGGCAGACCGGCCGGTCCGGTTCGGTTCAATTTTGGGTTTAGGAAAACCGGGTTTTTATTGGGTTTAAATAATTAATTTAAATAATTCAATAGTTTTTAAGGCTTTAAAAATCCATCCGGGGTCCAATAAATTCCCGAAAAATTAACCTATGTCCGGTTTTTAATTTTACACTAGAAAATATGATTTTTATCACATTTTAATTATTTTAATATCTTTAAAAATTCATTTTAAATCAGATTACCTTAGTTTATTTGTTTAAAAAATACAGAAAAATGCTAATTAAATTCAGAAAATTAATTTCTAAAATTTTTAGGTGATTACAATCTACCCCCCTTAAGAAAATTGCGTCCTCGCAATTAAAGATTAAGCTACTAAAGAACAGCACTTATGGGATTTACAAAAATTACTTGGGATATACCTAGGTCATTAAGATAGGTCAAACTAGGACAATTATGTGCACTTTTACGGTCAACGAGGACAATTATGGTCAAAGCTAGGTCAAACTAGGTTGCTCCTGAAATTCTAGGTCAAACCGAGCTCATTAAGCTAGAAAACTCACAAACTCGCCTCCTCGAGATACCGGGATACCCTCGGTATCCGATACCTCGCCTTAGGCCACGAACCCCGTCTAAACCCGCTAAAACCTATGCTAGCACGCGTAAATATATATACATAAACATATAAAAATCACTCCAATATATTTCCTAGGCTATTGCTCAAATATCCCGCTCGAAACTCAATACCTTGGATATCTCAAGGTATTGAGATACATCGGTATCTCAAGGTATTGAGATATCGCTCTCAAACCCCTCTAACTAGCTATTAGGCTAATAAATATATACCTAGTCATTAATCTAGGCTAGAAAATATATATATATATATCATATATTTACATATCTAAGTACCTATGTACATATATATATAGATATCCACACACATATACACATACCCATATACCTTACCTATACATATATATATAACTATAGGTATATAGATATCTATAAAATTAGATAGACATATATCTAATACCTAGCTATCTATCTACCCATCTAACTATCTATCAACCTATCTAGGTAACTATCTATCTATTTAATCTATCTAACTAATAGCTATCTATCTAACTATCTATCTATCTATCTATCTAACTATCAACTTATCTAGCTAACTATAGATATATATATATATATATATATATATATATATATATATATATATATATATATATATATATATATATATATCACTCTCTCTCTCCCTCACTAGTACTCTTATAGCCAACGCGGCGCGCAAGCGAAGCTGCTAGGGCCTGCTGCTGCTGCATGTGCTTGCTGCTGCTGCTACATGTGCTTGCTGCTGCTGCTGCTTCATAGTGCTGCTGTTGCTGCTGCACATTGCTGCTGCTGTGCTGCTGCTGCAGCAGCAGCTGCTAGCTGGCTGTCCCCCCCCCTCCTTCTCACAATCACACACACACACACACCTATATACATATATATAAATCACTATATATACATATCAACACACTCACTCTAAGATATATATATATATATATATATATATATATATATATATATATATATATATATACATTCAAATATATATATATACATACACAGATATATGTATATACATATACACACACACACTTATACATATACATATATATATATACACATAGACATATACATACACAAGCACATATATATAAATACACACATATATAGACATATATATAGACACACATACATATATATATATACATATATATATATATAGAGACACTTAAACACAACTCAACCACAACACACAAACAACACGCCCCACTCACGTCCAACGACCCCGACACGCACAAACACCTATAAATATATAAAATATAACCCGAGAACTCTAGCACACACTCCCCGATGCTAACCCAATGCGCACACAAGCCCGAAACTAGGAAACCAAGTCGAAATGGCCGTTCGGTCATTTCGACGAACACGTAGTGTGCGGTTCGGAAAACCTCCTGAAACGCACACCAAACCAACTCAGAATCTGCCCAAAATTTAGCCACGGGTTCTAAACGATGCCTAGATCCTAGAAAAAATGCTACCGCGTCGATTTTAGGCCCGTGACGAAAATGCGCACGCACTTAGAATCGGCGACGACGAAAACCCTAAATTCGCTCGAAACGCCCGTTTCTTCGCGACACGACTTCCCGTGTCCGAACGGAGACACACACTCACCCTCAAGACACCCAACAACGTCTACCTAGGTCCGTATAACCTAAGGCATCACCCAAAATTGGGCCAAATTCGAATTCCACCCGAAATCGACACAAAACCTAATGTCAAAGTCTCTAAACTCAACCAAACTAGTTCCAACTTCCTCCCACGGGTAGGCTTAGGGTCTAGGAAGGTTCTAAAACACTAATTACACTATATAAAAGTAATTAGCAAGGGAAAAGTTAGAGTTTACCTCTTGGGAGTTGAAATCCCAAGGCCAAAGTCTCCGATCTACTTGGAATCACCTCCCTCAAGCTCCAAGCCACCAAATCTAGCCTCCATACTAAATCTAGGCTCTACACACCTAGGTTAGGGAAAAAGAAAGGTTAGGGTTCACATAAAGAAGAAGGAATAGAAGAAAGAAGGAAGAAAAATGAAGAACACTTACTTGGGGAGAAGAAAGAAGAAGAAAAAAGAAGTGGAGAAGAAGAAGAAGTGAAGAAGAAGAAGAAGAAGAAGAAGAAGAAATGAAGAAGAGGGGGTTGCTTGCTGCTGTGATCGGGTGTGTGTGGGTAGGTAGGGGCCGGCCAAGCAAAATTAAAGGGGGTTTACATGTCCAAAAGTCCAAAATGCCCTCCACACACTTGGGTTTGGGTTCCGAGTTCCAAAAGCACTCAAACTAACTCTAAATCTCTCCAACTAACCCACTAAAAATATAATAAAAATATTTCTAAGCCCCAAAATAATCCTCACAAGGGTGTTGGTCGGGTCGGACATGGGTCCACTAGGGTCTGACATGGGTCCAGGCTAGCCAAAACCCTAAAACAATCACATAAAAAAATACAATCACTATTTAAATATAAATATAATTAATTAAATACAATACAATACACAATTTATCAAATAAAAATTAAAAAATAACCTTATTTTCTAGAATCGGGTAGTGACAAGCCTACCCTTCTTAAAATAATTTCTTTCTCGAAATTAAAAGACGAAACTAGGACAGGAATGCAAAGAAAGAACCATACCTCAGGGCTTGAAGAGATAGGGGTATCGCTCGCGCATTTTATCCTCCCTCTCCCAAGTTGACTCACCTGGAGAGTGATGCCTCCACGTGACGCGAACCAAGGAAATAGTCTGGTTCCTCAACACCTTCTCCCGCCGATCCAGAATCTCCACGGGCTGCTCTGGATAGCTAAGAGTAGGGCCCACCATGATCTCTAAGTGATCCAATACGTGACTGGGATCCGCCACGTACCGTCTCAACTGCGACACGTGGAACACATCATGAACTCCCTCCAGCATAGGTGGCAACTCAAGCCTATACGCCACGGCGCCGACCCTCTCAAGGATACGGAAGGGTCCGACAAAACGTGGGCTAAGCTTTTCGCCTCCACCGAAGCGAATAGTGCCCCGCATCGGAGAAATCCTTAGGAATACCAGATCTCCAACCTAGCACAAACAAGGTCTCTGTACTTAGTCTAAAACAAGCAATCACAAGCAAACACAAGAACAAAATTTAGATTCTAAGCTATACCTCGAACTCCAAAGGTCTCCGGTGGCTATCGGCCCAATGCGCTGCCTGTCCTGCGCCACCCGAAGTCTATCTCTAATAAGCTTGACCTTCTCCGCTGCATCAACCACCATCTCCCGGCCAAGCAAAGCTCTCTCGCCTACATCATCCCATGATAACGGAGTACGACACCTCCGTCCATACAACGCCTCGAATGGTGACATCTCGATACTGGCTTGGTAGCTGTTGTTGTAAGCAAACTCTACCAAGTGCAAGTGATCCTCCCAAGAGCCTCTGAAATCCAAAACACAAGTCCGAAGCATGTCCTCAAGTGTCTGAATGGTCCTCTCTGACTGACCATCTGTCTGTGGATGATATGCACTACTAAACTTGAGCTGGGTGTCCAAGCTAGCCTGCAGACTCCTCCAGAAATGCAAAGTAAAGCGACTGTCCCGGTCTGATACTATGCTCACAGGAACTCCATGCAGTCTGACTATTTGGCGCACATACATCTCTGCTAGTCTCTCTGTAGACGTACCCACTTTGAATGGTAGAAAGTGGGCCAATTTGGTTAACCTGTCCACGATGACCCAAATCGCATCCTTCCCGCCTGGAGAACGGAGAAGTCCAGAAACAAAATCCATGGTCACATGCTCCCATTTCTACTCCGAAATGGGTAACGGCTGGAGTAAACCTCCTGGCCTCTGCCTCTCCGCCTTTACCTGCTGGCACACTAAGCATCGGGATACGAAGCGCGCTACCTCCCGCTTCATCCTGTACCACCATACATGCTGTCTCAGATCTCTATACATCTTGTTGGCACCTGGATGCATAGAATACTGGGATCGATGCGCCTCCTGGAGAACCTTCTCGCGCAATGACCCACTCGACACACACAACCTGGTACCGTGCCTCAAAGAACCATCATCAGCAATGGTGAAGTCATCTGCTAATCCCATCTGAACCTGCGCCCTGATGCTCCTCAGGGACTCATCCTCAAACTGTGTAGCCCTGATCCGGTCTACCAACTCTGACTGAATCTGCGGTCCCCATATCTGCATCCCAACTCCAGGTACTATCACCTCAATGCCCAAGCTCTCTAGATCTACCAGAAGATAACGATATGTAGTCAGGCACATAGCTACCGGATACCTGCTCAATGCATCCGCAACTACGTTCGCCTTCCCTGGATAGTACTGTAATAATATGTCGAAGTCTTTCATCAACTCCAACCATCTCCTCTGCCTCATGTTCAGCTCTTTTTGGGTAAACACATACTTCGAGCTCTTGTGGTCGGTGAAGATCTCCATACGCTCTCCGTATAAATAGTATTTCCACAACTTCATAGCAAAGATGACCGCTGCCAACTCCAAATCGTGGGTAGGGTAGTTCTTCTCATGAGGACGTAATTGCCTGGAATCATAGGCAATCACCCTCCTATTCTGCTGCAACACACAACCCAGTCCCTTCCCCGATGCATCACTATAGATAGTGACTCCTCCAGAATCTGATGGCAATGTCAACACTGGAGTTGTCGTCAACCTCCTCTTCAGCTCATCAAAGGTGATCTGGCACTCCTCTGACCAAACAAACTCCATGTCCTTCCGAGTCAGCCTGGACAACGGCTCTGCAATCCGGGAAAAATCCTGAACAAATCTCCTATAGTAGCCTGCCAGTCCCAGGAAACTCCTGACCTAATCTACTGAACTCGGAGCACTCCATGCCTCAACTGCCATGATCTTTTTCGGATCCACTGAGATACCCTCTCCAGTCACCACATGACCAAGGAATTCAACCTTGTCAAGGAAGAACTCACACTTCGAAAGCTTTCCATAAAGGTTCTCCTTCCTGAGAGTCTCCAACACTATCCTCAGATGCTCCTCGTGCTCCTCTGGTGTCTTCGAATACACCAAGATGTCATCTATAAACACCACCACAAACCTGTCTAGATGCTGATGGAACACCTTGTTCATCAGATTCATGAACACTGTAGGGGCATTAGTCAACCCAAACGGCATCACCATGAACTCATACTGTCCATATCTGGTCCGAAAAGCTGTCTTCGGAATATCCTCCTTCCTGACCTTCACCTGCTGGTAGCCTGTCCTCAGATCAATCCTGGAAAACACCCTCGCTCCGCTCAACTGGTCAAATAGATCATCAATACGCGGCAGCGGATACTTGTTCTTGATTATGAGGTTGTTTAGAGCCCTGTAGTCGATACACATCCGTATCGACCCATCCTTCTTCGGCACAAAAAGTACCGGAGCACCCCACGGAGAAGAACTAGATCTGATAAATCCCTTATCCTGTAGCTCATCCACCTGCTTCTTCAACTCTATCAACTCACTGTTGCTGACTCTATAGACGCACTGGGATATCGGCTCCGCGCTTGGCACCAAGTCTATAGAGAACTCCACATCTCTGTCCGGAGGTAACCCTGGCAACTCCTCCGGAAAGACATCCATGTACTCCTCTATCAGTGGATGTAGCAACCTCGGCTCTACCACCAGGGTTCCGCAGAAGACTCCCTCGATCTGCTCCGCTGCTCCTCTGGCGAACTGAAACTCTGGCTCACCCGGCGGACTAAACAAAACTCTGCCTCCACGACAATCTATACTAGCACAATGCATACTCAACCAATCCATCCCGAGTACAATATCGTAGCTCGGAAGTGGCATTACGAGTAGGCACACACTCAACTCCCGGCCTCCCAAGGTAACTCTCCAGTCTCTGCAAACATCACTTACTAGGATGATACCACCCCCGGTCGTGATCTTGCAGAGTCTAGCTAAAGGTTCAGCAACAAGATGGTGTCTAACAGCAAAAGATACAGACACAAAGCTATGGGAAGCACCGGAATCAAATAAAGCAAGTGCTGGAATGGAATCAAGAAGAACACAGATCAAAAGAAGTCAATACGGTGCAAGAAACGATATCATCAAAGAAGGACAGTAATATTGCAAAAGAAAATAATTTCAGGAAAATTAAAGATAGCAAAAGAAATCAGGAAGGGTCCTAGTTGTGATTGAGCACACTCTCTCTCAGCCTATATCCTATATCCTATTGCAGGTAAACCTAAAAACTAGACCTGCATGGGCCACTACCAAAAATGTGTCACGACCCGCACCCGAAAATCGGGCATGAGTCGTGGGTACGTCTAGCCTACGCCACAGAATTGGCGGTAGAATGCTGTAAGGTCCGTTCTAGGTCAACCAACTATCTATATATCTCACAAAAAATCTGTCATAACCTCTCCAAAAGGAGGGCAACTACGCAATATATATATATGAATAATCCTCTCCAAAAGGAGGGCAACCACGCAATATATATAATCTCTCAATCACAATAACTAGGGGAAGAAATAAAGCACAATATGATAGCAAAAGGAAACCAGAACCAAGAGAGCAAGACAATATCCAAAATATACAGTCAAAGGCTATAATAGCTACAATATCTCACAGAAATAAAAGAATAAGTACAATCATCCAAAGTAACAATTAGGAACAACCCAGGAAACCCACCTAGCTAACTAGGGCGCTATAGGCGTCTCCTCGGCGCACTCTTCCTCGATCTCGGGGTCACAGCACTCATCAACACCCGGCCCGTAAAACGTCGGGCAATAGTCCTCAGGATCCTCTGAAAAAAATATGCCCAGTCAGGACTGGAGCGAAGTACATAACTCTGAAAGCAACTCCAAATACATGGTAAGGTGTATATGACGAGCAATAGAAAAGTATACAAGATGCATAGGAAATAAATATATGCTAGAGCACAATAAGTAGCTGCAAAGTAAACTGGAGAACAATACAAGTAGTGGAAAAGTAACTACAGGTGAGAAAACATGAATACTAGCTAAGTGCCTTGAGCACAAGTTCGTTATGTGATCGGCTTAGGTTGCACATGAAAAATACTACGATAACTCCGTTATGCGTGAGTTGCATAACCGACATACACATGAATACTGTTTGGCTTTGATCACATAACCAACTCCTACTCTCCTCCCCCACTAATACTCTTGGATCCAACCACAACACGCTATGTACATGATAATAGCTCGCGCGCACGAAGGCGAGAGCACAAGAAGCACATGATAGCAGATGAGAATCAATACCCGAAGCACATGATGAAATATACGTGATAGAGTACCCGCTGAACACGGTAAGGGGGATAGCATCTCATGACGGGATCCACTAGTACCAGCTCATGTAATAATGTGTCAGAATCAAGTATTACAGTTCTAGAACAGGTGATATAAATGCTATCATAAAATGGAAACTATCAAAGGTAGGTACTCGCCTGATGTCCTGAGCAACTGATGAGGATCGAGATCCGGACCGGTGTCGCAAGAACCTATTGCAAAAAGTAGAATTAAACAGGGTTTTAAGGATTTAAACTGATATAAAATAATTAAAAACAGGCTTCTAGGGCTATTCTAGGTAAACGGGTCAAACCGGTAAAATTCGGGTCAAAAAGTCAACCAGGGTCCAAAAAGTTAACTCTAGGTCAAAACTAGGTCAAACGTTAACTTTTATGGTCAACGAGGACAATTATGGTCAAAGCTAGGTCAAACTAGGGTATCCCTGAAATTTTAGGTCAAACCGAGCTCATTAAGCTAGAAAACTCACAAACTCGCCTCCTCGAGATACCGGGATACCCTCGGTATCCGATACCTCGCCCTAGGCCACGCATCCCGCCTAAACCCGCTAAAACCTATGCTAGCACGCATAAATATATATACATAAACATATAAAAATCACTCCAATACATTTCCTAGGCTATTGATCAAATATCCCACTCGAAACTCAATACCTTGGATATCTCAAGATATTGAGATACCTCGGTATCTCAAGGTATTGAGATACCGCTCTCAAACCCCTCTAACTAGCTATTAGGCTAATAAATATATACCTAGTCATTAATCTAGGCTAGAAAATATATATATATCTATCATATATTTACATATCTAAGTACCTATGTACATATATATATATATTTCCACACACATATACACATACCCATATACCTTACCTATACATATATATATAACTATAGGTATATAGATATCTATACAATTAGATAGACATATATCTAATACCTAGCTATCTATCTACCCATCTAACTATCTATCTACCTATCTAGGTAACTATCTATCTATTTAATCTATCTAACTAATAGCTATCTATCTATCTAACTATCAACTTATCTAGCTAACTATAGATATATATATATATCACTCTCTCTCTCCCTCACTAGTACTCTTCTAGCCAATACGGCGCGCAAGCGAAGCTGCTAGGGCCTGCTGCTGCTGCATGTTCTTGCTGCTGCTGCTTCATAGTGCTGTTGTTGCTGCTGCACATTGTTATTGTTGTGCAGTTGCTGCAGTGCAGCAGCAGCTGCTGCTACTAGCTTGATGTCCCCCCCCCCCCTCCTTCTCACAATCACACACACACACACCTATATACATATATATAAATCACTATATATACATATCAACACACTCACTCTAAGATATATATATATATACACATACACATTCAAATATATATATACATACACAGATATATGTATATACATATACACACACACGCACACTTATACATATACATATATATATACACATAGACATATACATACACAAGCACATATATATAAATACACACATATATATATATATAAATATATAGACATATATATAGACACACATACATATATATATATATACAAATATATATATATATAGACACTTAAACACAACTCAACCACAACGCACACAACACACAAACAACACGTCCCACTCACGCCCAACGACCCCGACACGCACAAACACCTATAAATATAAAAAATATAACCCGAGAACTCTAGCACACACTCCCCGATGCTAACCCAACGCGCGCACAAGCCCGAAACTAGGCAACCAAGTCGATATGGTCGTTCGGTCATTTCGACGAACACGCGGTGTGCGGTTCGGAAAACCTCCTGAAACGCATACCAAACCAACTCGGAATCGGCCCCAAATTTACCTACGGGTTCTAAACGATGCCTAGATCCTAGAAAAAATGCTACTGCGTCGATTCTAGGCCCGTGGCGAAAATACGCACGTACTTAAAATTGGCGACGACGAAAACCCCAAATTTGCCCGAAACGCCCATTTCTCCGCGACACGGCTTCCCGTGTCCGAACAGAGACACGCACTCACCCTCAAGATACCCGACAACGTCTACCTAGGTCCGTCTAACCTAGGGCATTACCCAAAATTGGGCCAAATTCGGATTCCACCCGAAATCGACACAAAACCTAATGTCAAAGTCTCTAAACTCAACCAAACTAGTTCCAACTTCCTCCCACGGGTAGGCTTAGGGTCTAGAAAGATTTTAAAACACTAATTACACTATATAAAAGTAATTAGTAAGGGAAAAGTTAGGGTTTACCTCTTGGGAGTTGAAATCCCAAGGCCAAAGTCTCCAATCTACTTGGAATCACCTCCCTCAAGCTCCAAGCCACCAAATCTAGCCTCCACACTAAATCTAGGCTTCACACACCTAGGTTAGGAAAAAAGTAAGGTTAGGGTTCACATAAAGAAGAAGGAATAGAAGAAAGAAGGAAGAAAAATGAAGAACACTTACTTGGGGAGAAGAAAGAAGAAGAAAGAAGAAGTGGAGAAGAAGAAGAAGAAATGAAGAAGAGGGGGATGCTTGCTGCTGTGATCGGGTGTGTGTGGGTAGGTAGGGTCCAGCCAAGCTAAATTAAATGGGGTTTACATGTCCAAAAGTCCAAAATGCCCTCCACACACTTGGGTTTGGGTTCCGGGTTCCAAAAGCACTCAAACTAACTCCAAATCTCTCCAACTAACCCACTAAAAATATAATAAATATTTTTAAGCCCCAAAATAATCCTCACAAGGGTGTTGGTCGGGTCGGACATGGGTCCACTAGGGTCTGACATGGGTCCAGGCTAGCCAAAACCCTAAAACAATCATAAAAAAAATAATACAATCAATATTTAAATATAAATATAATTAATTAAATACAATACACAATTTACCAAATAAAAATAAAAAAAATAACCCTATTTTCTAGAATCGGGTAGTGACATTATCTATCATAGGAAACAAATGCATCCAAACACATTGACAGTTTACTCGACGTCGCCTATCAAAACCCATCGTTACGCATAAACCCAAAAGTTTGAATCTCGGCTAATTTTCCTATCTCGTTTGCATTAAATCTCTCTGAGTCACTGTCCAATCTTGCTAAGTAATTCGCACCCAAATCACCCACGTTTTCTGACTCAGTTTATATTGCGCCCTAGCGCAGAGCTAAATTGCCCACCTGGGGTACGCTCTAATCCTTCAAGTCTTTGGTTCAATCGAACTTAACTTCCTATTCATTTTACTCATTCCATTCGCATGAGTGGTTAATCATTTTATCCGAATGATCCCTTTGTACAACTATTGCATTCCTAAACTCAGTCTCGCACTGCGCCTTAGCGTAAAACTATCTCAGTAGCACATGGAACGTTACAATCTTTTCTATATAAAAATTTAGGTTAAGGCTAACCTATTTCAGTTGCCATACTCATTCATGCGAGTTCGAACATTTTCAATTGCAGCTACATCCGAGTTATGCATATCGCTAAGTCTGGATCATACCCATATTCAAGGCGTTCCCCAAATATGTGTATTTCAACCAAGCTTAGTGACAGCTAAGTCTGACAAGCTACTCGTGAAAATCTTTCAAAACTCGGATCGAACTGCTATATAAATGACCGAACTCTGGTTCAATTTAGTTATCGCCTACTCCAATCTCAGCCAATTTCAAGTTTAGCATTACTAGTAGCAACGCCCATCTTCCAAGCAACGATCCAACTTATTACGCTAACTTACCATCAATATCACCAATTCAATATTGAGAGTTCCGTCCGACAATTCTCCAATACCGTCTTATCCTTTACCGTCGCATAATCTATCCAACCAATTCAATTAATACCCGAGTCCTATCTCGTATTGCGTTTGTTTCAACGCGAATGTTGCTAGTGTATATTCCCAATTCCAAATCCTAACTCTAAGTCTCGTTGCCCCAGTTCCATCATTCTTCCCGAACGATACTCAGAAGTCAGCCACTCCAGTCTAACTCAAGGCACAGGGTCGTCTGCCTAGATACTAGGTCAGCTTGCAAAGTCATAGGTACAATTCAAGTTTGCGACTCATCGTGCAACCGCGTTGCACAACGCTCGTCCCAAATACCCTAGGGTCAAACCATTGTTCCTTTACACGGGTATTCTACCCAAACTCGATTCACTCAAATTTCTAAACATCGAGCACAGATCATCCTATCGCACCAACACGCTCGTTCAACTGAACCCATGATACGCCCACATTGCAGGCCTAACCCATCGCTTTGCACACACACTATCTCTATCATCATGTTTGATAGAATACACCAATCCATCCTCTTCTACGCTTGTATCACTAAGCCATAATTCTATTATAAATCATCGATGTATATCATAAACTCTAAGTCATCCAGCATAACCTACGTATCCGTTCATAAAACTGTCCAACATCTCTTACTTCACGTTTCTAAACTAGATCCTCACCAAAAATCCTTAGATTCACTTAAATTCTGAAACTTGTCTTATCATATCGAACCACAAGTCAAAATAATCCTTCAATTGTCACGTTCCGGTCTTCTACAAGTTCAATCATCCCCGTCGGACGTGATATCACCACGCCAACGCTCTCGCAGAATGATTGTCCTAATCCGGACGTGACGCATGTGCGAGCAAGAAATTGTACTCGCACAAGACAAGAAGGTCAATCGCTATGGTTATCATCGAACGAACAGACACCTTATCATCGCCTTTTGTTTTATCCCAAGTTGTACATTGATCCACCAAGCCATGTTCTTCTAACAACCGTTCTTACCGCCACCCAAGTTCGCCTAACCAAACCGTCCAACTTTAATATTACCATTTGATCGCTTCTTAGTCTACTCTTAGCATTCCTCAAACAACTAAGTTCAATTCTCAAATCCAAATCTATCACATTTGATATATTTTATTCATCGAGTTCGTTTAGAATAATCACCGAACATGTTCCCTTGAGTTTGATTATCCCCGTCGTACGTGAAATCACCACGTCGGTGCTCCCGCAGGGTAATCATTCTCGCTAGGACAGATTTCGAATGTGATCTTTTCGAACTTGAATTCAGGATCGCTCTTCCAAACTCTCAGCCAAATTTATTACCGCTTACCTCAATCCATCAAAATCATAATTTTACTAACTTACATCAATCCATACTATCTTCCAACCATTGTTATGGTCTAAATCTCCTAAAATCCGAAACCATCACATTCGTACACAAACCAAACTCTATCGAGCGATATCCTACTCAAATCCAAATTTTCCATGCGCTACATTATTTTTAATTGCACTAATCCCGATCGCATCTCAGATTATTCAATCTTAACTCAAGTTTTTAATTCGCTTGTTTCAACTAAAAATCGCTCGTACGATCCTTTAAGTTTTCCCGACCATGCAATCAATTTCAATTGCCCTGAATTCCTATTCAATGTAAGCCTTATCCCTTATTCAACTCATTGCAACTCGTTCGACCCAAATATTGCATGCTCCTCCAAGTTCGCTTACTTGTTAGGCATTGTTTATTTATACTAAGGCTTTACCCAATCTCGTCGCTTGCTGTTAGACCCGTTTAACTCTCCGAATCCACGACTTGGTTCGAGCATTTATAAGCCGACCAATACACCACTCAGGGTTCGAGTTATGCTCCATGAATCTATATAACTTATTGTATCCACAATTCGCCTAATCGAACAGGTGACTTATCGCATATACCACTCAGGAATCGAGTCATCCTAATAATTCCTGAATCGCATTCGCATCCTTCACTCGTATTCCCAATTCGTTCTTTAGAACTCCAACACGATCCCTATTATCGCCTTAGCAATCTTAGACTCATATACACCTCTATTCATAGTCCTCCATACAGACTATGCTGTAAATTATAACTTACCGTTATGGATAACCATCCAACTATATCTGAAATTCCATACACGATTCCCATTACTCGCCTTAGAGGCACTCCGATAACGTCTCTATCGATTTCCCTCCTAAGTCAAACTTTATTCTTATCCGAACAATGCCCAAATTTTGCTGCAACTCACTAGCACCAAGGGTCTTAGTGCACGATACTCAACGCAACTTGGCCAAAAGGCCCTGTGCATAGACCACTGTCTGAACGATATTCTGTCTCGCATTCTACTCGCTTGGTGTTCTCATATAGACATAACTTGTCGACTATAACCAGAGTCTACTATCATAATGTCTTTCACAGGTTGGGACAAAAGCCCACGCATCACAATTCCGTTCAAGCAATCGTATATTTCACACGCACTTTTCAAAAATATTTAGACTTATTGTATGGAACATCCATCGAAGCATCGAGAGAGAGCATCTACCACTTCTTCAATACACAAGTTCAAAACTGAGAAAATCGAAACGAATTCCAACGACGTAAGGCCGTGCTCTGATACCAATATGTCACGCCCCGATCTCCCGCCGGAATCGGCCGTCCCCGCTAGGCGCGAATCACCGCGCCAGCGCTCCCACGGGACGTACGTTTCCATCGGGATGCGATGTCGCACGAGCCTGGGATTGCGCCCGTGCAAGGCAAATACCGAAACGGCCGTTGATAACTAATTCACAGAGTCGTTATAGCGGAAACATAAAATAAACACAAGTATTGAATCCAAATCAAGCTCTTTATTGATATGAAGTAAGGACAGGCGGCCCTAGGCCGAGATTACAAACCGCTCATGCTCTCTCTCTCTCTCTCTCTTACAGTGAACATGCCCTTAGGCTCGGAACCAATACAAACGATCTGGATGATGATGTTCCCATACATTATGTCTCGTATATGTGAGCTCCAGGTCCGTGCGCCACGCTCCAAGACGCCAAGTACGGTCCGGCGCCTCCTTGCGTTAAGCGATCTCCGAATCCGTACGAGTTCCCCCTGCACCCTGCATGCAGACTGGTTGGGTATCAGTACATTGAATGCAATGGTGGGGAGGCCTCTCGCCTACGCCACAAAACAAGCACGTTCATTAGTTATGTGCACCAACTAATTTTGTTGTCTTTCTATTCTTTTGCCTTAGGATTAGTTACATGGCAATATAAAGAAAGTAATCTCCGTGTCAGCTCAAGAGTGTCATATTAATGAACAATTGAGTTTACCTTACCATTTCTTACCATTTGGCCGTCCCTGTCATATGCAGCAATATAAACAATGAACTACGGAATAACAAGAAGCAAATATGAAACCCAAGTGTTATACCGTGCCTCTGCCTCACAAGACCCATTTTTACTAGAACTATATGTGATACCGTGCATCCATTCTACTTATGCAAAATATTGTGCAAACGCACTCCTTCCCGTTTCTTCTTTTCTCAATGCGGATAGCCGCTATGCAAACATGACTTATCTATATGAAGGTCGCTGGCTCTACTAGCCATATTGGACATAATCTGCGATGGACGACCGTCTTTCCAGCTCGGTTGCTAGCCTTGCTGGGCCTCCTAGCCGTCTAACGAGTCGACGCCCATCCAGGTCGGTAGCAAGCCTTGCTGGATGTCTCGCTCTCGCCCGCTAGTCATCAGCTAGCGTATTGCCAGGACTACACTGGCACTGTCCTCCCGGGCCGACACGATTCGGATGCCTCAGCAATCGTGTCGAGGACTCTCTCTACCTGGTGCGCAACCAGTTGTCCGTGACCATGCAACTACTCCCCCACATTACAATCCTAGCCGAGGACAACTCTCGGATCAGTCTTTACCGAGGACTACACTCGGATCTTTTCTTCTTTACGCAGCTCCCTGATTAGAGACTGCCTCGGTGATCTGCACATCTCGAGTACCTTCCTTTTACTTCCATCGCCTGACTCGGAATGACTACTTGATAGCCTTCCTCGTCCATGAATACAATATGATTCCACTCCATCTTGTGTCATGTTCCGTGCGGTGCAACGCCTCAGTATGAACTCACACTACTTTATGGCATATATGAAGGAAATGACTACATTCTAACTCAACAATCCCGACTACGCAAATAGCAAGTAAAATCTCATGTTCTATACAATGATAAGGTGGGGTTATCCCCTTAGCTATGTGCGTTCATCTCTTTTATTAGCATGCAAAGGTTATCTCATGTAAACTAGCATGTAACATTCATTTTCTTAGTGTGCAGCTAAGTAGAGACAGGTTCACCGGGGCCACCTACCTTAGCGATGTATCGCATCGGTCGAGCGAGACTTCGGACGCGCCTCTGATAGCCTAAGTTTGACTCCCTTGAAGATCCTAACATGAATGCCTTTGCATCGAACGAGCCATCTCGCTGAGCAAGGTGGTTTGAATAGCTACACTTATGTCGTTTGAATCGGCCCTCCGGGTTGAGCGGAGCGGGTCGTTACACAAGGATTTCTCAGAGACCCGAGATTGATTCCGAAGAGACGTATTCTCCCGTAATGGATGCAACAACGTTCCGTTATTTGATACGCCTGAAAGTTGAGAAAAAGTTGGACATGAGACTTATGGACGTTGTGACAACCTATCTATATGGTGATTTAGATAGCAATATCTATATGAAAATTCCAGATGGATTTAACCTACCCAGCTCAAAAGCTAAGAACATGCATTCCATAAAGATAAGACTTTCATTGTACGGTCTGAAACAATCCGGAAGGATGTGGTACAACCGTCTTAGTGAATATATAAAAAGGGAGGGATATGAGAATAATCCTATATGCCCATGTGTCTTCATAAAAAATTCTAAGGAGAATTTCGCTATAGTTGCAGTATATGTCAATGCCATAAACTTGATTGGGACAAGACATAAAATCAATTAGACTGCAAACTATCTTAAAAAGGAGTTCGAGATAAAAGATCTCGGAGACACGAAATATTGTCTCGGATTACAAATTGAGCATTGCACTAATAGAATTTTACTGCATCAATCCAAATACACAAAAAATATATTAAAAGAGTTCAGTATGGATAAAGCTCATCCCCTTAGCACTCCAATGGTTGTTCGATCTTTAGATATCAATAAAGATCAATATCGTCCTAAGGACGGCAATGAAATGATGCTAGGACCCGAAGTACTGTACCTTAGTGCCATTGGAGCATTAATATATCTATCACAATGTACAAGGCCAGACATATCATTATATGTCAATCTGTTTGCTAGATATAAGACATTAAACATGTGATGAGATATCTTCGTGGAACTACCGACATGGAATTATTTTATACTTGTGGTTTATCTGACATCGCGAATCTAGTTGGCTTTGTAGATTCATGTTATTTATCCGATCCACATAAAAGTCATTCACAAACTGGATATGTATTTCTTAATAGCAATGTAGCTATTTCTTGGCGTTCAACAAAACAGACAATGGTTGCTACATCCTCAAATCACTCAAAAATATTGGCTCTCCATGAAGCAAGTAGAGAATGTATTTGGCTGGGATCATTGATTCAACACATTCGTAGCTCTTGTCACCTTTTTCCTACCACAGATACTCCAACTGTTATTCATGAGGATAATACAGCATGTATTGCACAAATTTAAGGTGAATTCATTAAAGGAGACAAGACCAAGCACATCTCACCGAAGTTTTTCTATATTCATAAGCTTCAGAAGAACTTTGGTATTGACGTCCAACAAGTTCGCTCAAGTGATAATCTTGCAGACTTGTTCACAAAATCGTTGCCAAAGTCAACTTTTCAGAAACTAGTTCATGGAATTGGAATGCGACGTCTTCATCAGCTGACTGTTCAGGATCAACATCATTAGGGGAGGTAGTTGTTTTCAGGGAGAGATACATTTTGTATCGACTATAACGTGTTGTACTCTTTTTTCTTAGTCATAGATTTTTTTTTTCAATTATATTTTTCCTGACAAGATTTTAATGAGGCAACATTAAGCGTGTCCAACACCCATCTAAGTCATCCTAAAGATTGTACTCTTTTCTTTCACACAGATTTTGTCCTAGTGAATTTTTCTGGCAAAGTTTAAACGAGACAATAGGCTTAGAGATGGTGGTCATCCAAATAGGGAGTGTTATAATGTGGGTTACTAAAGGGTTGGATTTCTACTTTGTTTTTAGTTCCACATTGGTTAGAGATTAGTATTACACATTTATTAAGTTGTATAAATAAAATATTTCTCTCACTATATAATTATACTAATAAGAGATTTTTTTCTCCTTTTTTTTTTTTCTTTTCTTCTACGTTTATTCTAAAAAAAAACAAAATAGAAAGACAAATAAGGTCACATAAATTTGTGTCCTAGTCCCACTAAAATTGATGTTGCCTAACAATAGACAAACGTCTCTCTTTTATCCACTAGTGGTCAATAGAAAAAAAATCAAAATCAAAATCTCTGTGTCTCTCTCTCTCTCTCTCTCTCTCTCATCACTCTCCTCCTCGACCGGGACGCCCAGTAGCCGATCTAAACCACCCCCACCACCACCACCACCACGGCGATACACTCGATACGCCACCGACATCCCCTCCGATACGCACAGAAACATCGACTTCCACCGCTACAAACTCCCGATCTCCGCTCCACCGAGGTGAAGACCCCTTCCCCCTCCAAACCGTCTTCTCCATTCTTAGCTAGATCTAAAAAATACCGGTTTTTATTTCGATTTCAGCTGCATTCTAGTTGTATTCGTATCGGCGTGACGGACTCGAAAGCCGAGGTCCAAGCAAGCACACGAACACGCGCATTTTGAACGCTTCTTGAGCTAGTCAGTAGAATGAGGTCGATTATAAATTCGTAACTTTTTCGAGGGCTCTATGGTAATGGTGTAAGCAAACATGCGGTCGTTGCGAAGAGGGATGTCGATGACGCAGCAGCAGCAGCAGCAGAGGGGTGACGGAGCTGCTGCGGCTGCACCGGATGGCGATGCGGAACTCGAGTCACCGTCGCCTCCCAAGTCGCCCCATGGCAGGCCCTACTTCCCTCTGGGGAGACTGATCGGCTCGGTCGATTTCGGCGGCCTCTTGAAGAGGTCTTCTCGGCCGTCGTCTGACCGCTCCAGATGGAAAGGGCCGCAGCTGAGGCGTGCGTTCTTCCATTTTTCCGTCTGCTTCATGCTGGGGGTTTTCTTCAGCTTCGCTACTTTCGTAACCGTGGACGTCTCATCGAAAGATAAGGCATTTTCGTTTGAGGAGGACGAAGGGATTGGTTCCGTGAAGAAGGAAATGTTCGTTATCAACAGGGGCAACCACAGCTTAGATGCGGTGGTTGCGAAGTGGGAGGTGAAGAAGGATGTTGTTGATGGTTTGAACGCACTGATGGTCTCTCACGCAGTAGCCCCGTCTCTGGACTCGGAGCCGGCGGCAGCCTGTAAGCTTCTGATAGTTGTGACCCCGACATACGTGCGGCCGTTCCAGGCGTACTACCTGAATCGACTGGCGCACACCTTGAGGGTTGTACGTCCCCCTCTTCTGTGGATAGTCGTGGAAATGTCTTCGCAGTCTGTGGAAACGGCAAAGCTCTTGAGGGAGACTGGGGTGATGTACAGGCATCTCTTTTGCAGCCAGAATTTGACAGGCGTAAGGAACAGGGAGGTTCACCAGAGGAATGTTGCGCTCTCGCACATCGAGAAGCACCAGCTTGACGGCATAGTGCATTTCGCGGACGATGATAGAGTGTATTCAGTCGAGCTCTTTGACCAAATGCTGCAAATCAGGTGTTTGCTACTTTAAGATTTTCAGTTCTTATTGTTTTTATAGCTTTAGCTCTTAGCTGTGGAAGGTTTCAATTGCATGAAGTGCCTGATATAAGCAAAAACATATCTGATGAATCTATGATACATGCAGAAGCATTGGAAAGGACTATTTCCCTAATGGCATACTAGTGATGTGCCATTGTAACAAACACAAGTTATGCGGCACCATCATCTTTGTTAGGTTCTCCTAATCTACTACTTTATTATGATTTCTCTTTTTCCCCCTTATAGCGGCCAATAGGCTTATATTGAGGGAGAGGGGGGGGGGGGGGGGGGGGGGGGGGGGTGAAGGAAAGTTGTGAGAAGGTAGGGCAGGTCCCCCATATAGGAGGAAGGACGCATCTGGAAGGGAACGAGTTATTAACAATTCCTACTTGAACCTCTTGCTATGCATATGGATTGTGAGAAGCTCCGTTAGCAACATTTAGCTCCATGCACTGTGAACCCCAGCCATTCCATAATGAAACCTGCAATATTACACTATTGCTTTTGAAACACCATCTTCAAAGCACCAGTTATGTAATATGATCTACTTCTCTTTTTCCTCCACTATGTATTGTATCATTACACAAACTCTTCCAAATTCTCCGTTCCCACAAAATGCGTAACTTTATCTTCTTCACATTCAATACTAGTTTTCAGACAGCTGTAAAAGTAGTCTTGCCCAAGTATTTGTTTTATATCTGGGAGGAACTAAGAACAAGAAGAAATCTACTTTAAGATAATACTAGCTATTCAGTTGTATGTTTAGTTTTTTAGTTGAGAATCTTGAGATACAACAATAGTAAACGAGAAAACAGTACTGTGAAACCCCAACATCCAGTCCTATATCGGAAATGGGATGAGAGTTTGATTGGTTTATATTTGAGTTATTGGGTCTCATGTAAACAACCAAGATTAACCATTTGGCAAGTGGGTCAAACGAAGATGCATATGAGGCCCATGCACGGGGAATGTCTAGGTGGGTTTGTGGGACAAGGTTTGACAAATGGTATCAGAGCAACCTAGTGGATCCGTTTTTCATTGGATTGCAATTGATCCATTTCACCGGGATGCAATTGATCCATCTTGGGCTGTAACGAGGACATCGTGTTTTTGAGTGAGGGAGATTGTGAAACCTCAACATTTAGTCCCACATCAGGTTGAGATTTTGATTGATTTATGTTTGCGTTCTCTTGAGTACATCCAGGTTAACCAGTTGGTATTTGAGTCAAGTGATGATGTGAGCCCATGCACGGGTCACGTCTGGGCGGACATGTGGGCCAAGGCGTGACAAGTACAGACTTCTCTAACTTTATGGTTATCACCCTTTGCCTGGCAAATGACTATACATTTCAGCCATAGTTCATTTGCTCAAGCGGTTAATGCGTGTAGCAAGATCAGAGTTCATGGGTTCAAGTTTCTCGTATATGAAGTTGGAAGGGGATTTTCAACCCAAAAACACTAGCATGCATCATGCAACATGGAATTGAATTCTGGTTTCTTAAGGCTTAGTTTGGATCATTATCCATGGACTAAGGATCAGGTTAACATAGTGAGCCTATCTACCAACAAAAGAGGAAAAAGGCCTATATGCAGATGCAGCATGTAACATATTTTTCTGATCTTTCTATATTCTCAGGTGAGAAGCTTAATCTGTTGCAAGATGACGGAGAAACAAAAAGTAAGAAAACGTGAGTCACTTCCTTAGTAACCTGAACTTCTTTACAGAATGTGTTTGCAATCTGTATTTAAATATGGATGCTAATAATGAGCTTTTAGATTTCTTCTCAATCTTGAAATTAGTCCTGGAAGTTTGTATCCTTCTTCTTATGCATCCCTAATCAAACGACACATGATTTTATTACATTCAATATGAAGCTCAGAAGCAACCTCCAAGGTAAAAAAAAAAATGTAGATCTTTTGCATAGAGAGATCACTAAACTTGAAGGTTTCACTAACGTATACGCAGCTGTCAATCCGTCCTTTAAACATGGTTAACTCTTTCAATAGTTCTCCACTTGTAGGATAGTTATGGTGAGTAATTAAAGTGTTCTAAAAATCGGCATGTTCGGCTGCCTAGGCGCCAGGCGTCCCTAGGCCGAAACAAAAACTACCATATTCGGCGGTATAATGCGGTTGTGCGTCATGTTTGGTGCCTAGGCACCTTGTGAGGCTTGTGCGTCCGGTTCGGTCTTGTAGAAATTGTCTTCTTTTTCATATAAAATGATAGTTTGATCCAATGTTTTCATTGTTGCAACCTTATAGAAATGTTTGAACCCTATAATAGATAACAACAGACGTTTAGAGATAAGATAAATAGTAAATAGAACCCAAATTAGTTTTTTTTAAAAATACCATATAAGATGTTACAAGGGAGTAGTAGAAGAAAAAAAGAGCCTAATATTTGTTCGGCGCCTAGGTGCTAGGTGCCCCTCCGACGCACCGAATCTGCATAGTGAATTTTAGAACACTGGTAATTCATGAAAAAAAACTTCCTTTCATCAATCTTAATATAAGTCAAGACTTCATATTTTCACTTAGGTTTCGTCCTTACATTCTTATAGTAAAAAAATGGAGCTAAAATGGTTTTGTGATAAGAGGCTATTGCCTTACTTATCCACTACAAGAAGGCAGTCTTTAGAAAAGATGATGGGAAAGGGTGTCACGTGGATAGTACAGAAGTGTTGGCATCTATTAAATGGCATCTCTTTGACTATTGGTATTATCACTTTGAATCTGAACAGTATTCACCTTGGACTCCAGTAAGTTGGAATAACTTTGTGCTTTAGAAGTTAAGGAAGCCAAAAGCAAGATTGCTTGGGTAATCTTGCAAGCAATTGTAATATAGGTAATGCGTTGAGGTCGAAACATATATTGTTTTGCACCTTGAAAGTTCCTCATATGCCAGTAATATACTTGTTAGAGTTATTATTGTTATATATCTTATGTGGGTACAATGAAGTAATTGTGGATGTATTTATCACCATGCATATTAATATAAATATACATGAGGTCAACCTATGGATTAAGTCCTTGTAGTCTCTTTTCTCATTTTCTCTCTTCTCCTCATTTTTTTTTCTCTTCTCCAAACTTCACTTGATATCAAAACAACTTGAAGGTACTGTATATTTCATCCACGTTGACGCCGACCGAACTCAACGGTGAGTTTGACGGGGGTTTGGGGTGGTACCCCCGATTATTTTTGGGCATTGTTTGATGGGTTGCATTTTTCGTTTATTTTTCGTGATTAATCAGTTCGTGGTTTGTTTATGAGATCTAGGTTTATGCGTATCTTAGTGTTTGTGGTTGATAGTCGTTATTGGTTGTGGGATCAAGGGTTTCTATATATCTTCGTTGGTTGTTCGTTGTCAGTTGTGGTTCATTGTGAGATCTAGGGTTCCAGAATCGTTTTTCTGTTGCATCTACAAGTATGGTGGAGACCGAATCTTCTCGCAAGGTTAATAGTGGTAGGGGTTGTGGTAAGGGTGATCCTCCTTTTACTGACAATGATGAAGATGAAGATGGTATTTAATTCACAGCGGCCAAAAGCTTTATATTGGTATTTATACTGGACTTTGAGTTGGATGGTTTCTGAATTCTTCCTAATTTCTCTGAATTTTAGTATCTGAGGAATAGATTTGAGAAGTTCTCAGAGAGAACTGTATGTTTAGTACTTCATTCTGCTAGTTAGATGCATCCTCCTGCATATATATATTATAGAGGGATTGTTTTATCCTTTGGAGGTCTGCTTAGTGTTGTTGTTTGACCATTGAAAATAAGATGTTTGCTGGCACAGCTACTTTTTGGAAAAAAAAAAAATCCTTCTCATTTCTGGCTTCTTCACTGATTAATTTTATATGTTGCTCATTTTCAATCTGATTGTGGCAAGTTATAGATGTAGGGTATATGGTCATGTGTCAACTATTTGACCTTTATAGAGGACATTTTGCAATGCAACTTGAACAGCACGATATCTGTTAAGCTGTCTATTTTCTTATGCACTCATAATTAGAACTAATTGAAGTCTATACAGGATAATGCATATATTGCAATGCACGTCAGTGCAGTCACTCCTAAAAAACTACTGAGAAACATATGTGCACGTATATGTCTGTTTTAAGATCTAGATTCCTCCTCTTTGATTTTTATATCATTACAAACAATGGCTTATAACTCTCAAAATCCGATGAGAAATGTATGGTCACTTCATGTATTTTGATATCCTGAATGACATTACAAATCTGATCTCATGTAGGACTTCTATAAAGTATAAACACTTTACACGAATTGACGACATTATGTGGAATGATGTTTACTAGGACAAGGTAGAGAACTCATTCTACTATAGCATAAGCACCTTCACTTTAGTGAAGGAAATTATGATTGTGATTCAGCTTCTCATATACTTCATCATGTCCCGAATTACTTTTCTTGGGGTTGAACTTCCTAGGATGCTAAGTTGCATTATGTCCTTTTATTGCAAGAAAGTACGAGCCCATTGAGTTGCATTTTTTTGTTGAGCATCAATGCATTTAGTACATGCAAATCTACTTTTTTTCTATGTGAAAGATGTGCTTGAACATTTATCAGTTGTGATACTATGTGTGACACAGTGAGTAACTATGTACTAATTCTTACAAAGAGTATGGCTTGAGTGATGAAGAGCTTGGCTGCTCGTAAGCTATTATTTTCTAGCAATCTTACCTCTCTGAGGAAAGGAAATTATGATTGTGACATTGCAGCTTTTGATATACTTCACCAGGTCCGGAAGTTTCTGGGGTAGGACCTTTTAGGGTGTTAAGTAGCATAATGTTCTTTTTGTTGTGTGAAAGGAACTGGATCCATTGAATTAGTTGCATGTTGTTGCTGAACATGAATGTCTCCACACATACAGTTTCAGGATACTTTTACCTTCATCTATGTGAATATCTACTTGAGCATTTACATGTTTGGTACTACAATGTGAATGGCTATGTTCTAGCATTCTTACAGAGGGATTTGTGTACATATGATGAGTAGCACATCTACTTCTTATTACTCTTTAAAAGCAATGACTTTTAACATACTCTCAATAAGTCATATTTCCTTTCACCTGCAGGCGTTTTGGAACGTGGCCAGTTGCAGTGCTAACAGAAAGCAGGAACAAGGTGTCTTTGGAGGGTCCTGTTTGCAATGGCAGTCAAGTTATCGGATGGCACACAAACCAAAGGAGCAAGTTATCTCGAAGATTCCATGTCGACATGTCGGGATTTGCATTTAATAGTACTATACTTTGGGATCATAAAAGATGGAAACATCCAACTCTTGAGCTTATTAGGCAAAATGACTCTGTCAAGGAAGGTTTCCATGTTAGTTCTCTTTCTTCTTAGAAGACGTGCTTTGTTGGCTTATTTCTACAACTTCATTTTACATGCAATATAGAAAATTTATCTTGAATCTTCTAGACATCTAGGTGGCTGTCATGAAGAGTTTTAACTGTAACTTGTTTTTTTTAAATCTTATTGCCTAGCTTATCGAGCATGCATGGAAAAAAATGTAATTGCTAATGCCATTTACTTGCAGGAAACCACTTTCATTGAACATTTGGTCGAGGATGAAAATCAAATGGAGGGTTTGCCGAATGACTGCTCCAGAATCATGGTTTGGCACCTCCATGTGGAAGGTCCGGAGCTTCCCTACACTAAAGGCTGGTTGATACAGAAGAATTTGGAAGTTGTTGCCCCTCTAACATGACATCTAGTTGTCCCAGACCATCCTACCAAATGTATGTTCTTCAAAGGTGTTTGAATTGTAGATTAGAGTTTTCTTATTACCTTTGTGGAAACAACCTCCCCATATATGTCCATACATACGAGGGGAAGGTTGCGTACATCTTGACCCTCCCAAGACACTGCATAAGCAGAATCTTGTGGCATTGGGGTCCCCTTATTAGTTTTCTGCCAGAATTTCCTCAGATCCTTAATGTGTCTAATATAATTCTATCACGTGGCAGGCTCTGATTAAGACCCGGTGGTTCTTATGGCAATGCTGCCCCCGAACAGCCAGCTGCTACCAGCTCAATCTCACTCTCACCTCAATCTGCTACTATTCTTCAGAAGCTCATTGATCCTATTAGCATTTACTTCTGTTTTTTTACCCTGTTTTCGTCTCTTCTTTATAATTATGCTCCTTTTCTTTCTTCTAGCCTGGCAAAACATTAGCATGTACACTATCATGTCCTGGAGCAAATATTATTTCCTGATGCTCCACAAGTGTGCAAATTCCCATATGGAGGCATGCACAGATTCTTTGCTTAAATTGTCACTGTTTTGCACAGATTCTTTGGCAGTCTCTGTAAGCAGTTTTTTGTCGAGCAATCCGGTGTCACTTGAGATAACTCCCATGATAGTTGTAGTTCTGTCAAAATCCAACTGAGTTTCCATATGTAATCATGTCTGATAGGTGTACTTTGATGTTGGTTAGCTGCTGCCTCTCGCTAATCTTAGTATTGTCAATACTACTGGAAAATTATCTATCACTAAGAAGTTTACCATAAGAAGCTTTCTAGTTATTGTTCAACCCATGGCTCTTTGACTGTTCTCTTTGAATCATGGCTTAATTTGTGGAGAACTATTTACTCGAGTTTATTATGCCTTTGAATGTATATTGGGAACATAATTTTCAGGAACTGTTGGCCTAAGCTTTCCTGAGATCACAGAAGAAAAAAAAGGAAGAAGGAGAAGAGAGTAGATGAATTCCTATACATAGTACCGTTACCAGTTTGTTTCATGGCTTAAGTTGTGGGGCTATGCTATGACTACAACCAAATGCCTACAATCCTCTTACAATCGCCACATGGCGTCTAAGTAGCGGCCATCCATTGGAGGAGGGAGGGGAGATGGGACCTGGTGGCTGTTCGGATGGTTGTCATCTTACGATCGTTCATTGGGGGAGGTGGGGCCGGGGGTGGCCCAAATAGAGATAGGTGAGAGGGTTGTAAGAAGGTTATAAGCATTTGATAGTAAACTTAGCATTATTGTAAGTTGTGTGCAAAATAAGTGGATATTGTCATGATCCGACCATGATGCACAAAAGCATAATGATTTGTTTATAGAGAAACAGATTGCTAGAGAAATGCTAATGGTGTCATAGCAATGGTGTTCCGTAAGTTTTCCATCTGCTCCTTTTCTTTTTTTCTTTTTCCTTTTCGGACCGTGGCCATATTTTGAAGGGTTGAGTTTTAGTTGTTCTCTCGTAACAAATTGTTGTAAGGATTCTGACTACCAGAACCCTGACAGTCCTAAGTCCATCCCAACTCGACTATGACAAATTTTAAAGCTTCTAAAATCCTAAAATTGAGTTCTAAACCACCAATAATAGTATTCGAAAGATATAAATTCCAACATACATTAATTCACATCTAAAAAGAAAGAGAAAAAAAAAATCCTAAAAATTCTTGTGTTTTTATTTGAAAAAAAACCTAGAAAACGGTTAGAAATGAAAAGAGGAGGAAGAAGAAAATTTACCTTGTTATCTTGGATTAGGATTGCAAGAGGAAGATATTGGAAGAGCAAGAGCAAGAGGAATAGGAAGTTGTGAGAGAAGATAGAAGGAGAGGGAATATGATTTAGATGATTGAAATAATGATGCCCCTAACAAATGGTGTGATCCTCCCTAACACTTTTACAACTTAAGGGTCTTTTTGGATTGAGGAAAAATAATAAGCAGAGTTAAGTGGGGTTAAGTGAAGAAAAGTTAAGTGAGGGGGAGGAGACTCAATGCATATAACCTTGCTTGGATTTGAGGGAGAGTTAAGTGTGGGATGTTTAATAACTGTTGTTTGGATTAGAGGTTTTGAGTGGGAGAAAGATTAATAAAAATACAATAGTTACTAAAATACCCTTATTACACATGACATAAAATTAGATTTGATTGAATTTTTTTATTAAAATTTATCAAAATATCTTCACAAATATGATACATATATCTTCACATATGCATTATGGTCGATTTTCTTATCAACAATGAGTAATAAAGTATGATAAAGCGAGAAGAGACATGACGCACTTGGACAAAGTCAGGAAGCTAAGGAGTAACAGGTTGAAAGCAAAAGAAAAAAGAAAAAAATTATGATATTTTATAGGACAAATAAGGGATATTTATGTCTTTTTTATAGGATACCAGGTTGAAAGCTACGGCGCACGCTGACGGTCAGTCGATTGGGCAGTTGCTTGAGCTTGCGAATCCGTACTGCCCTAGACTTTCTCACTACTAGAAAAAGTCAAATTAGCGACGACCAAAAATGTCGCTAAATGACAAAAAAATGTCGCTAATCACGTTTAGCGACGTAATTAGCGACGTTTTACAGAAGTCGGTAATACTTACGTCACTGAAAGGAAAAATGTCACTAAACGTCGCTATACCGACGTTTTTTAGCGACTTAGACGTGTCGCTAACTTAGCGACGTTTAGCGACTCTGAGTCACTAATTAGCGACGTAATTAAATGTCGCTAAACGTCGCTAATTAGCGACTTATATAGCGACGTAACAGCGACGTCTTTAATGACCTGGCAGTACTGCCATGTCAGCAATTTGCGACGTACAGCGACATATTTAGCGACGTTTAGCGACGGCTAACGACACGTCGCTAAGTAGCGACTTGTTTAGCGACTTATAAAAACGTCGCTAGACGTCGCTAAACGTCGCTAAACGTCGCTAAATACGTCGCTAATTTTACAAAAAAAAACTGAATTGTTCCAAACTATTATTCCTGCAATTTATAAATTTTTAATTAAAAATAGACCCGGAGCAACCCTCCGTTGAATTCTATGGGTTCGCCGACCCCTTCGGTGGAACACTCAACACCGGATTAACAATATTTAATATGAATAAAAGTATCACAGTCATACAATTAATACACACAAATATTATAGACAGATAATAAAAGTATCACAGTCATAAAAGTATCACAGTCACACAAAATGGGCATAAACAACGTCACAAAATACATAATATATAAGTATCAGAAACGGGGCAGATACCAGTCCCTCAAATACCAGTCCCTCAAATACTGCGCATAATACCAGTCCCTCAAATACTGCGCATAAACGGCATTTATGTTATCAAGCTCCGCTATGGGTGCTGGGTTACTGGAACTCCCCGTCTGAGATACAGCAGGTGGTATCTCTTCCTCCTTAACAGTAGGAGGCATCACTTCCTCCTTAACAGTAGGAGGTGTCGCTCTCTTGGGTGCCATCTGATAAGATAGATGAAAATAAAGAATATAATTGATAACAGATATTACTTAAGACATATCCTTAATAATACGGAATGAAAGAATTAGATGACTCACAAAGAATTAGTTGTTTATTGCAGTATAATAATAATACCATAATATCTATTGCTCAACATTTTGTCCTAACAATAAAAATACTATAAGATGTATCTAGTCAACCAACAGATACAAATCTATTGGTAGTGTTGATGATGGAGATGGTAATACGAATGATGATGAATATTTATCCCTTTCAGTTTTGAGAAAGGTGATTATGGACATTAATAAATTATCTGTATGTTTGTATTGTAAAATAATGTATTTAACATTAATCAATCATGTTTAAGAGATTCTAAAGATAATATTAATCCCAAATACATGTGGCACATTAGGCTAGAATGTATTTGTGAAGATAAGATTAACAAGCAGGATGAAAACATTATTTTTCATTTCTGTTATATCCTACTAGTAAATTTTTTATCATAGGTAAAATACTCGAACTTCTTTTTCATTAAAAAAAAAGGAGAAAGAGCCATTAGTTCATAGGGCAATCGATATAGAGTAGAGAAACAAATCAGCAAGAGTGTTTGAATTAGATCAAAATAGTGAATACTTAAGCGATGAGTTTCTAAATCACCTTAAAGATAAGCGATGAGTTTCTAAATCACTTGGGTCAAAGACCTTTCTTCTTAGCTCAGCTAGTATACCTTAGTAAATATTATGAGCCTTATATACTAATCATTTCAAACCAATAAGATGTAAAAGTTAGAAACATACAGTTCTAACAATAACACCTAACCACTAAATAGTAAAATTAACCAATATACATATGCTACATATAAGTTAATATGACAACTAAACATAGTTTAAAGATGTTGATCGTTCAATCAACCTAGACAATAATTTCTAGCATATGTTGCAATTTCTAATACTTAAAATTAACATAGGAAAGTATTAAGAAATTGATATTGAACAGTAAAAATAGATAATATTTGGTTTATGAATGTATAGGAATCAATCCTGATCAAAAACCCTAAACCTAACCCTAACCCTAACCCCAGGTCAAAAAAACCTAACCCTAACCCTAAACCTAACCCTAACCCTAACCCCTGATCAAAAACCCTAAACCTAACCCCTGATCAAAAACCCTAAACCTAACCCTAACCCTAACCCTAACCCCAGGTCAAAAAACCTAACCATAACCCTAACCCTAACCTTAAACCTAACCCTAACCCTAATCTGCGTCTGTGTGTGTGTGTGTGTGTCTGCGTCTGTGTGTGTGTCGTGTGTGTGTGTGTGTCTGTATCTGTGTGTGTGTGTCGTGTGTGTGTGTCGTGTCACGACCCGCACCCTGATATTCGGGCACGAGTACGTGGTTACGCCCAGCCTACGCCGCAGAATCGGCGGTAGAACGCTGTCTGGGTCATTTCTAACTATCTAACATCTCAACAATATAATATGGTACCTGTCAATCATCTCAACTCCAATCGGAGGAGCAATATGGTATCTCACAAATATATCAATCTCAATCACAAAACAAACTAAGGAGGAAAATAATGCACGAATGGAAATAGCGAAGGAAAGAAGATACAATCCACAATATGAAATAATAGTACATCTGTGAATCTCCTCAAAATAATAGTCTAAAACAACATCTAAACAAAACTAGAACTCCTCGGTCACTGGTACTATGTCCTCTGGCTCTAGGGGAGTGTCCTCTAAAGTCTCACCCTCCTGAGGTCCGTAATGTATGGGACACAGCTCCTCTAGCCAATCATCTAAAAAATATATATCCAGTCAGGATTGAAGCGAAGTACATACCTCTGAAAGCAGTTCCAATAACATAATCGAGCATATATAACAAGCAATAGAAAAATGATACAAGATGCACAAGTAGAAAGAATAAACTGTACAAGTGAACAGGCAATAGGCACAATAAAGCTGAAAGTAAATACGAGAAGAACTACAAGTAGAGAACAAGAAATACTAACTATGTGTTTTAGAGTGAGAGTTCGTTATGTGATCAGTTTAGGTTGCACATGAGGTATATAGGTAACTCCATTATACGTGAGGTGTATAATCGACATGTACATGAGATCAAGAGGGCTTTGATCACATAACCAACTCCTACTTCCCCTCCCAACCAATACTCATGGATCCAATCACGACACTTACGTACATGATCACGATAGTCACACTAGCACACGAAATAGTGGATGCACAAGAAGCACATGAAAGTCAATACCCGATGCACACGATGAAATACATGTCATTGGGTACCCGTTGTACACGGTAGGGGATAACACCTCCTGACGGGATCCATATAGCACTAGTCCGTGAAATCACTGTGTCGGGAATCAATGTATACTAATCTAGAATATGCATATATACAATATTATGAATTGAAAACAATCAGAGAAATGTACTCGCCTGAAGTCCTGAGCAAAGTGTGTCTCTCGATGCCCAAGCTGGTGTCTCACAACCTATATATGGTATGTTGTATCAATACAAGGTTCAATGATGGAAATAAAAGAAGTTGAAGAAGTTCTAGGTCAATACGCCATTTCTAAGTCAAACCAATGCATTTCTAGGTTGCAAGAGTCTAATGCTAGTCACTAAGTCAATACACTATGAAGCTATGCTATACTAGCTAAGCTAACACACTATAGTGCAATCAAGAAGCCGTATCCTAAGATACGCAAATTTTCTAATATAAAAATAGGTTTATATATATATACATAAGTCATATATAATAATAATAATAATATCTCAAAACAATTTAATTATGATACTTTGGCCTTGTGCCAATGCGTATCGCAACTACCTCGATACTCAATCTCAATACCTTGGTGATATCCTGATATCTCAAGGTAACTAAATCTAAAACTAAACACAAGATATAAATAGATACCTTAAACTAATAAAATAACTGTTTATAATACCTTGATCACTTAACTAACCTCAACTAATAAATAACTAACACTACACTAAAATAGACTAGCTAGGAACCTAAAACTCACTGACTACTATTATAACTAGTATACATAGTTATATACATACTAACTACACCATACAAACTACTAACCAACCTCAAAGCTTTAACTCAATAATACCCAAAATACCTTACCTGATACTGAAACTGTGCAGAACACTAATACTGCAAAAATGAATTATGAGCTAACTGATACTGTGTACCTCCTCTGTTGCTGCTGGTGTAGCTAACTAACTATAGTCTAAACTTAACTAACTATTGAGCTATAAACATAACCTACTTACTAACCATCCTCTAACCCAAAACCTTGGCTAATACTAACTAAAACTGAAACTAACTAACAAAAAACCGAAACCACGGAGCTGAAATGCTCAGACAAGATACATGGTTGTTATTGGCTTTGTGAAATCTGCAGCAGCTGTACATTAACTTGGGAATTCTGCAGCACAGTGCAGTGGCTTGGGAATTCTGCAGCAGCCACATTACAGCAACATAACTCCACACACAGCAACTTCATATTCAGCAAAATTGCTGCTGCTCGATTTGGTGTGCACTGCACACAGTAGCCTGTGGTAGTACTGCCTAGAGGTCCCTGCAGCAGTCTCTGTACAGTGAGTCTTCAGGTCAGGTAGGTGCAGTTCAGTCCAGGTAAATCTTCATTCATGCTGTGCTCATAGCTGTGCAATGGAGACTGCACATTGCTGTGCAATCTTCTGCACATTGCTGTGCAATCTCTTTCTAGTCTTCAGTTGATTTCAGGTAGAGTCCTCAGTCTGTGTTCTGAGCTGCTGAACAAGGCTGTTCTCTTGTGTACTGCACCAGTGCAGATGTCCACTGGGTACAGTAGCCCTTGCTGCTGAAACTCCTCTTCCTCTTAATCACTGATCTGCACAGCCCTTCACTTCATTTTCTCTACTGCAGTTGCAGTCTTGCCCGAGTCCCTGCAGTCCCTGCAGTATCTCCTCACACATCTACAGTGGACACAGTGACTGATCCTTAACTGTGTCACTGTGTCACTAATCCTTAACTGTGTCGAGTCTGTCATCACACCCTTAAGAAACAAACACAAGGCACTAACCCACATTCCTTAAAACTATATAACTAAGATGATATATATATATACCTAGAGATATACACACATCACTATATCTACCTATAAGGTATGTAGACCTAGACCACAAGATCAAATCCAAATACACATACACACCAATATATATATATATATATATATATATATATATATATATATATATATATATATATATATATATATAGATCTATACACATACTTATATGTATTTATATAGATACCCTCATATATATACACATAGGCACACATAAACACAAAAACTTAAAATACACCATTATATACTCCAATTAATGTATAGATAGTATATACAAATATATTTACATATGCATGTATAGTACAAAAGCCAAAACACAAACACATGGGGTGCACCGCACCCGTATCACACTTTTCTATGATACGCTTGCGACACGGTCCCCAACTCACAACCAAACGTATCCCGGAGGACACGTACAAGTCCAAAACATAAATTATGACCAATACATATATAAATTATAGTGTCTACGTGTCCGTGTCATCATATGATATGCACATGGCCCCGTGTCGGAGGAAAACCCCCAAAATCGACCGTTTCGTCAAATTGACGAGATACGGCCCACACGCATCCAATTGTGGACATGACACAAGCTACAAACAAACAATCTATGGTCAATTAGATCTACTAGATCCATTGACAAGCACTACATGTGCCAAATTCGGAATTCCTCCAAAATTAGCACCAAAATGGACATAACTACCACCGTAGGTCTCCAAATGATTCCAAATCAAATCCTATGGGTAACCTATGCATGTGGGGTGGTTTCTCATGGTAAAAACTCAGATCTATAGCCTATAGGAAGAGGAAAAACTAATTTGTACCTATTGGGAGATGGATTCCCAATGAAAAGGTCCCAAATGATAAGTTGCTCCTCTCCTTGTAGATCTTGGCCTCCTCCTCCTTGTTCCTTGCTCCTTGCTTGTAGATCCTTGATGTAGAGGCTTCAATGTTGAATTTAGAAGGAGATTTGAAGAGAATTGATGGTGAATTGATGGGGAAATGATGGGGAATTGGAAGGGGGAAAACTAGATCTAGAATTTTGGGGAAGAACTGAAATAAGAGCACTCTCTCTCCTCTCAATTATGGCTGGACAAAAACCCTTCCTCAAGCAATGTAAAAAGTCAAAAATACCCCTTGGGGCCTCTCATGAAGAAATAATTAGGGAGGGAAGGTTCTAGTCTAATGGTTCCACTAATTAATCATGTTTCCTAATCCATGGGCCTAATTCATGGGCTCAACTTAGACTAGTCCAAAAGTTTGTTCATGTCCCCTAATTAAATGGTTAAGTCCACTACACAAGTCCAAAATAATTCTACACTAGCAAAAATTAAAATAAATAAATTAGTCATGCACAATTATTAATTATAAAAATCCTAAAATAATTAATACCCATGATAATTACCAAACTACCCTTATATGGAAATGTGAGGGTGACATGTCGTGTCTGTGTGCGTGTGTCGTGTCTGTCAAGTGTGTCTTGTGTCAGTGTCACATGAGAGAGAGAGAGAGAGAGAGAGAGAGAGATTACCTAGAGCTCGAGAAGGAGGAGGGGGATGCCGGAGTAGCCGCAGCCGTGGAGAGCCGGTCGCCGGAGAGGGGGGGCGGGGGAAATCGAAAAGATTCAAAATTTTTGACAGATGGGGAAAAGAAAACTGAGCCCTAATTAAGCAAAATTTAGCGATGTTTAGCGACGTCAAATAACAACGTCGCTAAAATAAAAATTAGCGACGTCAAAGACGTCGCTAAATACGTTGCTAAATATTTTTGATAGATACGTCGCTAATTACGACGCTAAACGTCGCTAAATCAGATATATTAGCGACGTTTAGCGACCTTAATTGAACTTATAGCGACTAATCTTTTAAAATCTTAATAAAAGTCGTTAAACGTCGCTAAATGTCGCCATTTAGCGACGTCTAGCGACAATTTTTACGGAGTCGCTAATTTAGCGACATTTTTACTAGGAGTCGCTAAAATACATCGCTAATCCCGCTTTTTCTAGTAGTGTCTTGTCTTAGCACGCACTGATACGTAGTACGAGGAGTCCAAGTTTGATTTTTATCCTTTTTAGTATGACGCAAAGAGTCAGTGCCGCAGGAGATTCTGTCGAAGACAGAACTTTTGTTGGCATCGGGGCCGCATGCAGGTGTCTTCCTACGCCTAGAGTTTCGTACCGCATAATTCTTCTGCGCCCCTTCATGTGGGCGCATAGACCGAGCATCAACACCCAAGCTTCTAGCATCGTAGTATTTTTCTCTGCCAGTGCTAGAGTGCAGAGCGGTCTTCTCCTCAAACACGGATGCCGCATGGACAGGAACGGCCTGGGTAGACGCATGGTGTACGTCTTCAGTAACAGAGAGAGAGATAGGGAGCGCATGTTCCGCAGCTGGGCGAGGCACATTGACCTTTTTTACCCATGTCCAGCGGGTCTTCTTAGGCTTTGCCAGCCTTGGCGAAGGACTCACGCTTCCCTCGGAAAGTATTTCTTCAAACGCTTGTTGGTCGAAGCGTACAACCAACATCTTCTAGGTCAAATCCAGTTTTGTCGCATCGGACTGCGTCACGACCTTCTTATCAAAGGAGAAAGATGTACCCAGCAGAGTCGCCACCTTGTTTGCCATTGATTCAAAGTTGAAATAAACTTTGTGTGTTTAACAAACAAAAGAGTACAAATAAATTCTAGACAAAAAATTTAAGTATAATTATTTTTTATTCTGGAGAAAGTGACAGTAGAGATAGAGTACTGTAGTGACTCATTTACTACGTTGAGGGTCCGACGAGGGAATGTGAATACTTTCCTCTGTCCTCTCTCCTCTGTATGTGTATGTCTCTCCTTCTGTCTGTGTGTGTGTTATGGGTATATAACTCCAATATTTATAGCAGTCATGATGACGAGCCAAATGTGTGGCATATGTGCCTCTGTTTGGTGGCCGCATGGGGCTCCTTCAACAAAATATGGTTGCAACTGTGGCCGCATACCACCGACAGGATGCCACGTGGCCTTGGTTGGGATATGTTGTTGATAGGATCTCGGAGTTATTTTTAACTCATTGTGTGCGTGACTTGGTCACCTGGACACATGGTCAACACTGATTGTTTGAAGATCTTCTCGATTGTAACGAAAAGATCCTATAAGCTGAGGGTCGCATAGCGTCATGGCCGCATACGTGCCCTCGTCCGGCCTGGGTATAGTGGACACTTTGGCCACATGAGGAAGAGGATGCATAGAGTCAGGCCACATGCGTGCTCTCGTTCGTCCTAGGTCCGATGGACACTTTTGGCCGCATGATGATGAGGACGCATAGAGACGTGGCGGCATAGAGACGTGGCGATATGCGAATGAACACGTGATATTGCATGCCTGACAAAGTCATTAATGTGCTGACGTAATTTTCTGTCTTCTTGTGTGTCACTGCCCCTTTCATGATTCACGAAGCGATCAGGGCAATAAGTGCCATGTCAGAACTTTATGATATGCATTGAATGTTGTTTCAAGGGATTATATGCGGCCCCCAACTCTGTGGCTGTTCGAGCCACATAGATGACTTTTACAGACTATGGGGCTTATCTTCAATTCAAAGGTACATGGCTCTCTGTGGCCGGCCTTCATATTGAAGGTGCATGACTTCATATTTTACGTGCTTCTACACCATATACTTTATATTGTCTGACAGATCGACTTGTTGCACCAATGCGACAAACATCTCCTATATCGACTTGCTGCACTGATGCAATAACGCCTCGCAGTGTTACACAATATTATAATCGATAGAAAAATATATGCAGCAAATACACACACAACAGTTAACTTATATAGACTTATTGTATGGAACATCTAGTGTAGAATCGAGTAGAGTCAAGAGTCATTCGATCGCGGAAGAAATTTAGAATTGTGATAAAATAAATGAGTGTCTAAGGAAGTAAAACCGAACGCTTTGATACCATTTGTCACGTCCTGACTCCGCAAAGTCGATAATAGTCTCCCGGGCGTGATGTCATGCGAGTCTAGATTGCACTCGCACAAGTCAAGAAGATAAAACATAATGGTTATCGTCGATACGACCGTGGAAAGAAATAGAGTCATAAAAGAAACACATACAGAGTATACAAAGCTCTTTATTGATAATTGTAGCAGTTACAAAAGCTCTCAATAGCCCAAATGAATATGTCAATTTGGCTTACAACACTCATGATCTCTCTTGCTCACAAACGATCTCGTTGTTCTATGCATCATGTCTTCTTATATCCAAGCATGCATCATCAGCTGAACATCTTTTGATGTGGCCAATCTGAGTTTCCAATACCTTGGTAAGACCGAGCGGATCTTCGTACCTGGGGGGGTTGGGTATTAGTACATATCTTATACTAGTGAGCGAGTTAACCCACTCGCCTAACCGACATTAAGTAATCATGTGAAGCATATAGTTTTATATAGTGGTCTTCCTATTAGAACTAGATGAATTTCAGTTCATATTCATGGCATATATCGAAAGCAGGAAAGTATGTATACATAGTAAATATTATAGTCATGTAAATATCTACACGTGTAGGTAGTGTAATCACATAAGCACGTACGCATGTTATACTCGATTGCGTAAGTAAAAATAGAGATGCAATCTACGTCATGTCACTCGTTCGTGACTTATTTCCAAACCAATGGGTCCACTATTGTACTGATACAAGGCGAATACTTTCCTCCCTTACATCAGACATGCGCTAGTGCGCTGATACTTATCTATATGAAGGTCATTGGTGATATCAACACCATAAATGGACTAATTCATGGCATTGCGGCATGCCCTCTCAGGTCCATAATGCCTCGTGCCGAAGCACGTTCCAAGGTATACGATGTACCATCCATCCGAAGGTTGCAATGCCTCAATAGATGTCCGGCTATACCGTGCTCTAGAGAACTATATTTTCCTCCTCGGGCGAATGGTCCCGGTACCCCGGAGCACACGTTGAAGGAAAATCGAAACCTTGTGCACAGGTTGTCCATGATCATGCAACACGTAAATAGCTAACTATAAAACGTAAGCATGGTATCAAATGTAAGTACGACGAGGTACGTGTCTACTTGTCCCACTATACCATACTCGTTGTATTAACTGATTGATATTCTGGTTGGCGATCCGCAGGTCCTAAAATACCGTGTCACAATGCTGCTTCTCGACACAGTGATCTATAGGCACCATACCCCTTCTGATAATTCTGTAGGCACCATGCCTATTCCGACATAGTTACATAGTTTCGAACTGCAATTGCACTCTTTGCTTGACGAAGCGTTCTGCTTGATACTCGTGTATGGATGCACTCTCCCACCTTTCGTATACCGACAGTTCCGTGGCATTGCGCTACAACTTCTTACTTTGCTTGACAAAGCATTATTACTCGATCCTTGTGCACAGATGCACGCTCAGATATAGATATTCAATGTTCTATCCTTAGTGTTCGATATATGTTACGACTTTAGTTATCCGAGTCACGCACATTGAATCTATGATATTATCCACGCGCAAATAGTGTATTTTGTTAAGGCATGAAGGTGTAAAGGAGAAGGGTCAGTACCCGCCCACCAATACTTATCTGCCTATTGTTCTGCCAAGTCATCACAGCCTATCACTCCGACTACACGATCTGATGCGATACACGATCTCTTGCACATTATTTCTGAACTAGCCCATTTATCCATCTACGATGCTGACTTTGTGCTTCTGCCAGCATCGGGGCAAAAAATTGACCTTAGAGATTTTTGCGTAAATATTGCACATAAAACCAAACTCAAATCAATACTTCTTTGAATCATTTAAATTATTGTAATGTACCGTGCGTTATGGGGCATTACATAATATACCACTCAAAACAAGGTTCATCCTCGTACCTAAACCAATACTTATTCCTTCTCAATAATATCGAACCTTTGTTTCAAACACTGCCTCTAATTTACTTTCTCTATTTCATGTGCAATGCTTGTACAATTTTCTTAATACCACATCGTCCTCCCTATAGCTCCATTCGAATTTTGTATATCACTTTGATTAGATCGTACACATATTTTTGGCATCCCCAAAATATATACATTTCATCCAAGCTTAGTGATAGCGAAATAGGACAAGCTACAAGTGCGACTTCGTTTCTGAAGTACAATCGTTTTATACTCTTGACTGAACTGGTCCTAGTGTCCATTCCCACAACTCATTCGCATGCGCTCTATTTTCGAATACACAATTTTTTGCCGACATTTTTTGGCGCACAACATGATTCATAACCAGACTCTATCTTTATATATTTTGTACTAAAAATTTGACTTGTGCATTGCATCAAGTCATTACGCAACCATATGCAACGAGTCTCCATAATGCCTCATCGTCATCGAATCTTTCGTATCGATAATCCTACGTACACGTTGCATCAAGTCCTTTATGCATCTGATCATAATAAGTTTTCTGTAAAGCCCTCTCCAGCTGTTATCCACCTCTTGTACATCCACGTCTCGTCCAGTTATTTTCGAAGTCTTACTTGATACGGAATGATTCCAACATGTCCAAAAAATTCTCTGCCCCAAATCGTACTATCGCTTGCACAAATCTTTTTCTCACGATCATTGTTTTCTAAACTGCTGACGCATCGACACCTGGGATCACCCCCGCTAGGCAACTTATCTACACCATACTAAAATTTTTTGATACAAGGGACTAACTTAAACCAACCATTCCATAACTTATCCGAAAATTTTCTCAAACTTTTTCTATCGCTTATTATGAATCGCTACAACTTTTCCAATACATCAAATTTTTGTCGAGTTTCTTCCCAACTTATATTCTGGTTCACTATAAAATTGACGATGCTCAAAGGCAACAATCCATTCGACACGTGTTACATTCGATCCTCCATCGAATTTGAAATCACCAACCAAATTCTAAATCTGATCATACTTGTCCGTCTTGCTAACTTTGATCATAACTCCGACACATGTATGTGTAAAACCATATATCTTTATCACTATAATAAGTTTATCCTTCAATTTCCAATTTGATTCTCAACCAACTAAAATTATTCGATTATTCATCCAATCAACCATCAAAATCTCGCTATGTTATTTTCAGCTGAAGGCTATCCATCAAATTCTAAAACTAATATTCGATCGCTTAGATTTATCTTCAACATTGTAGGTATACGAAATAAAGCTCTTTATTGATAATTGTAGCGGTTACAAAGGCTCTCAATAGCCCCAATGAATATGTCAATTTGGATTACAACACTCATAATCTCTCTTGTCACAAATGATCGCATTGTTCCATACATCATGTCTTCTTATATCCAAGCACGCATCCTCCGCCAAACATCTTGATGTTGCCAATCCGAGTTTCCAACACCTTGGTATGACCGAGCAAATCTTTGTACCTGGGGGGTTGGGTATTAGTATATATCTTATACTGGTAAACGAGTTAATCCACTCGCCTAAACTGACACTAAGTAATCATGTGAAGCATATAGTTTTATATGGTGGTCTTCCTATTAGAACTAGATAAATTTCAGTTTATATTCATAGCATATATCGAAAGCAAGAAAGCATGTACGCATAGTAAACATTGTAGTCATGTAAATATCTAAGATTTTGGTAGTGTAATCACGTAAGCATGTACGCATGTTATACTCGATCGTGTAAGTAAAAATAAAGATGCAATCTACGTTGCGTCACTCGTTCGTGACTTATTTCCAAACCGATGCGTCCACTATTGCACTGATACAAGGCGAATACTTTTTGCCCTTATATCAGACATACGCTAGTGCACCGACACTTATCTATATGAAGTTCATTGGTGATATCGACACCATAAAAGATTAATTTATGGTATTGCGGTGCGCTCTCTCAGTCCGAGTCGACCCGAGGTCCACAATGCCTCGTGCCGAAGCACGTTTTGAGGTATGCCATGAGCCATCCATCCGAAGGTTGTAACACCTCAATGGATGTCCCGCTATACCGTGCTCTGAAGCACTGTTTTTTTCTCCTCGACTGAATGGTCCCGGTGCCCCAGAGTGCCCGTTGAAGGAAAGTCGAAACCCTGTGCACAGGTTGTCCATGATCATGCAACACGTGAATAGCTAACTATAAAACGTAAGCATGGTATTGAATGTTAGTACGATGAGGTATGTATCTACTTGTTCCACTATACCATACTCGTTGTATTAACCGATTGATGTTCCTGTTGGCGACCCGCAGGTCCCAGCATACTGTGTCATCATACCTCTTCTTGACACGGTATTTCGTGGGAACCATACCCCTTCTAATAATTCTCTAGAAACTATGCCTATTCCGACATAATTGCATAGTTTTGAACCACAACTGTACGCTTTGCTTGACGAAATATTCTGCTTGATACTCGTGTATGGATGCACGCTCCCACCTTTCATATACTGCCAATTTCGTGGTGTTGCACTATAACTGCTCGCTTCCCTTGACAAAGCATTATTACTCAATTCCCGTGCACGAATGCACGCTCAGATATAGATATTCAATGTTCTATCCTTAGTGTTCGATATATATTATGACTTTAGTTATCCGAGCAACGCACATTGAATCTATGATATTACCCGTGCACAAATAGTATATTTTGTTAAGGCATGAAGAAGTAAAGGAGAAGGGTCAGAGCCCCACCTATACTTATCTGCCTATCGTTCTTTCGAGATGACACAGCCTATCACTTCGATTACACGATCTAATGCGATGCATGATCTCTCGCACACAATTTCTGAACTAGCCCACGGATCTATCTATGATGCTGACTCCGTGCTTCTGCCCTGTCACGCCCCAGTCCCAAATACGTAGGACTAGGAACACGTAAGCATGCCAGCAAAATGGATATGGCAACTCCAATATATGGAAACCATAACCCATACGTACGCTGTAATATGAATATAAACTCACATGTGGTATAAATAATGTCACAAGTCACAGATATGCTAATCTCATCCACACAACAAGTCATAGAAAAGAAATACTAAACTAGAATAAGGAGTCTGAAATATCCGAAATAATAGTCGGGTGGAGACAAATCCACTACCAATGACTATATCCAACTAAAATGAGAGAGGAGTATAAAATCTCCAATATAAAATAATGTGAAGGCAGAAGTGTATCATCTAAAAGAATCCATCACTAGATAATCAACGATGCTCAGAAGGTAAGACCTCCTCGACAGAAAGGAATGCGTCAGGTCCAGGCCCGTACTCCTGCAAATACTCAAGAGCAGATACACCTGGCAGCGGACCAGGTCCTCAGAGGGACGTAACAAGATACAGAAAATACGAGCCAACTTGAATACAGTAAACATGCATATAATTTGAAAGTAAATAAGTACGCTGTATAAGACAATCTATATGAATGCAAGTGAGGACAACTTTTCGACGTATGGGCAAGGGTAGGCTACTCGATCTACCTCACAACTCACACACACGTCAATGGACATCAAAAATCGACATACCGCGGGGGTAGCGACCAGCGAGACTCCAGAAATCGACATACCGCGGGGGTAGCGACCAGCGGACACACACGCCCGTAGTGCGAACTATATACTACGGTTTACCAGAGTGGTCAAAAGCCCATACGCCTAATGATTGTCCTCTATGATACTAAGTGCCATGTGTGTGTCAACATATCTAATACATAGTAATGACTGAAAGAAAACTACACATGCAAGAACTATACAGACTGAAATAAATAAACAGAAATATATAAATAGCATGCAAATTACTGTAAATAATTTGGCAAGGTATCTTGCCTGGCAAAAAGCTGCAAAATGTAGTGTCCCAATGTCAACACCAAGAGTCAGAAGCTACGGCCTCAGAATAAACGTCTCCGGATGCTGAAATAAACATCACCAACGTTCCCAGAATGAGCAAAATAGCTAAAAAGCACACCCCTTTCGTCCAATTTGGACACAGGGGCAAAACAATAATTTCAGGCAAAAGTTGGGTCCACGTGTGGCCCACTTTGCACCGAAAAGCGTGCCGAGGGTAACAGTCTCTAAATGGGATAAACTATGGGTCAAACAACTCTAGATGTCAATACGAACTCAACGGTATGTCCAAATTTGGATTCCGATGAGCCGAACAAAATTTGGTCCAAAAGGTCAACTGTGGGACCCGCCAATTGGCGATCTGGTCAACCGTCTCAGAAATACGTGAAAATTGGGTCACAGGACCAGCGCGTTACCACGAGTCCAGTGACGCAAGTTTCGTCGCAATCTGACAAGCGTGCACAAAATACGTGCGAGTTCCACAAAAATTGCGACACGAAATGTGTCCGCGGATACGGCCTGATTCTGGCGCGCACACGCGTCCGAATCAGTCCCCACAAATTTTCACGTGTCCCGTTATGCTGTGTGCACCATTTGGTACACTTGGCACACGGCGGGACGGTCCCGTTTGGCGGGGCGCGCTCCGATCTCCAACTTTTGAAAAACCAGAAAAAGTGGGTGCGCACAGTTTTGTGACGACTACAATTATCTCCACAGCGACTAATGGCACAAGGTTATAATACAGAAAATAAACTAGATCATGTAATCTACAGGTATCAAAAAGAATCATCGAATTAGGATCTCCGTGGTGGGAGATACGAACTCGACAATATGGGTGGTCATTCTGGAATTCTGCGATTGAAGAATTCTGTCAGCTCGGCCAACTTGGGCGCTATTTTTCACCTAGGGGCACACGTTTTCCGAGGTTGGCTATAAAACAGGTATTGGAGAGGGTTAAGAGGAGATCATACCTATAAAAACGGAACAGCGTTTGGATGAACGAGTCAACGGGAAAATACGCCGGAGCGAAGGTGCTTCGAGTGGGAGACTGCAGTTCGCGATGTCGGCGTCGACGGGATGGTTGGATGGCTTGGGGAGGCTTCTCTGGCTGCGGTGACGGCTCTAGATGGGAAAAAGAAGTCTGGAGTTTCTAGGTTAGGGTTTTTGGGAGCTAGCTATATATATATATATATATATATATATATATATATATATATATTAGGGAAAGAGAGAGAGAGATGGATGGATCGGGTTCGGATCCGCGGAAAAAATAGAGGGGGAGCGGAGCAATCCGGCTGCTGGTGCAAATAGGGGTGGGTCCTATTTGGTTAGCAAATATAAAAGGGTAATGCACAGTTGGTCTGCAGCAAAGTTGTTGTGGCAAATTCCTAAGGGGGAGAATAGTTGCTGAAGCATGAGTTGGTTGATTATTATTATTAATATTATATTAGTTATTTTTTTTATTTAATAATTTCTTTTCTTTCTTTCATTTCCTTTCTAAATATATATATACATATATACATTTGTGTATCCATATATATATATATATATTCTCATAAGAAAAATTTATAGATTAGGGTAATGCACATCGTTAGGCTAGCAACAGCTCAAGGGGTCTCCTACATGGAATAAATTCCAAAAAATTCCTGATGGTCCCATAAGTCATCTAAATGTCCGAACACCTAAAATAAAAATTAATAAAAATCTATTTCTCCTATTTAACACATATTTACCATAATTAAACTATTAATTAATAAAAAATTAATAAATACAATCTTTTTTTAAAAATAGGGGGTTTTACATTCTACCCAACTTACAAAAATTTCGTCCTCGAAATTGACACTAACCCATTTCATAATGATAACTATAACTATTACACTACATTGGTATCTAGTAGGACTCCTGAAACTCATGGTCTGCCATTCTAACACTTTGTCATTTATTGACCATCCACTTATTTTATCATCCTCTAACTCGTCTACACTACCCAACTTACAAAAATTCTACTAGTGGTCACCTTCTTTGAAGCTATTGTCTAGATTGTAAGGCAATTATATTTATTGGGTCAAGAATCTTGGGATACCTGTCTGGAATCTCATGACTATGACTTTTTCCCATAACCGTCAAGTATCATAGTCTAATACTGCCTCGCCACCTGGCCAGTATGGCTGCAAGTAATTCGACTACTCTACCATAATCGTCTGGCGGTAACTGTCGCTACCTCGCCAGCGATTTGTCATAGTCATCAGTTCGTAACAAGTGCCTTAGACTCTTTCCTAGGCATAGTCTAAGTTTTAGGGAACACTTAAGGTCTTGACTAACTATTAGGGGTATGATCTAGCTCAAATGATCTAACAATTTCTACTATGCTATATGGTGCTACTTAAGGGTTAAACTACTAAAGAATACAGATATTGTTATAGTGCATATACATATTAAGAACTCATCCTTAGTTATCAAGCATTACTAACACATTTATGTTTAACAAACAAAATAGGGGTGAGGTTGATATCAAACAATTCATAATGGCACGAAAGATATGACTATGATAGGAAGAGTTACGCACGAGATAAGAAATGAATATAAAAGGAGGAGATGAGTCACCCAAGAGGGCGAGATAAGGATAGGGGAAGAATACTACTACTGCTACTCACGTCATCCATTAGCATCGCATGTATGCCATCTGGGTAAAATAGAAATATATCCTTATAACTGCTAGACTAACATATATATAATTCTATCTCTATTTGTGCATCTAAGATCTTGTGTCACAATAGGGTTATGAGTATGCAAAGGCAATTATAACTAAAAGGTCATACCTGTATCTACGGTTTCATGTGTCTGCTCTCCCATACTTGTCATAATGAGTGCTTGGCCTTGTCCTTGGTTGTTCAACTGGGGCCTAGTCCCCTCCATTTGTGCAGACTGTAGAAGCAGTGGTGGGTCCCTTTGGTCTTCTATACTTGAGGGTGTATGCGGTGTTCCTGATTCTACTGCCATAGACCTCTGGTTCTGCTGAGGGCATCTTCGGGTTTGATGGTGACTTGATCCACATATCATGCACAGCCCCAATCGACGATGACAGTCTCTATGAATATGACCCACCTTACCACAAAAGTGACAAGTACGGGGGTCCTTGGTTGGATATGGTGCAGTACTATCTGGTTGCTGGCGTGTCAAAGGATGTCTAATGGGTCCTCCTTGCTGTGTCCTTACTGGTCCTTGGTGACTTCTCTGTTGAATTCCGTTTCCCTTGCTGATGGCCTCCTGGATCCTGGCCTCTGTCAATAACTCGGCATAAGAGATCCGGGACTGTGAGCTAGTATAGTACTGGAGCTCCTGAGTCAGCCCACGGTGAAACCTCTTAGCCTTCTCCAAGTCATTAGGTATTAGGACTGTGCCATACTTACTGAGACGACTAAATTCTGCGTCATACTCATCAACTGTCTTGTCCCCTTGCTCTAGATGGAGGAACTGATCGTACAATGCGTCTCTTATAGTATCCGGGAAGTACTTCCTCTCAAAGCATTCCAAAAATTATTCCCAAGTCTGACGCGTACCCAACTGGCGCTCCATTGATTCCCACCAGTGATGCGCGTTGCCTTCTAACTGAGTCCTCACGCCTATCATCCATAGGTCAGAAGGTAATTGTGATGCCTCTAACAACTTCTTGGTATTGGCAATCCAGTTTGTGGTCTCCTCTGGGCTTTCATTGCCGTTATATGGCTTAGGGCCCATCTGCACAAAGTCCTTGACTGAACCGACCCGAGCTTGTGGTACTGAAGCTAGTGCCTGGGTTGGTACAGGGGCTAGTGCAGCCATTCTCTCAAGTGCTGCCAGAAATTCTAGCCTTTGCTCTGCTGTTTGCTGCCTCTGCTCGGCTGCCTGCTGCCTTTGTTCCTGCATTATCATCTGGAAGAATTGGAACAGCTGTGTCTGGCCATCCTGCGGTGCTAGTGGAGCTAAAAAAGTTCCATTAGGTATCGTGGAGGGGGTTGATGGAATTGGATTGCTAGTCGGTCCATCCGGTCCGGGAAGAAGAGGTGGTGTTGAGGTCACTCCTAGTGATTGGTCGTCGTCCCCTGGAGACGTGTTGTCCCCGGTGGCGGCATGCCCGTTATTCAAATTCATCTCTCTGCAAGAGATGGACGAAGGATTAAGAAGAGTACATGAATCAAGCAGGATGCAAGCACTTAAGTAGGATATGTTGGAAGGAAGGTAAGTTATAATCAAGTATGGATGAGATCTATAATTCTAATCCTAGGTGCAGGCCCGCTCGGTACAGTTACGTAACCGAAACGGCTAACTCGACCTGCATGGGCCACCACAAAAACATGTCACGCCCCAGTCCCAAATACGTAGGACTAGGAACACGTAAGCATGCCAGCCGCATGGATATGGCAACTCCAATATATGGAAACCATAACCCATACGTACGCTGTAATATGAATATAAACTCACATGTGGTATAAATAATGTCACAAGTCACAGATATGCTAATCTCATCCACACAACAAGTCATAGAAAAGAAATACTAAACTAGAATAAGGAGTCTGAAATATCCGAAATAATAGTCGGGTGGAGACAAATCCACTACCAATGACTATATCCAACTAAAATGAGAGAGGAGTATAAAATCTCCAATATAAAATAATGTGAAGGCAGAAGTGTATCATCTAAAAGAATCCATCACTAGATAATCAACGATGCTCAGAAGGTAAGACCTCCTCGACAGAAAGGAATGCGTCAGGTCCAGGCCCGTACTCCTGCAAATACTCAAGAGCAGATACACCTGGCAGCGGACCAGGTCCTCAGAGGGACGTAACAAGATACAGAAAATACGAGCCAACTTGAATACAGTAAACATGCATATAATTTGAAAGTAAATAAGTACGCTGTATAAGACAATCTATATGAATGCAAGTGAGGACAACTTTTCGACGTATGGGCAAGGGTAGGCTACTCGATCTACCTCACAACTCACGCACACGTCAATGGACATCAGAAATCGACATACCGCGGGGGTAGCGACCAGCGAGACTCCAGAAATCGACATACCGCGGGGGGTAGCGACCAGCGGACACACACGCCCGTAGTGCGAACTATATACTACGATTTACCAGAGTGGTCAAAAGCCCATACGCCTAATGATTGTCCTCTATGTTACTAAGTGCCATGTGTGTGTCAACATATCTAATACATAGTAATGACTGAAAGAAAACTACACATGCAAGAACTATACAGACTGAAATAAATAAACAGAAATATATAAATAGCATGCAAAGTACTGTAAATAATTTGGCAAGGTATCTTGCCTGGCAAAAAGCTGCAAAATATAGTGTCCCAATGTCAACACCAAGAGTCAGAAGCTACGGCCTCAGAATGAACGTCTCCGGATGCTGAAATAAACATCACCAACGTTCCCAGAATGAGCAAAATAGCTAAAAAGCATACCCCTTTCGTCCAATTTGGACACAGGGGCAAAACGATAATTTCAGGCAAAAGTTGGGTCCACGTGTGGCCCACTTTGTACCGAAAAACGTGCCGAGGGTAACAGTCTCTAAATGGGATAAACTATGGGTCAAACAACTCTAGATGTCAATACGAACTCAACGGTATGTCCAAATTTGGATTCCGATGAGCCGAACAAAATTTGGTCCAAAAGGTCAACTATGGGATCCGCCAATTGGCGATCTGGTCAACCGTCTCAGAAATGCGTGAAAATTGGGTCACAGGACCAGCGCGTTACCACGAGTCCAGTGACGCAAGTTTCGTCGCAATCTGACAAGCGTGCACAAAATACGTGCGAGTTCCACAAAAATTGCGACACAAAATGTGTCCGCGGATACGGCCTGATTCTGGCGCGCACACGCGTCCGAATCAGTCCCCACGAATTTTCACGTGTTCCGTTATGCTGTGTGCACCATTTGGTACACTTGGCACACGGCGGGGCGGTCCCGTTTGGCGGGGCGCGCTCCGATCTCCAACTTTTGAAAAACCAGAAAAAGTGGGTGCGCACAGTTTTGTGACGACTACAATTATCTCCACAGCGACTAATGGCACAAGGTTATAATACAGAAAATAAACTAGATCATGTAATCTACAGGTATCAAAAAGAATCATCGAATTAGGATCTCTATGGTGGGAGATACGAACTCGACAATATGGGTGGTCATTCTGGAATTCTGCGATTGCAGAATTCTGTCAGCTCGGCCAACTTGGGCGCTGTTTTTCACTTAGGGGCACACGTTTTCCGAGGTTGGCTATAAAACAGGTATTGGAGAGGGTTAAGAGGAGATCATACCTATGAAAACGGAACAGCGTTTGGATGAACGAGTCAACGGGAAAATACGCCGGAGCGAAGGTGCTTCGAGTGGGAGACTGCAGTTCGCGATGTCGGCGTCGACGGGATGGTTGGATGGCTTGGGGAGGCTTCTCTGGCTGCGGTGACGGCTCTAGATGGGAAAAAGAAGTCTGGAGTTTCTAGGTTAGGGTTTTTGGGAGCTAGCTATATATATATATATATATATATATATATATATATATATATATATATATTAGGGAAAGAGAGAGAGAGATGGATGGATCGGGTTCGGATCCGCGGAAAAAATAGAGGGGGAGCGGAGCAATCCGGCTGCTGGTGCAAATAGGGGTGGGTCCTATTTGGTTAGCAAATATAAAAGGGTAATGCACAGTTGGTCTGCAGCAAAGTTGCTGTGGCAAATTCCTAAGGGGGAGAATAGTTGCTGAAGCATGAGTTGGTTGATTATTATTATTAATATTATATTAGTTAATTTTTTTATTTAATAATTTCTTTTCTTTCTTTCATTTCCTTTCTAAATATATATATACATATATACATTTGTGTATCCATATATATATATATATATATATTCTTATAAGAAAAATTTATAGATTAGGGTAATGCACATCGTTAGGCTAGCAACAGCTCAAGGGGTCTCCTACATGGAATAAATTCCAAAAAATTCCTGATGGTCCCATAAGTCATCTAAATGTCCGAACACCTAAAATAAAAATTAATAAAAATCTATTTCTCCTATTTAACACATATTTACCATAATTAAACTATTAATTAATAAAAAAATTAATAAATACAATCTTTTTTTAAAAATAGGGGGTTTTACATGCCCTTATCGGGACAAAATATCGACCTCATAGAGTTCTACGTAAAGCCTGCACATGAAACCAAACTCAAATTAATAATTTTTCAAATTATTTAAATCATCGTAATACACCGTGCGGTACAGGATATTATATGCCTAGGCGTTCGTCTAGTTCCCCGTATACCCGATTATGCATGTTTTGAGGTTGTATAGACATTTTCTGCAATTTTTAGTAGTTTTTTTTTGGATTTTTTATTTTTTTGAACCGCCTACATCTAGATGGTTGTCTAGGTGTTCACCTAGGCGGGCTAGGCGCTAGGCGACGAGTGTCACATCCCGGTTCCCCAAAGTCGAACATCCTCGCTGGATGTGATGTGCGAACCTAAGTTGCGCTCGCACCAGGTGTAAACTCCCTCACCCAAAATAGGTATTTGTGTATATTTTATATTATTATATTTATTATAGATGTTGAATTTATTTAGATTTTAAAATTATTTAGGATTTATTTGGATATATATAGTCTTAATATTAGATAGATGCTAATTTAGTGTTAATAGATATTAATAAGATTTTATAAATTATTTGTATTATCTTTAATTATATTTAAGATTATAAATTATTGAGATAAATTCAAACTCTATTTTAAATTAATTCAAATCCTGAACCTAGTAGGAAATCAACTTCATGCATATCCTATCCTTATTTAAATTCATCATAATCCTATCCAAATTAACCAATCCTAGTCGTATTTAATTAAGTAGTGTCCACCATTATAAATACCTCATCCTTCATATTTTTTTCCCCAAATTCCTCTCTTTTTTGTCCAAAAATAGTCAAAATTCGTCATAAATTCAGCCTCATTTTCTACTAGTTATGACAAATTAAAAAGACGATATCTCCTAGCTCCGGACTCCAAACGCGCTCCAGTTTTTTTTGTTAGAACGATAATGAGGTTAGATTTCTGATTATATAAATTGTTTTTCTAAATTATTAGTATTAAATTCTGGAAAATTCGTAGAGCACAGCATGTCCGAAAATAGACGTATTTTGATGTTTTCGCAATTTCGGGAGAACCCGGAATCAGAATCACGAACCGTTTAAAGTTTCGGAAAGCTAATGTCGAGATCATCGACATATATTTTTCCCAGAATTTAATTCGAAGTATTTACATACTGTTAATTCTGTAGAACTTCTAGGTTAGAATTTAACCATCGGTGCACAATACAAAATTTGTATGTGCCATAATTCCCAAACGAATTTGAATTCGGACGAGCTGTAAATTCCAGCATATTTTTGACGCTGAAATCTACAGGAAATAATGCATGAAAGTTGAGTTTGTGTCGGTTGACTTTTTGGTCAACAGATCGCCTCGATTTGCGTGCCATGAGTCTCGAGTTGATAAAATTCAGTTTCTTTGGACAAAATTTAAGAATTAACATAAAAATCAGAATAATAAGATTAAAATAGGATTTTAGAGTAATTATTCCAGAATTAAATAAATTAAAATAAATTATCTTTTGACGTGATAAATTTGTAATACATAGGCTATTTGGACTGTGACTTGGACTCTGATTCATACCAGCAGCAGGACCCCAGGCAAGATACCTTGCCAAATTGTTTACAGTACTTTGCATGCTATTTATATTTCTTTTTATTTATTTTATTTCTGTATAGTTCTTGCATGTGTAGTTTTTCTCCAGTCATTACTATGTATTAGATATGTTGACACACACATGGCACCTAGTATCATCGGAGGACAATCATTAGGCGTATGGGCTTTTAACCACTCTGGTAAACCGTAGTATATAGTTCGCACTACGGGCGTGTGTCGCGCTGGTCGCTACCCCAGAGGTATGTCGATTTCTGTAGAGTCGCGCTGGTCGCTACCCCAGAGGTATGTCGATTTCTGATGTTCTAGACGGGTGTGTGAGTTGTGAGGCTTAGATCGAGTAGACTACCCTTGCCCATACGTCGAAAAGTTATCCTCATTTGCATTCATATAGATTGTCTTGTACATCGTACTTATCTATTTTCAAACCATATGCATGTTTACTGTATTCAAATTGGCTCGTATTTTCTGTATCTTGTTACGTCCCTCTGAGGACCTGGTCCGCTGCCAGGTGTATCTTTTCTTGAGCATTTGCAGGAGCGCAGGTTTGGATGGTTACATGTGATCCGAGGATGTCTTCTCTTCGAGCTGTGATGGATAGCTGGTATTCTTATATTGTGTTGTGGTGTTGTACTCATATTGTATTTGCTCCTATATTCGAGTTGGTAGTAGATTTATTTCCATCCAACTATCATCCTTAGATACTTCTTATTGAGATCTAGTTTCATAGATACTGGTTATTTATTTTTATATAATTTTAGTGGATGGGATTTAGATTTTACCCTGTGACTTGTATTATATTTTATACCACTTGTGGATTTTATATTCATATTACAGCGTACGTATGGATTTGGTTTCCATATATTGGAGTTGTCATATCCATGCGGCTGGCATGCTTACGTATCCTAGTCCTACGTATTTTTGGGACTGGGGCGTGACACCAGGCAAGCACCAAAATGGCCAATTGACAACTAAGTTATAGAGTCACACAGATAGTCCCCAAATAGAAAAGTTGAATAGACATAGTATAAGATTAAACAAATCTCTTTATTGATATGAAACATAGGTTACAGCGATGCTAGGTCAAATATTATAATTGCTCAAAGCTTTCTCACTCTCTCTCTCTATTACAATAAATTGGTCGAACGGCTTACAACTTGAGAATGATACAAAGGATGATGTTGATGTTTCATATATTATGTCCCATATATGTAAGCTTCAAGGTCCGTCCGTCGTGCACATCCAATACGCCAGAATAAGCTCTAACGCCTTGACGCGCCCAAGCGAACTCCACACCGAACGAGTTACTCCCACACCCTGCAAGTAATCCGGTAGGGTATCATTATATTAAATGGACTAGTGGAGAGGATTTTCACCCACTCAACAAAACCAATCACGTTCAATATGTTTTGTGCCCCAACTTATTATGTTATCTTTTTAATCTTGTTTTATGATCAGTTTCAAGGTATGTAGAAAATATAAGGTATTCGTGTCATAAGCATACATAAATGTCACAAAATGAGTAACATTGTTTTCCTTACCCTCACTTACCATTTATCCTTCCTTGTCCAAAGATACAACAATGTTAACCAAGCATATACTATGAAACAAAGAAAGTCTATGTAAACTTTGAGTATCATTAACGTGTCTCTGCGAAAGATAAAGTGTTACGTGCATCTATTCTCTAAATGTATGGTGTGTCCTGCATCCATTACTTGACTCAAATCCAATAACTCATACGCGAATTGTCGCTAGTGAGCCGACTTAATCTATATGAAGAGGTCACTGGCACCACAAGCCATCATAGACAATAGTTTGGTTTAGACGGCGATGCTTATAGCGCGAGTAGCAAGCTCTGCTACAAACTCCAGAATCCATTAATGCTAGTACTTCAGCTAGCACGACCCTGAGTTTTGCCCGGGATAGAATCGGTCCCAGTGTCCCGACGACCGTTCGCAGGAACCATAAACCTTGTGCTCAAGTTGTCCGTGACTATGCAAGTCTCTTCTCCAATATTTCTATTTGCTCAATCTTTCTCTGAATTTTAAACTTTACTGGGCTCCCTGAGCCATTCCTTCTAAACATATTGTGCTCCCCGAGCCATCTCTTCTTTTTACTTTACTATCTTTATACAGCTCCCGATTCAGGAACTGCCTTGGCTACCTAATGGTCCCAAAACCTTTCTATGTTTTTACCACTGACTAGGAACAACTATTTTGATAGTATTCCTGTTTCAACCGAGTAAACCATAACAAATGCTCCAACCAGTGGCATAGTCGATGTGACATATATTTTGACAATGTAGAAAGAAATTATACTTTACAAGTGAGATAGTATATGTGCCAGGAATAAAACACTTCTACTATACGCAAGTCTAAAACATTATCAATGGTCTATGTCTATACAATGATACAAATTCTATCTCTTTCATCTAAGTTACAATCCATGTTCTAGGTAATATGATATCATATGAGATTATTCCCTTAGCTATGTAGGTTTATCTCGTTTATTAGCATGCATCAAGTGAATTGCCTAGTGAACTAGCAGTATCGTCCATGTTATTAAGTGTAAAGGCCAAGCAAAGACATGTTCATTGGGGCCACCCACCTTAGCGAGGACTTACCTCGACCGAGCGGGACTCCGAGCACGCTGCTGAAAAGCCAAGTCCGAACATCGTTTGTACCAACGCTTCATCTTGTTAGGCTGAGTGGAGCAGGTCGTTACATCGGGTGCCCGTCCGACTAGCGCCTAGCGCTTTTCACAACCTTGACTCTCTCTCTTCAAAATCTTAAAGTTCTTCCCCCTTAACCTCCTCTATTTCCCCCAAAACCCTAATCTTCTTCCCAATCCCCCATAAATTATCTTTCCAATCTTGTTCCTCCATATTCTCCATCATAATTTTAGGTTTGTATTTTTTATTTTATTTTGATAAATATTCTTCCCAATCCTTGTTAATGCCTAAAATATCATAGTCTAGTAACATAAAATGGTTTATGATTCACTTTGTGCGATTTGTTTGAACTTTCGAACACATTTTGGGGATTCAAAGTAATAGAATTTGTCACAGACGCATGTCAGAAAGACCAAGGATTATAGAAAAAATTTACAGTTCTGATTGTTGTCAGGACTGTAGAAATTTTATACAGTCCTGAATACTTCAAGGACTATAGAAACTTTCTACAGTTCTAACATCATACATACATGATTTCTAAAGCTTTTTACAATCCTAGGTTTTACTAAATTTTTATTAGGATTGTGAAATTTTTTGACAGTCCTTCCTATAGCCAGGACTATTAAAAAAATTTACAAGACTGTCAAAATCTTTGACGGACCATCATCGTCCCCATCGTGACTGTAGGTGAATTTTTGAAGTTTGAAACCTTAAAATGGGTTCAAAACTTTAGAAATCCCCCAAAAATAATCATAAACCAATTTTTAGTCCCAAGAAGATGAAATCTATGCAAGAACATGGAACCCTAAGGGTCCGTTTGGTAGGAGAAAAAAGTGGGAGAAAGGAAGATGAAGGAGGGAAAAGTGGAGAGAATGATTCATTTTCTCTTGTTTGGTATGAAAGAAAAAGTGGAGGGAAAGAAAAGCGAAGGGATCATTTTTCCTTCCTAACCTAGAAAATTCAATCCCTCTAAAAGTGGAAGAAAAAGTAGAGACTTATATTAATTAACAATTATACCCCATATGAATTATATTATTTAAAAATTATTCATGAAATTAAAAGGTAAATAAGTATTTTAGCTGAGGATAGAATTGGTAAAACCTATATATTTTACTTTCTTTTCTTCTATTTTTTCTTTCATACCAAACAAAGGAGAGTTGATCTCTTCTTTTTTCATCTCTCCTACCAAACACAAATGAAAAAAATAGTATTTCATTTCCATACGGAAGAAAAATATATTCTACTCATTTTTCTTTCTTCCACTTTTCCATCCTTCCTACCAAACGAAGCCTAATAAATTTGAAATTTGGGAGAGAAAATAAGCAAAAGATGAAAAATAGTAGAAAAAAGGGATATTTTAGCAAATGCTTCTACCCAAAATGTTAAAACTAGTATATACCTCCACTAAAAAAAAAATACCAAATGCTCCCAAAATCAATAAATTCCGTTAAAAAAGTGGGGGCATATCTTAAAATTTTAATTGATCCGTAAAAAGAATAGGGATATTTGCTATTTTTTGTGGGGGTATATGATAGTTTTAACATTTTTTGGGGGGTATTTGCTAAAAAGTTGACTTTTATTGGACAACCCCTAACATTTTTTTCATAGTGGCAAACTGTAAATAAAAGCAACTATTTTGGGCTTGTCCCGAATAAGTTTTGGAAAATTCTACAGGCACTCCATAATTTGCTTAGGACTACCCAATTTATTTTCAGTTTATTTACAAGTTTGCCACTAATTTATTTTGCTTGAGGAGAGTCCATATATTCATATAAAAGCCAATGAATTAATTTCTCCAACCTCTCTCTTCTCCCCATGCTCTCTTCTCCTTATGCTCCCTTCTTCCAAAACCTAATTTCTAATAAAGATCAAAATCTAGACACTAAAGTGAAGATTGGAGATCAAAATCCTAGTCCTACTACAAAAAAAGTTGTAATATTCAACCGTTATTTAGTATGTCATCGATTAACAATAACGATTAAGTTTGTCAAGCATTAGATCCACATATAAATATTGAATTATATGTGTTTAATTTAGGAGAAATGCATCTTGAAGAAATTGGGTCATCTAATACACTTAATCCTCTTTCCGTTATGGTCGAAGAACTCATCAGTTCTTCCGAAGCATGCTTAGTAAAGAATTTGACACTTTATTTTCGGAATATTTGGTCGAATGACTATGGAACTAAATGACAGTCCTATAAATAAGTAGGACTATCAAACAACTGACAATCCTTTTTTCTTATGAGTGTAAGCAAAGTTACAGTCCTGACAAACAGTAGGACTGTCATATTTTCTACAATCCTAGTTATTTTGAGGACTGTTAGAAATTCCTGCAGTCCTAATTTCCTACAGTCACTTCCATTTTAAACCATTTTATTACTTTAATTTTTATTGTAGGGATTATCGTATTTCGATATTGTGGTACCTCCTCCAATTGTCGTTGATGTAGGCAATTTATTCTCGACCGATATTTACTTTGAATCAGACAAACTAGCATTACATTGGTGCATAAAAGTTGGTCGGGAAAACAATATAGTCATTGTAATATCATGATTGGCCCAAAATCGTTCGGGGCACAAAACTATAGATCTTGGATGTACAAAAGGTGGTTTATTCAGGTATCATAGAAAGAAAGATATAGTTTCTCAAAGAAAAGTTTCAAACATAAGCGTTGGTATGAGGAAATACGGATGTCCATTCAAGATATCTATTTTAAACATAGAAGATGTGAAGTGGATAGTCAAAGTGAAGAATGGAATCCACAATCATATTTTTGTCGAAACACTTACGGGTCATCCCTATGTCGGACAGCTGAACAATGTTGAGCGGAAGATAGTTGAAGATTTTTTCAGTTCAGGAGTTGCACCCAAACAAATTTATTCGTTATATGACACAAAGACGAGAATAACAAGTCAACAATGAAGTCAATCTATAATGCAATATCGAAATCAAACTCCAATAGTAAAAAAACAAGAATTGCGGTGCAGCAAGTATTGAAGTTGATTGCCGATAATCATTATGTTATATCTATCATCTTTTCTTACGCGGATACACTACTATGCACTTTGCATATCAATCGCAATATCCAATCACAATGTAAGTTGAAGTTCGAAAAGGTGGATGGTAAAATTGACAAAGTCCTTTGTCGAAGAATTCTATAGTTATTGGAATCATGTATGACGAGCCTGTACAAAAGACAGTTATGATGCGGCATGGTACATATTCAAAGAAAAGTGGGAGACGAGGGAGCCGACATATATTTCTTATATCAAAGATACATGGCTAGAACCGCATAAAGAAGTCTTAGCATGGACTATCTAACCTATGTACTATAGGACATATCGGAAACCACTTTATCATACCAAGGTTGATCGATCATTCTCATATTCCTCCACCTTCAATAATTTAGTATAAACATGCACCATCCGTAGCAATTGCCTGAACGACACCTTTTACGGATAAAATAAATCTCTATAAGAAGTTGTTGAAGATGGAGGAGCCCAAGACATGCCCGTTGGCCACTTTGATGTTCAAATTGACTGATACGAGTGGGCTATTTATATTTTGCACTTTTGTATCATTTTGTATCATTTTATATAATTTTGTCACCTAATTGGTTCAAGTATAATTATGTATCATTTTGTATAATGTTGAACCACTTTTATATATGGTAAATTATATCAATGATAGAAACAAAATATCCATATGAAATTTCCAAAGGTTCAGTGTATCAGTAAAAATGCCATACTATTAGTGTATAATTTAGGACTGTCAACAAAGTTGACAGTCCTACATGATGCTAGGACTGTCAACTTATTGATAGTCCAAATTAAAATCTTTGTCATTACATTTTTTAGCCCATTTAGAACTGTCAATAAAATTAACAGCCCTACATGATGTTAGGACTGTCAACTTGTTGACAGTCCTAATTGAAACTCCATGTCTTTATATATTTTATACCCTATTTGACAGTCCTACATGATGATAGGACTGTCAACAAGTTGACATTTCTAAAGGAAACACATTTGTCATATATATTTAGCCCCTAAGCCTTTAGGACTGTCAACTTGTTGACAATCCTACATTTGGTTAGGACTGTCAACTTGATGGCAGTCCTAAAGGGAACTCCTCTGTTAGTATATATTTAGCCCCACCCTCCCTCCCTAAAAAAAATTAGGATTGTCAACAAGGCAGTCCTAAAGGGAACTCCTTTGTTAGTATATATTTAGCCCCACCCTCCCTCCCTAAAAAAAAAATTAGACAGTCCTACATTTGGTTAGGACTGTCAACTTGATGACAGTCCTAAAGGGAACTCCTCTATTAGTATATATTTAGCCCCCCAAATTTTAGGACTGTCAACAAGTTGACATTCCTAAAGAAAACTCCTCTGTCAGTATATATTTAGCCCCCAATCCTTTAGGACTGTCAACTTTGTTGACAGTCCTAACCAAATTTAGGACCTACATTTATTAGGACTGTCAACTTGATAACAATCATAAAGGAATTGTGTCAAAATATATATTGACAGTGAGTTCCAATTAGGATATCATCTTGAGGACAGTTCTAGCATTAATTTGGACTGTTATGTTTGTGAAAGTCCAAAAATATGACAGACCCAAAATGCCAAAATATGACAGAACGTTACAGAAGTTCCATACCAAAATATGACTGAAGTTTCATACAAAAACATCATAGAATAAGTTGTCACACAAGTTTGATCACAAAATATCATAGAATCACAAAACATTATAAAATTTTCATACCATAAAACATTATACAAGTTTGATTATAGAAGTTACATACAAACAAAGTTTCATACCAACAATATCCCAAAAAATAACTACAACCAAACTAGTTATCATTTCTTCTTTTCGAACACTGCTTCCTAGTTGTCATGAAGTCAAATTATGTAACAGAGCTGTTGATGTTTTCCATCTCTTCACTTATTTCTCTGTAATTTTGGTCCCGACGTGTGCGGAGATATTTTCCCAAAGACTTAACATTTTTAGCCTGTTATGACACGACAAAAAATAGGTTAGTTTGTAAACAATTACAAATCTTTCAAATCTATAAATTATTTTCTCACCATATTAACCAATACAGTATACAAGATATTTTTGGCGGGAAGAGGTGCTAGTACTCCAACAACATTGGGTTTTGGTATGGCAGGGTCCAACAACTTTGGATGTCCGACATTAGTATAGTATGTCATGTAGGCGTCACTGTAGTACGATATCTCAACCACCACTTGTCTTTCAGAATCTCCAATAACATTCGTTGCCACTCGATGAAGAAGTCCAAGACCCAGTTGAACAGGGTCGGGATATAGTTCAAGGGTTTCATCCCTCCAGGAGCACTTATTAATTTTAATGTGCGCCTCGGTACCATTTGTATGTAACCAAACTGACGAAGTACTCTATCAGGCATATAAGGCTCCTCGATATCATGGCAACTTATAAGATCGTAAAATAAAGCTATTAGTTGTAATGGGAAGCTACTCTGTCGTAGATCCCGATATAGATGTCATACTACCTGGAGCATAATTTAGTAAATTAGTACAACCCAAAAGAATCTAACAAAAAATATGCTCTCTTCTCACCTCTTCTACCTCCAAATCTTTAATTGTGTTGTGTATAGTAACCAATTTTTTAACACGTTTGGCATCAGCCAAAGTTGGCTTCCATCGGCATATTCTAGGAAGCTGCTCGTCATAGTGTCGATTATCCTCAGCCCGCTTCAGCATCAAAAAGTGCTCGTATATCCATACATGTACGTATATTAGAATAGTCAATAATGTAACAACAAAATATCATATTATGTATAGAAAAAAAGGAGCAAAGATATTTCTTTACATAGAGTAGAGTCTGGCATTCTGCTATTGTCTTCGTAATGACGCGAGATATTGCACCAAGCTCACGGTAAAGGTATATTAGTATATTGCTTCTCCAAGAAATTTCATCAACGGTATCGACGTCGAGAAAATTCAGTAGATATCTGGCATGAATTAAATTTTTGGACTTGTCCAGAATGTCGACAGCTCCTAAGACGAAAAGCATGTAAGCACGGGCCACCATATCGATATTTTTGCCTTCGGCCTCCTTGTCTTTGAATGTCTCCTCCAAATATTTCAAAGGAAGACCATATGACTTCTTGAAATCTTGAAGGGTTCTAAAACTACTATACTCAACTCCAAGAGAATATGATACAAAGCTTATGATGTGTTTGTGCCATGATAATTCCTTCTCATTAAATAGATTATTCATCATGATCCGACCTTGGACATTGAGGCCCAATATGTGATATATGTCATCTAAAGTAATCGTCATCTCCCCCATTGGGAGATAGAAAGTGTTGGTCTCTGGATGCCAGTGTTCTACGAATGCTGATATAAGTGCAGTATCCACCATCTGGTATGCGTACTTGGCCAAATTATGCAAACCAATAGGAATAATTTTGTTCCTAACTGCTTCCCCTAATCTGTCAAACTTTCCGCTACTACACTTCCTCTTGTGGTTCACGACCGTCGTGAACATACGATAAGTCCTCTGAAAAGTTAACAATCAGAGGAAATTAGCTTCTTGAAATATATAATAATCTAAATCAAAACTTAAATTTTCATAACGTAGTATACATACCAGTTCTTTCCATATTTGAAATATAATATGGTTCTCGAACGACAACAACATAGAGCAACCTTCTGGACGAGTGGAAATTGGACTAGTCAGCCGTTGAGAAGGTCCTGAACAATAATCTAGATGAGTTTCGACAATAAGAACGTCTTCATCGGAAGAGGAACAGACAGAGGAGTAGTAGGAGCCACATATTCATCGGAAGAGAAAGAAGATAGAGGAGTAGGAGGAGCCAATTTCTTCAAACGAGACTTGCGCGGTGGTGCAGTGACTTGTCTATGTGGCTCGGGTTCTGCGATAGTGATTGGTCTCTCAACCACACGATCCATATTGCATTCCTTACGCACCGATGCTATGGGTATTTTTTTTCACAGTTACCGATTTACTAAAAAAGAAAGAAAGAATTTCAGATATACAGATAAACAACTGGGACTGTAAGAAAATTATGCAGTCTAATTTATATACATGACTGTAGAAAATTTTATAGTCCATATATAATACACGACTATAGTCTTTCCTACAGTACTACATATATAATAGGACTGTAGGCTTTTCTACAGTCCTATATATATTATAGGACTGTAGAATTTGCCTATAATCATGTAGGTTTGAAATACGAAAGTCGACGTTGTTCAATTTTTTAAAATCCTAAGTTTAATTTTTAGGGTTCATCAATTCCTATATTAACCCTAAATTAGTTCTAAACTAATTTATCTAACTATTTTAGGCATTAGCAAGGATTCATGATAATTAAATCAAATTTACACATAAATAAAATCAAAACCCTTATGGAGGAAGAATATTGGATACATACATAGATTTTGAAGAAGGTTTTGGTGCCATTGCTTGGAATTGGAGGAGTTGGAGAGAAAGGGGGAAGAAATTTTGAATAAGAAAAGAGATTTGGAAATTTGAAGAGAGAGAGAGAGAGAGAGAGAGAGAGAGAGTAGAAATTTAGAATGAAGGATTTTCGAAAGGTTTGGGGGGTTAGGCTGTCCTAAGTAAATTTTGGGTTGTCCTCAATAAAAATTGTAAAAGCCTGGGTTATCCTAAAGTAATGGACAATCCTAAGAAAAATTTAGAGTGCCTTTAGAATTTCCCTAAGTTTTGTAGTAGCCTTTTTGGTGGTTCCATTATTAAAGGCCTTTGATAAAGGCACTACAAAAAAGACTCAGGACAGCCCAAAGTTTTACCCTTGATATTACAAGTTTGCCACTCATAAAAGTTGCTTAGGGCTGCCCATACCAACCTATATAGTTACAACCATTTGCTCAAGTCCCAAAATATGAGAAAAAACTAAAATCTGGTTCCATCATTCTCTCAAGTTCCAAAACCTAAATCTAAGTAGGAATTGGATTATTGTGGTCCCAAGTGGAAAAAAATTTAGACTTGGAAGAAAATTATTTCTTAAATTCGGTATATTTTCGATAACCTACGATGAATTAGTTTCTCAAGCATTCGATTATCACCTTATTCTTCATATTTATTCGACCATTGTAGGAGCCATGCCCAAAATTATCTTTGACGAAGCAATCGGATAATGCAATCCATTAAATCTGCACTCTGCTCCTTCTAAAGAATACCCCGGTTGTTCCGAAGCACCTTCGGTACGTAAATGACAACCATATTTCAACAATGATCATGTTAGGACTGTCTAAATTATGACAGTCCTATATAAATATAATAGTTTCATAATCTATATAGTCCTTTATATTGAGTGGAGTGTCATAATTACTACAGTCCTGATTTGGAAAGTCATATTATCTTCAGGACTTAGAACTATTGACAGTCCATTCAGTACATAGGTCTATAAAAATTATGACTGTCCTAATTTGGACAGCCAATAATTTGTAAGTTATTAATTTTTAATTTATTTTATATTAGTTATAGGACCTACATTGTACAGATGTTGTGGTACATCCTGCTATTGGGTTTGATGTGGAGAATATATTCTCAACAGATATTCGCTTTGCATCTCATGAAGAAGCATTAAATTGGTGCAGAGAAGTTGGAAGACAATATAACATAGTCATTATCATTGCAAGATCGATCAGATCTCGGTCGGACAAGAAGTATTTAGAGCTGGGTTGTGAAAGAGGCGATATGTTTAGGCATCATGGGAAGAAAAATTCAGTTGTTGACAAAAAAGTCCCTAAGAAAAAAGTTGGGACAAAAAAATATGGTTGTCCATTTAAGGTGTTGATTGTAAAAGGTGAAGATGTGAAGTGGATAGTCGAAGTCAAGAATGGAAAACATAATCATCCTAGTACAAAGACACTTAAGGGTCATGCGTACGTGGTACGGTTGAACAAGGATGAGAGAAAGTTGGTTGAAGAATTGTCCATTTACGGAGTTGCACCCAAAAAAAATTTTCTACCGTACGACAAAAAAAAGATGAGAACAAGTCAACCATGAGGATGATCCATAATTCTTTAACGATACTGAAATATAATAGTATGAAAGAAAGAATGGCGATGCAACAAGTATTAAAGTTGCTTGGCGAGTATCACTATGTGGAGTACCATAGAAGATATCTAAAAAATAATAAACTCCTTTCATTATTTTGGGCTCATCCTGATTGCACACACTTGGCCAGGTTCTTCACAAACGTATTGGCCTTTGATTGTACATATAAGACTAACAAGTTCAAGATACCTCTTTTTCACATTGTCGGATTTGCATCTACGGGGAAAATATTTTCAATCATTTTTTATTTTATGAAGAATAAGACAGTTGAGGATTACACATGGACGTTAAGGAAACTATAATCCATTTTCACAGGATACAAAGAGGCCTCTATTTTTGTTACCGATAGAGAATATGCCCTGATAAATGCTATAAATATCGTATTTTCTCGCGAGCATAGACTACTATGCACTTGGCATATAAATTGGAATATCCAAGCTCAATGCAAGAGCAAATTTGAAAAGATGGATGGTAAAATTGACATGCTTCGCTTCGAAGAATTTTACATTGACTGAAATCTTATATGGCAAGCAAGTACCAAAGACAGCTATGATACAGCATGGTACATGCTCAAACAAGACGAGTAACCCGACATACATTTCTTATATCAAAGATACTTGGCTAGAACCATATAAAGAATATTTTATCATAGTATGGACAAACATGGTGAAATATTATGGCACATCATTACCAACCGGGTCAAATGATCATACTCAAGTTAGAAAAGCCATATACGGTCATCGTTCGATAATTTTGTCTTCATTTGGCAATCGATTCATTTGAAGATTATTTCAACGGTGAACGAGAATGTAGCATCATTTGAGATGAGCCACAATATTGTAAAGCATGAATATAAGCATGAACACCTCTTGGATACTTTAATCCATGTAATATCTCACAAGGCATTGGGCTTATTATTTGAAAAGATTGGTAGGTCGATGTTCATTGGTTTTGATCCCGAGGTTTATGGTTATTTATATCGATATTCGCTCGACCTTCCTTGTGCACATGAGATTAACGAATACCGCCGTCAATCTATATATATTTCCATCAACGTTGGATACAGTTGTCGATCATGCCGATGGTCAAAGGTCACAATAATTATTTTCTTTGCCACAAGTGAAACTCCTTCACGCAAGATGGTGTGTCGCACCCAAACCGGAGAGGAAATCAATTAAGGTTAAAATCCAAGAACTTGCTAGCCTGGCAACTACTTGATTGCAAGAGCCATCTGTTGTTAGAGCTCCTAAGGGAAGACTATTTTCAAGAATCATTAGAGCAAAAAAAAAATTAGAGTCAACTAAAAGAGATACATCCTGGTTTGAGCATATTGAACGCAATTTAGAGCAAGCTAAGTCAACGTTGGTTATTGAAAGTGTGGTAATTTTGAAGAGGAAGAGTAAATTGAATGTTCGAAGAAAGAAACATAAAACGAATGATGCAGTCACGACCGATGATTCATACGGTCTATACATTCATCATTTCCTACCTGAGATACGAGATTTTATTTGGTCTATTGTTGATGTTCCTAAGGATGGCCATTGTAGATTTTATGTACTTGCAAGACATCTTGGCTATTCCGTTGAAGACGGATGGAGACAAGTTAGGATAGAGTTGTACGAGGAGTTGGAGTCTCGTCTTCCCTTCTATAGGCAGATACTCGGCAAAGAAATTATTGAAGATTTATTGGCAAGCATATGTATTCTCTAATAGGTATAAGATACCAATTGTAATTATCTTAGAAGGCATTAACAATACTTCTTTCCAATATGTTCTCCGTCGGCCGAACACAGACTATCCAACCTATGGTCAATAGGAATTGTCGGGCAACACTATTTCATCCCGAGGTTGATCAGGCATTCTCATATTCCTCCACCTACTAAGCTTTAGTATAAATATGCACTAGTCGAAGAGATCGCCTGTACGATACCTTACATGGATGCATGTCACGCCCCAGTCCCAAAATACCGAGGGACTAGACACGTGGCAATGGCCAGCAGTACGCACCGATGGACAAACCCAATTTAATGGATTCATCAGGGCATACTTAAGCTGTAAAATCAAGTCTACGACAACAGGCACAACTAATCTCATCCACACAAGATATAAAATATGATCCACATAATAAATAAGGAATATAAATCATCAGCTAGTCTCAACAAATGCTTCGGGGAACAACCCGTTAAATATCTGATACAATGGTTCAACATACCAGAATATAAATGACTGAAATAATAAATACTGAGCAGGAAACATGAATGCTCAGGAAAAGTCTTCGGCTAACACCTCATCCTCGGATGGCGGTACGGCTCCTGGATCAGCTCCTGTTGCGGTCCCGTATACCTCGGGATAGATCTCGTCCTCAAATCCTGGGGACATAATCCATATCCAGGTCCTCAGGGGACATAGTAAGGTACATAAAATATACAAGCCAGAATATAAGCAGTGTAGAAAATAATGAGATAAATAGGGCAAGTAAGTAACCATCTATGTGAAAATGCAAGTGAGAGCAGCACGAGTACTCATGCTGAGCCACTACAAGCTCTGTGTCGGGGAGCCGATAGCGGTAATAACACGTTATGTGCCTAGCTCTGCTACGAGAGTCTACGGCCTCACAATAGTAGTAGATATATATAGAAAACAGCCTGTAGCCTGTGTGTCTCTCCCCACCCAATGTAACCACGCATATCATGACCATAACGTCTCATGTCCATGTCAAGCAGGATCATAGCTAATGCAACAAGTCATATGTATCTATGAATATAGTATCTCTGTCAAGCCATGTATCCTATACAGAATCACCACGAATAACTCGGGAATATCCTGTCTCATGAATGGTGTCAAGTGTCCTGGGTCATATGGTACTCGGTAAGACAAGTACGAGAATATAAAGTGTCACGAATGTCTATCTCTATATGACAATACACAACGCCGGTACGGTATTGGCACCCGACTATTAATCGGACGCTAAGTAAGTCACACGGTCCTAGGTGTAGTGCCTCAAATCCCGATCCGACCGGGATGTGAACTATATAATTGGGCTTGTGGCTAGTCCGTCAGAGTATGCTTAGATCTTCGGCATCTTCTTGCCTCGAACGAAATGCGATGATCCTTTCCAACTCATGGAAAGGCCTCTATTGAAATGAGTCCAATAGTTTTCGTGTTTGGTTGCTTGGTTTTCTTGATTGCCGCTTTGGGATTTGGATTTGGTGTTGCTTTCGATTTGCTTGGTTTTTGCTGCTGGTTTTATTGATTGGAGCTTGAATTTTGGGGAGTTCGGCAAGGAAGGATAGGCAAGAAATCTAACTCGGTGCTCGTGCTGTTGCAGGTCCGCGTAACTGACGTTTGATCGTCGCTAGGCGGGATTCCTTGTTTCAGCAACTTTCCCCTTAACCAGTGAGTGGTTTGGTCCCTTCTTTCCTACTTCTTCACGCCAACATCTCTAATGTTTCAAACGTTCACTCGATGATGCCCGGTTGGACGCCTAGGGAAATGCTTAGCCACATGCATGCCAGCCACTAAGAAAGGAACATGGGAATTGTAGACTAATTTTACTATATGCTTGCACATCTTATAACTTGAGTTGGTTGGAATGGGAAGTTGGCTGTTGGTTGCGGCCTGGTGCCTCGGATAGAGTTTGGACCCATGGGATATCAAAATCGAAATACCGCATTGAGAAAATTATGAACTGTTGCATGAGATATATATTGCTGCTTAACTTCTTTTGTTTAATTCGATGCATTGTATGAGATATGAAATATTCATGCTTTTGCATGGTCTGGGACAACTTGTGCACAAGGTTTATCATTTCCTCGAAACGGCTTTCCGGGGTACTGGAACCGTATCGATCCGGAGGGAAATATTGATTCGTGTTCGTCACGATGCATTGCGGGACCTCCAGCGGGGCTTGCTACCCGGGCTGATAGGGCGCGCCGTTAATGCTTGGAATATGTCCCTAAGGTGTCGATCACACCAATGACCGCATAGAATAGAACACATGCTAATTTATTGTCTTGTGCAGATGGTAAGTATACTTGTGTTTCGTTGCAGGGAAGGTGTGCATCGGTTGAGTAAGCAATCGATGCACTGGTTGGATTCAATGCTATTTTCATTTATATCAAAACATGCAACTAATATGAATTGAAGTCACTTGCTTCTTTATAGAAGTAATCTTAATGCATGCTCGCCCCTAATAAGCTAGTGTCGATTTAGTCGAGTGGGATTCATCCCGCTCACCAGTACAAGTTGAGTACTGACCCACGTTGTGGGCAACTATTTCAGGCACTCAGACGGTGCAACGCTAGTGGATAGACGAAGAGGCGTTAGGAGCACCTCTATTTTGAAGTATAGTTGAAGTCAGATCATTTTGGAGGCTTGGACTTTCAACCTATACAAGGGCGTAATGTATGGACGACGGGGACTATCTGATGGAGCGCGCCCTGCATTTTGAGTTATCTTTTCTAATGTAATTCAAGTAGCCGAGAAGGCGCATCAATGTAGACTCTATGTAAATTACTCTGAATTATCAATGAAAAAGCATATTTTCTTCCTGCACTTGTGTTCAATTATCTGTGAATGTGTCTTCTAAATTGTGTTTCAAAGTGGGTTCCTATAACTGTAAGTTCTTGCCTTGTACGAGCGCAACTCCAGGCTCGTACGGCATCACGCCCCAGCGAGGACGAATCGGTTCCGTGAAGGATCCAGCGAGGACGATTGACCCTTTCGGGATCGGGGCGTGACACTAGGTTAAGCATGCACAATAATATAATAAAGCAAGAAAAATAGGTAACAATACTGCAGAGTTTGGCAAGGTACACTTGCCTGATGTTTGAATATCAACAGTCGTCCCGGTATCAGTGGATCATGTGGGTACTACTCCAAAAGCTGTAATAAACATCACCAACCGTCTTAGAAGATGTCAAATAGCTAGAAACGCCCGTCCTTAAGTCCAATTTGGACACAAGGGCAAAAATGATATTTTCGTGCCAAAGCGGGGTCCATATATGGGCCACTTTGCACCGGAAAGCGTGTCAGGGTCAAAGGTCTTCAAATTCCTCAAACTCAGTGTCTAAAAGTCAAGAACGATGATACGAACCCAACGAAACTTCCAGAATTGGATTCCGATGAGCCGATCACAAAATCGCCCGTCAAGTGGAGCCTGTGGGGCCCACGATACGCGATTTTGTCAACGTTCTTAGAATCGGACCAAACTTGGGTCACAGGACCAGCGTATCGCTTCGAGTCTGAGGCACAAGTTTCGTCTCGATCCGAAGTGTGTACACAAAGTTACAACATGTTCCAGAAAGGACGGATATGGGACGGTGTCGGCGGATATGCGTTGATTCCGGTGTGCACGCACATCCGAATCGACTTCTGCGAAATCTCACACGACTGTATCAATGTTGCCCACGTTTTGGTAAAGACCGCGTGCGACCAAGTCATCCCGTTTGGCGGAACGCACTCAGTTCCGGGGTGAAACAGGGCGTTGTTTTTCCTGTTTTTGGATCGCGGTGTGCGATCACCACAGGACGCGATGCACCGAGCGGGTTGCACGGGCACCGAGAGGGTTATATAGTTTACGCGTTGCAACTGACGGAATTGAAAACAGAGTTACGAGGTGAGAGAAAATAATACCTGAACAGGGCTCCGTGAAGGCTGATTCTCACGTGTCCGAGCGTCAACGTCGTGTCCTGCGATCGAGTTGCTGTGTCCTGTGCGTCCAGGCTAGGGTTCCGATCGTGACAGCGGCGGGGGCTTCGCTGGAGGGGGTCGGTCTCGGGGTCGACGAGGTCGACTAGGCGGCGACTTCTGCAAAGTCGGCCGGAGCCTCACGCGGGCCGGAGTGGGTTCACGCGGGCTGGAGCTCGGATGGAGTGGGCTTGGTCGACGACGGCGCCGGAGTTAGGGGTCGACGACAGCGCCGGGGAGGACTGGGCGGAGGCGGTGATGGGGTGAGGGGAGAAAGATGTCGAGGGGGGTGGGGAGTGCGGCGGCCTGGGGAGTTAGGGGTCGACGAGGTTCGTCCGCTGTGGCGGAGCCGAGTCGGGGTCTGGAGTCGAGCGGCGGGTACGGGCGGCGTTAGGGTTCAGATCAGGGCGGGAAGCGGCGGCTGGAGAGAAAGAGAGAGGCGGCTGCTTAGGATCTCGAGGAGGCGGCTGCCTAGGGCACGAACGTCGAGGCATCCTGATAGGTCGCGCCGCCGGGTCGGAAATACTGTTCCGACCCAAAATGGAATTAGGGTTCGGTTAGGGTTTCGGGTCCGGGTCGGGTTTGTCTCAGATCCGACCCGACCCGCTAGGCTGGGTTTGGCCTGGTTCGGTTCAGTCTGGTTTGGTTTGGTTTAATCAGGGTTGGTTTGGTTTAACAATCCAATAGTTTTTAAGGCTTTAAACGCGTCTCCGGAGTCCAATAAACTCACCGAAAAATACCACATGTCCGGTTTTCCATTTTACACCATAAAATATTATTTCTATAATATTTTAACACCAATTAACAGTATTTAAAAATTTTTAACTCCCAATTACCTTGGTTCTTCATCCAGAAAAATACCGAAAAATTGGGGGAAAATTATATTAAAATTATTCTGAAAATCAGGGTATTTACAATGCAATAGTTGTCTATAAAAAGATGATGAAGATGGAGGATCCCAAAATCGTAGCGAAGGACTACTATGATATTGTAATCGATTGATACATCTTACACTTTTGTATCATTTTGTACTTTTATATACAATAGATATGACATATAACATTTTGTACTTTTGTATCGTGATAGTGCAATAGATATTGACTATTAAAAAAATAAAATAAAATAGAATATTTTGTACTTTTGCTTGTATGTTATGCAATGAGTCCTGTCTTTTGAAATTTTATATGTATGTTGAAAGAAATATAGTAAAAACTAGGACTGTCAATATTTTGAAAGTCCTAAATGTAATTAGGACTGTCAAAATCTTGACATTCCTAGTTTTAATTCTTTGTCCTTCATCATATATATAAAAGTTCAACAGACACCCAGTAAAAACTAGGACTGTCAAGATTTTGACAGTCCCAAATGTTATTAGGACTGTTAAAATCTTGATATTCCTAGGTTTAATTCTCTGCCCTTTATCATATATACAAAAGTTCAAAAGATACCCAATAAAAACTAGGACTATCAATATTTTGACAGTCCTAAATTCTATTAGGACTGTTAAAATCTTGACAGTCCTGGTTTTTATTTTTTGTCATTCATCATATATATATATATATATATATAAGTTTTAGTAAAAACTAGGACTATCAAGATTTTGACAGTCCTAAATGCTATGAGGACTGTCAAAATCTTGACAGTCCTAGTTCTAATTCTATGTCCTTCATCAGATGTATAAAAGTTTCAGTAAAAACGAGAACTGTTAAGATTTAACAGTCCTAAATGCTATTAGGACTGTCAAATCTTGACATTTCTAGTTTTAATTCCCTGTCCTTCATCATATATATAAAATTTTCATTAAAAACTAGGACTATATACTATTAAGACTATCAAAATCTTGACAGTCCTAGTTTTTATTCCATGTCCTTCATCATATATATAAAAGTTTAAAAGACACCCAGTATTAGGTGTCTTTTGAACAAATTAATTTTTTACCAATATAAAAGTACAAATATAAGATGCTCCAAATGTAAGATGCTAAAAAAGACACCAAAAATTTCAAGTTACAACCAAATTTCAACTTAAAATTTTAACATGTCAAAGTTACAACCAAAATTTTAAGCTTGCTAACAAAGTTCGACAACACCCACATGAATTAAAATATGGCCTAAACTTTATGCCGCCTCTTTGTACGTTGCTCCCTATTATCCAAGAAAGGAAAATCATCCGCGTTGTCGATGTGTTGTAGCTCCTCATTGATTTCCATATAATTTTGACCCTGGCAACTGACGAGACTTTTTTCCAACTTTTTTGCTTTTCTACCCTATTGATGACAATACAAAAAATTTGTTAGGTTATAAATATTTACAAACCTTCAAAGTGAATAATTTATCCCTCACCATCTTGACCAATGTAGTATACAAGACTGATTTGGTGAAAAGATCTACTGGTACGGGAATAATATTGCCTCCGCGTTTGAACAACGTAGGTAGTACGACACCAACGTAATAGGCGATGTAGTCGTCGCTACAGTCCGTCATATTAAATATCGCTTCTCGTTCAGATTCTCTAATAACATGACGTTGCCACTCAGTGAAGAAGTTTGAGACCCAGTTGAATGACGCAGGAATATAGTTTAGGGGTTTTGTATCTCTCGGAGTACTTATCATTTTAAATATGCGCTTCAGTACTGTTTGTACATAGCCAAACTGATGGAGCACTCTATCAGGCATATAAGACTCACTACAAGAAAAATAGCTTTTCTTGACGGTTTATTTCTTTACGGTCATGCTAAATCGTTAAGTAAAGATATTATCTTGACGGTTTTATGTATACGTCAAGAAAATACCCTTTTTATAACTATTTTGTCACGCCCCAATCCCAAAATATGTAGGACTTGGAATACGTAAGCATGTCAGCCGTATGTTTATGTCAACTATAATATATGGAAATTGTATCACATACGTATGCTGTATTATGAATAATAATTTACAAATGGTATAGATTTATGTCATAAGTCACAGGGCATATCTAGATCTCATCCACAGAATCAAATAACCAATCAACTATATAACTGAATCAAGTATAAAATGCTTGATAAGAACAAGTAGTTGGGTGGAGACAAATCCACTATCAAACTAGAATATAAGAGAAACCAAATAAGTACATCTAATGAACAATGAGACTCGAAGAGAAGACCTCCTCGAAAGAGAGAATAGTAGCAAGTCATGATCCGTACTCCTACAAATAGTCAAGATCGTCTACACTTGGAAAGGGATCAGGTCCTCAGAGGGACGTAACAAGATACATAGAAGCATGCCAATTGAATATAGTAAAATATGCATAATAGACAAAAAATATATAAGTACGATGTACTAGACAATCTATATGAAAATGCATAGTGAGGACAACCTTTCGACATATGGGTAGGTGTAGGATACTTTATCTATCTCACAACTCACATACACGTCCATGAACATCATCAGCCGTCATACCATGAGGGTAGCAACCATCGCGACACCAGAAGCCGACATACCGCGAGGGTAGCAACCATCGCGACACAACTACCGTAGTATGCGCTAGTTACTACGGTTTACCAGAGTGGGTAGCCCATACGCCTACTGATTGTCCTCTCCTCCCATGATACTATGTGTCAAGTGTGTGTCAACATATATAGTATATAATTATGACTGAAAGAAAATACATATATATTAAATATATAAAAATATGATAAGTATGCAAGGTACTATAAGCAATTTGGTAAGGTATCTTGCCTGACAAGAAAGCTACAAAGTGTAAGCGTCCAGACGTCAAGCACAAGGGATCAGAAACTATGGCATCAGAATGAACGTCTCCGGATGCTGAAATAAACATTACCAACATTTCCAGAATAAGCGAGCTAGCTAGAAAATATTATCCGTTCGTCCAATTTGGACAATGGGACAAAACGATAATTTTAGGTCAAAGCGGGGTCCACATGTGGCCCACCTTGCACCAAAATGTGTGCGAGAGGTAAAGGTCTCTAAATGGGATAAATTATAGGTCAAACAAATTCTAAACGTCGATACGAACTCAACGGTATATGCAATTTTGGATTCCGGTGAGCCGATCACAAATTTTCCCTTCAAGTCAACTCGTGGGGCTCGCGAATAGGTGGCTTGGTCAACTATCTCAGAATCGAGTGAAACTTGGGTCACAGGACCAGCGTGATACCAAGAATCCAATGGCATAAGTTTTATCGTATTTTGACGAGCGTACAAAAAGTGGGGTGGTATTACTCCGTATCATAAAATCTTAATTTTAAATTACCAAATTTTTGGTTATTTTGGAGGTCGAATAATTTAACAGATAAAATAAATTAATAAAAAGTAAAAGAATAGTTAAATTTTTGGTTATATTGGGAAGAGAACCTTTTAATTAGATTTTGAAAATGTTAAACAGATTAGTGGCAAATTAGGTATGAACATGGAGGTTTGGATTAAAATTCTGGACTGTTTTTGGTCAGTTTTTCGGCCAACTTTCGGTCAATTTTTCGACCAATCTAGGGCACGAAAACTCGTCCTACTTGAAGAAAACCCTAGAGGGTTAGGTTGTGAACATACACGAACAAACTTCTCGCAAAAAGAATCAAAGATGAGGGAGATATGATACCTTAAAGTAGGGACGGAACTGCGTTGCTGTGCATGCGTGTCAGGCGCGAGCGGGTGGAGGCGGACTGCGTTGCTGCTGCACGACGTCGCCGGCCGGTGCGTCGGGGTCACCGGCGGTCGATCGGTCGGTCGGCCGGCGCTAGGGTTTGAGTTTGTTAGTTGGTTTATGTATGTGTGTGTCTATATATATATATATATATATATATATATATATATATATATATATATATAGACCGAGAGAGAGAGAGAGAGAGAGAGAGAGAGAGAGAGAGAGATGGGGAGAGCGGGGAGATGGGATTGCTGGGGGGGGGGTGGTATTCTGTTGTGAGGGGAATAGGATTAGCTTAGGGTTTAGTTAGTTTTAGTTATTAGGTTTAGTTATTATCCCTTTTTTTTTCTTTTCTTTTCTTTTCTTTTTCTTTTTCTTTTCTTTTTCTTTTTCTTTTTATTACTTTTACTATTATTATTATTATTATTATTATTATTATTATTACTATTATTATTATTATTACTATTGTTATCACTATTATTATTATTATTATTATTATTATTATTATTATTATTATATATTTATATATATTTACATATATAGATGAGATTAAAAAAATCTAAAAATAATATTTGTACACAAAATAAATTCTAGAAAATTTATCACCTTTAAACAAGACTCCAATAATAAAAATTATTTTATGGAATAATTTAAAATGGGTATTTATATAAGTAGATTAATCAATAAAATTTATTTTCTAATTAACTATAAAAATATTCTAAAGAAATTCAATAATTTAATAAAAATTTAAAATTTTAGGGGGTTTACATATTTGGCAAAATTTTACCATAATAGTTGACGATTTTAGAGGAACCGTCAAGGAAAACTATTTTATTTATTGACGGTTTGTTGATAACCGTCAAGTAATATATGTGCGAAAAAATTATCGTGCACATTTCAGCAATCATTTTAATAATTTTTTTGAAAGTTTTTTTTACTGTATCATTTATCTTGATGGTTGCGTAAAACCACAGAAACTGCTCCTATAAGGAAAACAAAACCCTCTTTCTCACACAAACGCTCCTAAAAGTGAAACCCTCGCTCCCTTTAAAAAAAACTCTCTAGAGTTCTTTCATCTCCCTCATCCTCCTCACTCGATCCCTCTTAAAAAGGGGTAATTATAAGGGCACTACACATTTTACTCGGGGCTAGCCTATTGAAAATTTAGAAAAAATTACAAGTTTGCCATCATGAAAGTTACTCGGGGCTAGCCCACTGTTATAATCAGGACTGTCAAAATTTTGACAGTCCTACCACTTGGAAGGACTGTCAAAATTTTGACAGTCCCATTTCCCAAAATTACAAGTTACTCGGGGCTAGCCCACTGTTATAATCAGGACTGTCAAAATTTTGACAGTCCTACCACTTGGAAGGACTGTCAAAATTTTGACAGTCCCATTTCCCAAAATTACAAGTTACTTGGGGCTAGCCCAAATTGTTATAATCAGGACTGTCAAAATTTTGACAGTCCTACCACTTGGAAGGACTGTCAAAATTTTGACAGTCCTACAAATTGTTAGGACTGTCATAATTTTGATAGTCCCACAAGCTATGTGGACTGTCAAAATTTTGACAGTCCTAATTTTAACCCACTGAAAAATTTATATAAAACTAGGACTGTCAGGATTTTGACAGTCCCACAAGAAATGAGGACTGTCAAAATTTTGACAGTCCTCATTTGGGGCTAGCCCAAATTGTTATAATCAGGACTGTCAAAATTTTGACAGTCCTACAAATTGTTAGGACTGTCATAATTTTGACAGTCCCACAAGCTATGTGGGCTGTCAAAATTTTGACAGTCCTAATTTTAACCCACTGAAAATTTTATATAAAACTAGGACTGTCAGGATTTTGACAGTCCCACAAACAATGAGGACTGTCAAAATTTTGACAGTCCTCATTTTAATTGTCAGGATTTTTTTTTAAGTTTATTTCTATTTAGTTAGGTTGGGATTTTGATTTTTTTATTTAGTTTAACATCCAAAATAAAATATGTTATCATTGAACCCAAAAAAAAAAAAATCTACCGTACGAATATTACGTCTGCCGTCGATCAGACTTCAAACGACCATAACTATTTGTTTTCAAATCGTTTTTCGTCACACAATAGGTCTATTTGTATGTTTTCGACGAGAGTAACACAATTCGTGTAGAGAGAATTTTCATCCGAAGTAAGACGTACATATTACAGGCAAAAATATAAAATATAAAACTTTAAAGTATCATAACTTTTGACTGGGAGATCGAAACAAGCTCCAGTTTGAGCCAAAATGACCGTATGAAAAAGTACTTCGGGATAAACCGTTTCACCGTTTGACGGACTTCCAAAATTTTTAGAATCGCAAAAAATGATGTTTCGACCTCCAAATTTTACTTTTGGTAATTTTTTTTTTACAAAATATTTAATGTACCAATAATAAATTTACTATTTTAAATAACAGAATACTTTAACAAATTTTAAGGATAGAAATTTTAAGATATTTTGAAATTGGCCCCCCTAACAATTAACAAAAATAAATTAACAGAAAAAAAATTTAGGACTGTCAAAATTTTGACAGTCCTACCAATGGGAAGGACTGTCAAAATTTTGACAGTCCTACCAATTTGTAGGACTGTCAAAATTTTGACAGTCCTAAAATTTCAAGATACATTTTTAGGACTGTCAAAATTTTGACAGTCCTTCCAATTGGTAGGACTGTCAAAAGTTTGACAGTCCTAAAAATATATGTTGAATTTTTAGGACTGTCAAAATTTTGACAGTACTTCCAATTGGTAGGACTGTCAAAATTTTGACAGTCCTAAAAATCAACATATATGTCAAATTTTGACAGTTCTTCTATTTTTTTATTTTCTTTTTTGTTTTTGACGGCGACGACGACGGGAGGCGCGGCGACGAGAGGCTGCGGTGGAGGACGGGGGAGGAGGCGGAGGAGGACGGCGGGAGGGGGGAGGGCTCCGGTCGGGTGGGGAGGGTTTGGGAGGGTTTGGAAGTAGTGGGCTAGTATGAGTAAAATGTTGGATTAGTATAAGTAAAAGTTTCTCTTTAGTGGACTACCTCCAATCCTGGGCTCAAAAGCCTAAAAAAATAGGGTATGGTTCCCTGTCCCGCCGTACCAGGCATCCGCTGGCCTCGCCCTCACCAAAGACTGGGATCCCATCATTAGCCCTTCCTCCTCTTCGTCAGCGCGTGGTCCCTTGGGGACTTCCCTGTCCAAAAAAGATAGATGACGCCAGGAGCCATCGCAGCAACGGCCCTAGCCTACACCTTCTCCGTGCCGGTGCCTGCAACCTCCACCCACAGGACTACGAGGAGTATGGCGGCGGAGGAGGGGAGGGGACCACCGCAAGGCGAAGAAGAGGAAGGGGTCAGAGTTCTTCGACCTCGAGGCCCAGGTCAACAGCGACGAGGACGACGGAGAAGACGGTAAGTGGTGGCTAAAATTAGGTTTTTTTAGGTGATTTCCTCCTTTAATTTAGGAAATTTTAGTTCAAATGCAGAAATTAGGGTTTTCTTTAAGTGGATTATGGATTTACAAGCTTATGGATTTATAAGCTTTCCTTCAATGCTGGTACTATATTTAAGGGACGAAGGAGGATGTTGTGTATGTTCATAAGTTTTCCTTAAGTGTCTTATGGATTTACAAGCTTCAAATAGCTCATTACTCGGATATATTTTCCCACTCATAGTTATTGGTAGATATTCCAGACCCATATGTACTAAATATTGTATGAGAATGGATGTTTCCAAGTATGGAAATATTAAAGACCTACAGATCCTTAGTGGTTCCCAATATACTAGCAAATGTAATTTGCTCCCAAACATGTGATCCATTTAAGCAAATGACACATTTTGATTGCTTTCTGGTCTTTGTCTTCCTATTAATCAGTTAGTTTTCATTATATATAATGTAGCAGGTTGTGCTTTTTTAAAGTATGAGACAAAAAAAAAGCTCTTTGTGCCCTGGAGACTGTAAATGAGAAATGTAGGATAGAGGTCAGTATTTCGGTGACTTAAGTCTTTAATTCAACTTTGTTATTCTTGTTGGCTTGCATATTCTCTTTACTTGCTTGTGTTTTGCTTAATATCTCTAAATCCTATTGCTTAACTTACAAAGGACATGTTTTGATAAACTTGAGTAGTATTCTTATGTACTAACCTTTTTGTTATATAAGAAAAATTCATATAGGAGAAAGCGCAATTGTGTATTTCGTGGCCGATGTAATTCCACTAAAATTTTAGATCCTTTTTTGGTTTAAGAAAATCAATTAAGCACTGTTATTATAGAAGTATTATTTTCGAGCTCCTCTTGATAATTTTGGACTGATATTTGATTGACCTTTTTGTTGTTGTTGTGCAATTTACTCTCCAATTGCAAGCTTTGATTAGGAGAAACTCATAGATATAGCCGGTTAGTTGTTGTTGGGAGCTAATTTGTGAAATAAAAATAACCATGATAATAAATTTGTGGGAACAAAGTATAATTACTAGTTAAAAACATCTAGTACTTTGTGGTCCTCTAGTGTATATAATTTTATTTCTTGAGAATAAGGACAAGCTTTTTTATTCTACTCTGGACCTCCGCTGCCCCTATGTAAGGCCTCAGCCATTCAGTTGCCTTTTGGCGAATAAGTTGAATTGGTTTCCACTGCAGGATGGGTTCGGTTTACCTATGTTAGTCCGAGACTCCAAAGATCATTTATAGAAGACTATAGGTGCGATGAACACTAAACTATTTTCAAAGTTGTATGTTCTACTTCACTATTTGTTTCTGCTAATATATCTAAGTTGGATTAACATAAGTACAAGCATCGAAGGACTAAGGCCTGATTTGGGATTGTTACTATTTTTTTAAAGTTGTCCCAAAATTGAATTATCTTGTAATTTATTTTTTGAGAAGTTGTTATAAAACAGCTTTTGAGACTGCTTTGCAAGAAAATAAGCCGAGTCAGCCATGATAAGCAATCCCAAATAGGCAAAAGTGATTTGGAATTTATCTTGCTTTCCGCAAATAACAATAAGGAAAGCATAATATTTGATGGTAAAGGTTGATTTATAGTTATAAATAAAAGATGGAAGGGCGTGATAGATATGATCAAATGGAAAAGGTTTTATATTCTGTGCACATATTCTACTCCTTAATTCAATGTTGTATATTTAGAAATTGATAGGATTTTGTATCAAATTTGTTTCACATGTGGTTTCCTTTTTTGAAGACAAAAGCTTAATGTTATGCTTGTGCAATTCTCGAAGCCTTTTTAGTTGATATGGTGAGTTGTTTTCTATTTTTGATAGATTTTAATATAATATGTCACCTTTTACATCTCCAATTCTATTTATAGCTTTCTTTAGACTATGATTTCTATTTTGTACACTTATGCAAATTTGGTGCATGGGCCAAAGATATCAGAGCACTCAATAGTTTCATAAGAATTTTTTGCTTTTAATAGTTTTTGTCTTGTAGAGAAAAACTTTAACATATGAGGAAATTATATTTGATCTTGTAGAGAAAGTGAATTAAAGATTCTATACTGAACGAGTACGGACACCGATACGGATAAGGACACGTAAATGTTCAGACACTTCATGCAAATGAATTCATATTGTTCATAGTTTCCCGTTGAACTACTTGAGGAAGTGTTTCATCTTTTTTGCTTGTTTTTCTTCTATGATAGGGTATTGTCGGAGGGCTAAAGGTATTTTTCAAGAACTTAAGAAAGTACCATATGTTGTGGAGCTAGACGAGAGAGGTATATTACCTGTATATTTGTCTATGTGTGTGTGGTAGTTTCCTTTACAGCTGTAGAGGTATTATATTTTATGCTTGCTTAACAATTTAGGCATGAGGCCCTTTAACAGAAGTAGTTGGATATTAGTTCAGAGTGGTTGGATACTTGGATTTTACTGGCTGTAGCATTTATAGATACTCTCCAAACAATACGTCTATTAAATTATCTTTTGCATTCTCTATTATCAAATGTTCTTTGAGGACTACCTTTAATCTAGTTTCACATATCATACTATCAAATTGGACTTTCCATACCATTTAATGTATCTCTTTCGTTTGGTATCTGCAGATGATGGATCAGATATTCAAGATGCTTTGGATAAGATTGTGAGAAGGCGTATTGTCCCCCAAGTGTTTATTCATGGCAAGCATTTGGGTGGTTCTGATGGTAAAAACTGTTAATGCTTGTTCCTCTCTTCTTATGTCTTGCTTTATCTGTGTGCCAGCGATGCAAGTGGCAAGCTGGCAAAGTTTCTCGATATCGAGTCAAAAGAGGATCTTTAAGTAAGGGTGTCCAATAGACATATGTCTCACTTGATTTAGGATCACAAGTTCTTTAGACTGAAAAATGCATTATCTAGTTGGTGTTTTGCTGGCAGGGTGGTTAACTTGAATTCTTTTTGTTTCTATTATGCTACAAATTACGTTGTATGATGTATCAAGTCAATGCCCTTATCCTCCTTTGACATTATTATCTAATATTTTACTTCATGTTGACCTTACTCTAGAATGGAAGTAATTATCAGGGTGAGACAATTTTATCTTCTGGTTTACTTCAAAAAGATTAAGACTCTATGGATTTTGACTTGTATGTGACGTGTTCTAGTTTTCATGATATGGAGTTTTAAACAAAAAATTGTGTAACGGATGGATGGATGGATGGATTGTAACCTAGGCGTCCGTCCATGATACTGTGTTTTTTGTTGCTTTCAACTAATGAGTGTAGGTGCCCCTTACTCTCTCTCTCTCTCATTTACTAGGCTTGTCGGCAATTTCCACCGGTCCTCACTATTGCATAATCTTCTTACCCTCCCTCCCCCCCGCTATTGCAGGATCCTTCTCAACGACACTGGTACTATTCTTCTCCACCCATAAAGGAATGATAAAAAAAAATTTCAACTCCTATCACTACAACTTAGTGTTCACACTACAGATTATGGTAGATATCTTAGCATTTATGTTCTCGTCATTAATTATTTGTTTGTAATAAGAATATACACAAATTTATCATCTAATTCTTGGACATATGCCTGGAATCTTGAGAGTACTTTTTCTTTTTTACATGTTTAAGTATCTATATTTTGGTATTCTCATCTCAAACAATGTTGTATTCAAGGTTCTCTCGAAGTTCTTCCTTATAAAATTTATCTACTTTAAATACTTTCTCCCTACTTCAGAATCATGGTGTCCATGAGGTATAATCCCTCTATATAATTCTTGAACTTATGGTCTAGCCTATAGTTGTTTTCCTAATTGATAAAATTTTGGTTCTGCTTATTGGAGGAACTAGTATATTAATTATCAACGCTCTTATGATTGATCATTTATGTGATGTTCTCTAGCTTCTATTCATTTTTTATTGTCGTACTTACGATATGGATCGACATTTGCATGAGCTTGTGACTTGAAATCATTAGTGTTCATAGGCTGAGGTTGTAGGCCACTTGACGATGATGTTTGTTTACTGCATGCCTTACTGGAAGTGTGATCCTCTTTATGTTTCTTTGCCCATATGAGGATGCTAAAGTTAGGAGTAGGCAAGGGACTGGAGAAAGGGCCAACACCAATAACTTGAGTTGTTTGTTTCGACTAATGAGCGCCATTTTGGATATGGATTGAATGCTTTGGCGACAGATCAACAAATAATCTTCTGTCTTCATCTTTTCCAGGTAAGTCTTGCTTTGTGCCATTGTTTTTGCATTGTATGTCTTTTTTAATTTGTCTTGTAAGAATTTCATAGGATTAAAATGAGTTTGAATGAATTGCCAACTAATGAAGAAATTGATCATATTCGTTTCACCACACTGACATGACAGAAAACTAGTGGTACTAAAACAAAATTTCTCATGCTAAGTTTGGTAATCTATATTGGTTGAAATATTCTTGATTGAGCCTAGTTATATCAAAAAATAAATTTTTCTCAAGAGGAATATTAATACAATTAAGAGTTGTTTTGGACGAACCTCTGGTTAAGTAGGTAATTTACTATGACAAGTTGGTTGTTTTGATGTTTATGTTCTTGAAGGTACTCTCCTAGTTGCTTCTTGCCAATTTTTTTGAGCCAATAAATCTTCTCCTAGAAATAACATTGTAATAAGATGTTAGCAAATCAGCTATGACACAGTACTGTTATATATCAGTAAGCTATATAATCACCTTAACTGGATACCAATCTCTGAAAACTAGAAATATTAGGTAATGCTGGTATGTTGTACTTTTTATGCATGTTAACAATAGCCTTCTTCCTTGGATATAGTAAAAATAGTATAGGGCAAAGTATGATATCAAGATTTGGTTTGTCTACTCCAGTGCCCTCTTTCTCACTTAGTGTCTCTCTTCATTGGACATGGCCTTTCTCTTCTTTTGATGTTCCTAGGTTTTAGATTTTTTTTACTCACAGTACTTATGATTTTTGATGTGTAGGAGGCTGATGAGAACGATTTTAATGAAGATGACGATATCAAGAAGGATGTTGGTGTATTCAGTATGTGTAGGGGTCCCTTTGGATAGGGTTGCATACTTGACGATGAAAGGGCTAGATTATATGCCTCTGCAGTGAATATGGGTGCTTCTGCACGGTTCGCCTTTTATAGTTGCTATATTTAGGGAATTTACAAAAGCCCTATTTTGGTTGGAGCTGCTAATGCTCTTCACTATTCTGTCGATAAATCAACAAATAGATCTTCTTAAGGGTCTTCTCAGTCAAGACTAATTTCAGAGGCTGAAAGTTTATCCATTCTAAATAGTATTGCATCAAGGGAAAGCTTTGTAATCAGGAGGAACAAAGATAAAATGGTACGTAGATATTTCTATACAGCAGTCAGTGAACACACTCAAATACACACGTTTGCTACATAATACTTTGTTGTGATTGTGATATCATCCTATTAATTCGGAGATAGGCTCATTTCATGATACCTAGATTGAAAAGTAGGCATTACTTGATATGTTGGAGATACGTAGTCATGGGGTTTTGTGTGGTCAAACCTTATGTATCTTAAGGGAAACAATAACTCATGATACTGATATATATATGCATCTATTTTCTATTTACTAAGGAATAGACAATATCCTTTGTAGGATCATTCTCAACAAAATGTAATAGCCTCTAAGCAAGAATATTTGTGGAAAAAATTCAAATGAGTGAATTCCAAGGCATGGAAAGTTGGATGGTGAAGAAGTAATCCAGAAGCGTGTTAATGAGTGAGTAGCCCCGAGCCACATGTCATGTTTGATATTTGTGTGATTCTCCATCCTACCCCCCTCTCTTTCTCTGCTGTGAATCTATTAATGAAGATACTAAAGTGTCTTCTTTCATAGAAATTAGAGAACTAATGTAAAATATGTAAAGCTGAGTACTAGGGTTCTTGTATGAGTAAAGTGTAAATATGCTTTAAAGGTAGTTATAGGAAAGATCAATAATTGCAGGTTAATATACAACTTCTTGAGTACAACTCACCAGGTTACGTGAGAATCTGTTTGATCAGAAAAGTATGTTTTGACTGACATATTAACCATATAGAATAATGCATTGATATAATTTTCTAGTATGACTAGATGTTTGCCATATCTTGCTATCTTGTGTAAACATTCTACATATATGCTTTTGATTGAGTTTCCTCCCTGGTTCTTAGGTACCTATTGACAGATGTTATATTTATAGGCTAATTGATGTTCCCATGAGCAATTGCATTAACAACGAAATACATGATAATTAGAAAAGTTTACTTTAAAAAATGCCTGGAAAGATGGTTCTGGTCGATGAGATTGACATGGTATTGTTCTTGTATTTATTATTTCCTAGAGATTATTTTGTTTCTTTAATATTCTAAAGTAATTAAACTTTTCTACATTGGTTAATTTGTAGATATCATCTATCTTGATTATTTAATTTGTTACCTGACAGTTAGAAGGGCCTATATAGGTGATTCAGTTAACGCTTTGTTAGAGCCACTGTATCGTGAACAAAATGAAAATTTATTTTAAAGGATAAATATGAAGGTGCTTCTTCGTATTATTAGTACAGTAAAAGTAGCAAGCTTTTGTGCATTTTTATCTTTCAGCTAGTAAACTGTTTTCTATCTTTTTATAATTCGTAAATTCCAACTGATACATCCATAAATTTTGTATTACCTTTACATTATTGGTTATCCAATAGTTGAACCTAATCTGCATGGAGGGTTTTCTTCTCTGCGTTTGCCTGTGGTACGTCCTCTTACTTCGTTTGCCTGTGGTTTCTCTACTTGGATTTTCTTTAAAATATGTGCATCGATGAGATGCACATCTTAAAAGCAAATGATATGCAATATGTAATTGAAGAGGTTAGGAAGCACAATGCACTCATGTTCTCAGTATCTTTATTTTTACTGCATTTGGTAGAAGTTTCTTACTCTTCTTAGTTTCTCACTCATGTAACCTCAGTTTTTTTTTTATACTAGCTCGAGCTTTTTACAGAATACATGGGTTCTTTGGTCCCCTAAAGAATGCAGTACCTTATGAGTCATTTTCAGGTAATAATAATGATATGCAGGCAAACATAGGACAGTGAATTTGTTTTATTTTTCATGTCATCCATATCTCTGTGAACTTAAAATAGTTTTTTTTCGGATGCTTTTATGGTGTAAAAACTTATAAAACCAGCATACATAATGCAATGATGATAAAATATATCCATCTTTGGTGACTCTTATTAGAATATCCTTCTTAGTAAGGTTTTTTTTTTATCTGTCATCTAGACAGACATATATTGATATCAGTTTGTACAAATACATACTAATTAAATCTATTTCTCTTTCAGGAACTACATAAAAAATGAAGGTTTTACTGTGATGGGAGGGGATGTTCTTGGGGGTTCAGATGTATTTTCATTTACTTGTATAAATAGGATTTGGTTCTTTAAGATGTTACACGAAAACCATAAACTTTAGTTATTTGGATGTGGTTGATGTTTGTGGTGTATGAACGTGTATTTGTTAATATAAAAATTATGAATTATAGTTCTTTGATGTTTGTGATATTCTGGATTACATTGATATTATGCGTGTTTGATATGTAATATATAATTATTAACAGATTTTTTGTTATACAAAAATAGGTTTCTCTTGACGGTTATAAAACATCAACAAATATATGAATTTTGCTACAAAAGATCATTTTTTTGACGATTTTTAAACATCTAGTATGATTTTTCTTAACAATTTTTTCCATCAAGAAATGGTTTTATTGATGGGTTTTCTCCATCAAGAAATGGTTTTATTGATGGTTATTCTCCGTCATCTAGGCTACAGTCAAGAAATTTTTCTTTCTATCTTGACGATTTTTTGTTATATTTTTTGATGGCTAAAACCTGTCAAGAAAGTTTTATTACTTGACGATTTAAAATCGTCAAGATAAGAAAACCAAAATCCATCAAGAAAATATAAGATTTTTCTTGATTGTGGCCTAGATGACAGATCTAGAACCGTCAAGAAAATCCTTTCTTGACGGAGAAAAACTATCAGAAAAAGCCATTTTTCTTATAATGGCTCCTCGATTTCATGGTAACTTATCAAACCATGATATAAAGCGACTGGTTGCAATGGACGACTACTCTGTCGCAAATTCCGATATAAATTTTAAACTATCTACAACACATGAAATTGAGCATAACGTAATTTAGTAAATTATTACCAAACAAAAAAAATAAAAATAAGTTCAACATTCACCTCATCTACCGTCATATCTTCAAGTGTATTTCGTAGTGAGGTCAATGTGTGTAGACATTTGATATCTTCCTTAGTTGGCTTCCATCTGCATATTTTAGGAAGGTGCTTGTCATACCCTTGGTTAAGTTTAGCCCACTTCAGGATTGGAAAGTGCTCGTATATCCATGCCTGCACTTATATTACAATAGTCAAAAAATTTATAACAGAATTTTGTATTATGTATACAAGTTGACAAAGATATATCTTTACATGAAGTAGAGTCTGGCATCCAGATATTGTCTTGTAACTGACGCGGGATGCCGCACCAAGCTCGCAGTAAATATATGCTAGTATACCGTTTCTCCAAGAGATTTCTTCCACCGTGTCTCTGTCCTCAAAATTCAAGAGATATTTAGCATGTATCAACGTTTTGGACATATCTGGAATGCCCACAACCCCTAAGAAGAATTGCATATATAGACGTGACACCATATCAACATTATCACCTTCGGGGTTCGGATCATCGAATGTCTCCTCCAAATATTTCAAAGGAAGTCCGTACGACTTCTTAAAGTCTTGAAGGATTGTAAAACTCGTCGCATCAACTCTGAGATAGTTTGATACATCATGACTCAATTGGTCAAAAGTTAATGCTCGATTCATCAAACGTATAATTCTTTATGACTCGACCATCAACCCTAAGTCCCAATATATGATGGACGTTATCCAGGGTAATCGTCAACTACCCTTTTGGGAGATGAAAAGTGTTGGTTTCTGGATGCCAGCATTCTACAAATGCTGATATGAGTGCATTATCCACCGTCGTATATAAGTAGTTACCCAAAATTTGTAAACTGATAGAATTGATTTTAGCCTTGATGTCGTCTACGAACAATTCAAACACCCATGTATTTCACTTTTTGTCGTGGCTGGTCACCGTTAACATACGAGAACTCTCCTGAAAAGTAAACAATTGGATGAACTTAGAACTATATAAAAATATAGTTATCTATAAATAATGAAAATTATCATAACGTAATGTACTTACCAGATTGTTTCATATTTGGTATGCAATATGGTTCTCAATCGACGGTAACATAGAGCAACCATTTGGACGAGTCTCGATTGGACTATCTGGCTGCTGAGAAGGTCCTAAACAATCGGTTGGTCGGTTTCGGAGGGTTTATGGACAAGTCTCAACTAGACTATCTTCCTGCTGAGAAGGTCCTGAACCATCAGTTGGCCTATTTTGGATGGTTAGTATGTCTTCATCGGAGGAGAAAGAAGAACCAGAAGTATTAGGGGCACGCCCCTTCCAACGAGTTACAGTCTTCTTCAGTTGACGTTTTCTAACTTGAGGGGGTACCTCAGGGTCGATGATAGTGAGGGCTGTCACAAAATTATGCTCAATATTGTGTTCCTTACGTATTGACGCAGTAGAGCATCTTCTTATGATACCTTCATCCTCAAGGCCCTTCCGGGGGTCGTGGCTATAAGACAAACAACACTACTAAAAATTATCGGCTTAGCGACGCTAAAAATTATCGCTAAATTGTAAAATTACGTTGCTGAAATAAAATGGCGACGTTATTAACGACATTTTATAATTTTTACGGTCTAGCTAGTCGCTGACTGAAAATACGTCGCTATACGTCATAACTAGCGACGTATCTTAGTGACGTATGAACGTCGTGAATTTTTACTAATTAGCGATGTTCTGCGGCGCAACGTCAGTATATGAGTGACACAAATTTAGTCGTAAAATATCGCTGATATTTCTATACTTAGTGACGTTTACCGTGTCACTAAACGCCGCTGACATTCTTCCGTTAGCGACATTTAGCAATGAATTATGTCGCTAATATTTTTTGATGTAGCGACGTTTAGCAACGTATTTTAGTTACGTCTTAATGACATGGCAGAGATTGTGGTGCCCCGTTCCCCCTATTCGGGGAGCGCGGCTAAGAAATACAAGACGGTATCGTTCGATCGGGATAGATTGAAACAAGAACCCATCCTCTTTATGGATTTGCTTCTTCGAAATCGATTCCCATATTCAGTGGACCGTGCCCCCGGGATCGACTTAGCGGCAGAGTCAGGAGGGACCTCTCTGCTGCATCTTTTGTTGCCTAGTTTTCGCTGTCGCTTGTTGCTTTCGTGCTTTGAGTTGGTTTTCGGATTTGCTTGAGATTTCTTGAACGGTTTCGATGGATTTCATTATTTTCGTTCTTCGAACTGCACTTCAATTCCGATAATGGAAAGAGTGGAAGAGGTATTGATCAGCTGTTCGTGGCAATGCAGGTGATCCAGCAGTAGGCGCCGCTCGAACGGACTCCTAAGGCACTTCTTTCCTTCTTCCTTCCAACTACTAAGTGAGTGGCTACCATCCGGATTAGCTAGCCCTTCTTGCTAGTCTTCACATCTGAATCTTGTATTCGTGCTTGCCCCGATCAAACGATACCAAGTAAATAACTAAAAAATATCAAGATAATAAGGGAATAGACTTGGATCAATTGCTTGTCAATGAAACTTGTGAACGGTTACTTACTTACATGCTTGCTCGTTTGAATTGTTCATCATATGCATAAATACAAGTTAGAATGCTTACTTCTTCTATAAATATGCTATATGTAGAACACTCTTTGCCATGCAACAATTGATCAGGGAGACTATGCAAAATAAACCATACAATGCTACATATCTCCTGATTTCATGCCTCAGTTACATAAATGGTAAACTTAACACAAACGCCGTTGATCACGGACAACTTGTGCACAAGGCCTTCGGGTTCCTGCGGACGGTTGCTGGGGTACTGGCACCGATCCTATCCGAACGAAACTTCATGATAGTCTCATGTCCCGGGCAGGATTATGCAGCGCCTCCATTACTTCGTTGCATATCATCCTTGCCCATAGACTATAACGTCCATTATGGCATCAAGCCAGTGATCTCCTCGTATATTTAAACCTGTTGCAACTAACTTGTGTCTTCTTGGCAGGGAAGGCAGGGTAAGTATTATACAGGTGGTTCAGACGGACAGGTAAAAGTCACCGAGCGGTGACAGGTTATTTCATTGATTTCTATATCTATTGCTTGCTGTAAAATAAACTAAGGCAAGATAGAAAGACCACAATAAATATGCATGCTTCATTAAAACAAGTGTTGATTGGTATAGTTGGGTTAGCTTGCCTTCACCAGTACGTTTTGATGTACTGACCCTCGTTGAAACAGGTTTCCCGTGCTAAGGAGAACCAAGCAAGAAGCAGAAGACAAACCCCCAATCCAGTCCAGCTGTAGGCACGCCTTGATCCGTGCCAACCTTTTGAAGCATTTTAAAGAAGAAGCTAGCCACCAAGCGAATATACAGCTTCGTGGCAAGGCCGTCGTTCCGACCGGAGGTCTTATATTTTGAGTTTTAGTAAAGGATGTAATGTACATGACTGCTATCTCATTTTGTGTCAACACTTTTGTAAGCCCAATGAGGCAAATCCTTATGACTCAGTTCAAGGAGTTTGTAATAGATGTTCATATTATCAATAAAAAGAGAACTTTTCCATGCTTCAAATCTGTGTTCATTTAATCTGCGTACTCTGAATATGTGCTCGCTATGCGAAAATAAAATACTTGGCCTTGTGCGGTGCGCAACCTAGGCCCGCACGGCGATCACGCCCGGGGGACGACTATCGATTCCACGGAATCGGGGCGTGACATGTTGGTATCAGAGCACAGCTTCAAAGTTCCTTTGACTCTTGAACTGGAAAAGTTCCTTTAACGATAAATCCCTGTGCGAACTCCTGAACTCGTTAAGGCCAAAATGAGATACGTTCATGCAATAAGTCCATAATACCTTATGATCTTGATGCAATTTACCTTCTTTTGAAGGAATGACGCAAGCGCAACCATCAGCGCTAGCACCAGGCGAGACACAGGCTCAGGAGAGCAGTTCCGGAACTTCAGGAAGCTCTCGGAGCCAATGGGGCATGTTTCGAACAGATCCGCTTCAGCAAGTGATGCAAATGTTAGAAGCACAACGACAGAGAGATGATGCCCGCCAAGCCAAGTTCGAGAGCAACCTAGAGGCCCGACTCTCAGTCCAACAAAAACAGGTAGATACCCTGCAGCAGCTTGTTCAGACTATGGCCTCCAACCAGTCTGCAGCGACAGCAGCGACTTCGGTGGAACAACCAATCCTTGAAGTCGAGACACCGCTAATGCCAAGAACGAGGGAAGTGATTGCCTTCACCTTTGGTAACTTCAAGAAGGTCTGCAACACGCCATTTAAAGGGACTGAGGACCCAATCGTGGCCCTAGATTGGCTCCCCGAGCTTGAAGATCATTTTTCTCTCCTAGATGTGCCTGAAGACAAGCGCGTCGCCTGTGCCCAACTACAGCTTCGCCTCAATGCGCATGACTGGTGGGACGTGCATCGACGATCTCTTCAACTTGGCCATGGAGAGGAGGCGATCGCGTGGACGACTTTTCGTGCCGCGTTTGAGGAGGAGTTTATACCCCCGCCTGTACGCCGTCAGCGAGAAAATGAGTTTGTACAACTACGGCAAGGCACGGCAAGGCAGCATGACGGTAAAGCAATACTCGGCAGAATTCAACAAACTGGCCAAATTTGCTAGTGCCTATCTACCCGATGCAGCGAGTCGTGCCAGATGATTCAAAGGTGGGCTACATCCTGGCATCCATGCGCACGTAGTCGTTCCACAGTATCAGACGATGAGAGAAGTTTTAAACCATGCTCTCTCCTTCGAATCGTAGTATCCTCACGTTGCTTTCGGCGCTGTGCAAACCCCCAATCACAAACACCAAGGCAACGATAGAGGAAACACCGCTGCAAAGCGCCCTAACAATGGCGGTTCAAAAATGGGAAATCCAGGGCCACCATGTTCCTTCTGCGGAAAGCTCTACCATACGGCCGATAAATGCCGTCAGAAACTAGGCTTATGCCTTATTTGTGGAGATACGAACCACGAGATTAGTGATTGTCCTCAGAGCCACCACAATCGTATCACTCAACAACCAAATCAGACTGCGGCAAATCAGGCCAACCGAGCTGCACCTCAGCAAGGGCGTAATCAGGCGCAAGGCCGGGTCTATACCATGACACGAGAAGAAGCTTTGGCCTCGGACACCGTTGTGTCAGGTACTTTGCTTTTTAATAACATACCTGCTCGTGTTCTATTTGATTCTGGTGCAATACATAGCTTTATATCTACAAATTTTGCCACGGAGAACAATATAGAAATGACTCCGTTGCATTTAGATTTAAGTGTTAGCACCCCATCTGGTACGAAAATCCCTGTCCGTTCAGTCTGTCAAGATGGTAACATATGTATTGGAGGAAGAAAACTATCGCTGGATGTTTTAGTTCTTGATGTACTGGACTACGATATCATTTTGGGAATGGATTGGCTTGACGCGTGCGCGGCAACTATAGAGTGTGCAGAAAAATGAGTCATTTTCCGTCTGCCCGGAGAAGCCGAGTTCTGTTACACTAGTAGTCCAGCGACAGATGCGACCAGGGCCTGCATGGTGATTTCAGCAAAATCTGCTCGACGAATGCTCCACACAGACTGCGAGGGATTCTTAGCGTCGGTTCGGGACACACGGCAGGACTACGCAAACGTCGAGTCTACTTCCGTTGAGGCGGAGTTCCCCGATGTGTTTCCGAGTGAACTACCTGACATGCCGCCCGACCAAGAGATTGAATTCACTATCGATACATTCCCAAACACGCAGCCGATCTCCAAGCCTCCGTACAGAATGGCCCCTGCAGAGCTTAAGGAATTGAAATGTCAACTTCAAGAATTACTTGATCGTGGGTTCATCCGTCCGAGCGTGTCTCCTTGGGGTGCGCCTGTGCTCTTTGTGAAGAAGAAGGACGGAACGCCTCTGCATAGACTATCGAGAATTGAATAAAGTCACAATCAGAAACAAATATCCTCTGCCACGGATAGACGACTTGTTTGATCAGCTACAGGGGGCAGCAGTTTTTTTAAAAATTGATCTTCGCTCGGGTTACCACCAGCTGAAGATTAAGCCTGAGGACACGCCAAAGACTGCCTTTCGAACCCGCTACGGACATTACGAATTCACAGTAATGCCGTTTGGACTGATGAATGCGCCTGCTGCATTCATGGATTTGATGAACCGTGTATTTCGGCCTTTCATCGATAAATTCGTGGTAGTTTTTATCGATGATATCTTGGTGTACTCGAAGACTAGGGATGAGCACGCAGGACACCTGCGGATGGTGCTGCAAACCCTTCGAGACAACAAGTTGTACGCCAAATTAAGTAAATGTGAATTCTGGCTAGACAGTATATCTTTTTTGGGGCATGTCATCTCTTCGGAAGGCATTTCAGTTGATCCGAAGAAGGTAGAAGCCATTACGCAGTGGAAACGACCGGAGTCAGCTAGCGATATCCGAAGTTTTCTTGGACTGGCAGGCTACTACCGCAGGTTTATACAAAATTTTGCTAGAATTGCTTCACCCTTGACTCAGCTCACACGAAAGGGCACAAAGTTTACTTGGACGGACGACTGTGAAGCTTCATTTACGGAGTTAAAGCAGCGCCTCATCTTTGCACCAATCCTCACTTTGCCGAACGGACCGGATGGTTTCAAAATTTTCAATGATGCATTAGGTAAAGGACTAGGATGTGTCCTGATGCAGCGGGATAAAGTGATAGCCTATGTGTCGAGACAGCTAAAGCCTCACGAGATGAACTATCCGACGCATGATTTAGAATTGGCTGCGGTAGTGTTTGCGCTGAAGCTGTGGCGCCACTACCTTTATGGCGTGCCGTGTGAAATCTATACGGACCATAAGAGTTTGAAATACTTGTACACTCAAAAGGATTTGAATCTTCGGCAGCGGCGATGGCTTGAACTCCTAAGCGACTTCGATCTCATGATCAGATATACGCCTGGAAAGGGAAACGTAGTAGCTGACGCATTGAGTCGAGTGTTCGTAGGGAGTTTGGCTATTGATGATAGGCTGCGCCGAGATCTTGAATCACTGGGCATTACACTGAAAATTAGATATAAAAAGTGGGCGCAAGTAGCATAACTGCGCCTCGAACCCGACTTGTTACATAAAGTGAAGGCCGCTCAGAAGGATGACCTGTTTCTGCAAAAGATTCATGCCCTTATCTCAGCAGGAAAGGCGTCCGACTTTACGGTAGGCACGAACGGGACGCTTCGAGTGAAGGAAAGACTGTGCGTTCCAAACGACGCGGCTCTCAGAAAAGAGATCCTCATGGAGGCCCATTATGCTAGTTATACTTCCCATCCGGGTAGCACAAAGATGTATCGGGATCTTCGTACGACATTTTGGTGGCACGGCTTGAAACGGGATGTGGTGCAGTTCGTGTCGTATTGTATGGCTTATCAGAGAGTAAAGGCCGAACACCAGAAACCAGGCGGAGAGCTTCAGAGCCTTGCTATTCCGGAGTAGAAATGGGATCATATAACGATGGATTTTATTGTTGGCTTGCCAAGGACGCAACGGGGACATGATGCAGTCTGGGTTATCGTCGATCGACTCACCAAGTCAGCTCACTTTCTGCCTATCAAATCTACTTGGAGTGCCGACCGCCTGGTTCAGATATATCTCAATGAAATCGTTCGGCTCTACGGCGTGCCCGTATCCATAGTCTCCGATCGAGATGGTCGATTCATATCGCATTTTTGGGGAAGCCTGCAGTCAGCAATAGGGACGAAGTTGAAGTTCAGCTCCGCCTACCATCCATAGACCGACGGCCAAATAGAACGTGTCAACCAGATCCTCGAAGACATGCTGCGACTCTACGCCTTGGACTCGAAGATTAGTTGAGACCTTCATCTACCTTTAGCCGAATGTGCTTACAACAATAGTTATCAATCAAGCATTCAAATGGCGCCGTATGAGGCATTATACGGGCGAAAGTGTCGATCTCCGATCTTCTGGGACGAAGTTGGTGAACGGCAGATAATTAGCCCTGAGCTCGTGGAGCAGACTGTCCAGAAAGTTCGATTGATTCGGGAAAGATTAAAGGTAGCTCAAAGCCGTCAAAAGAGCTATGCGGATATACATCGAAGACCACTAGAGTTCCTAGTGGGCGACCGAGTATTCCTCAAAGTCTCGCCCATGCGAGGAGTCAGCAGGTTCGGAGTGAAGGAAAAGCTAAGTCCTAGATTTGTCGGTCCGTTCGAAATACTAAAGCGGGTTGCCTCAGTTGCTTATCAGATTGTCCTACCACCATCCCTATCCGACGTACATGATATATTCCATGTTTCTCAACTTAGGAAATACGTGTATGATCCAAGCCACGTGGTAGACCTGGAACAACTGAACCTTCAGCCCGACTTGACGTATGTTGAACAACCTATGCAAATTTTGGATAGGAAAGAAAAGCTGCTTTGGACTCGTTCAGTTTCTCTAGTGCGCGTGCTTTAGCAGAATCACTCTGTCGAAGAATCTACTTGGGAGCTTGAATCAGAGAAGAGAAAAAGGTTTCCCTCATTGTTTCCTAGTGGTAGGTTCTAATCCTTAAGTTTCTGGATAAAACTTCCAATAGGTTGGGTAGGATGTGGTGCCCCGTTCCCCCTATTCGGGGAGCGCGGCTAAGAAATACAAGACGGTATCGTTCGATCAGGATAGATTGAAACAAGAACCCATCCTCTTTATGGATTTGCTTCTTCGAAATCGATTCCCATATTCAGTGGACCGTGCCCCCGGGATCGACTTAGCGGCAGAGTCAGGAGGGACCTCTCCGCTGCATCTTTTGTTGCCTAGTTTTAGCTGTCGCTTGTTGCTTTCGTACTTTGAGTTGGTTTTCGGATTTGCTTGAGATTTCTTGAACGGTTTTGATGGATTTTATTGTTTTCGTTCTTCGAACTGCACTTCAATTCCGATAATGGAAAGAGTGGAAGAGGTATTGATCAGCTGTTCGTGGCAATGCAGGTGATCCAGAGTAGGCGCCGCTCGAACGGACTCCTAAGGCACTTCTTTCCTTCTTCCTTCCAACTACTAAGTGAGTGGCTACCATCCCGATTAGCTAGCCCTTCTTGCTAGTCTTCACATCTGAATCTTGTATTCGTGCTTGCCCCGATCAAACGATACCAAGTAAATAACTAAAAGATATCAAGATAATAAGGGAATAGACTTGGATCAATTGCTTGTCAATGAAACTTGTGAACGGTTACTTACTTACATGCTTGCTCGTTTGAATTGTTCATCATATGCATAAATACAAGTTAGAATGCCTACTTCTTCTATAAATATGCTATATGTAGAATACTCTTTGCCATGCAATAATTGATCAGGAAGACTATGCAAAATAAACCATACAATGCTACATATCTCCTGATTTCATGCCTCAGTTACATAAATGGTAAACTTAACACAAACGCCCTTGATCACGGATAACTTGTGCACAAGGCCTTCGGGTTCCTGCGGACGGTTGCTGGGGCACTGGCACCGATCCGATCCAGACGGAACTTCATGATAGTCTCATGTCCCGGGCAGGATTATGCAGCGCCTCTATTACTTCGTTGCATATCATCCTTGCCTATAGACTATAACGTCTATTATGGCATCAAGCCAGTGATCCCCTCGTATATTTAAACCTGTTGCAACTAACTTGTGCCTTCTTGGCAGGGAAGGCAGGGTAAGTATTATACAGGTGGTTCAGACGGACAGGTAAAAGTCACCGAGCAGTGACAGGTTATTTCATTGATTTCTATATCTATTGCTTGCTGTAAAATAAACTAAGGCAAGATAGAAAGACCACAATAAATATGCATGCTTCATTAAAATAAGTGTTGATTGGTATAGTTGGGTTAGCTTGCCTTCACCAGTACGTTTCGATGTACTGACCCTCGTTGAAACAGGTTCCCCGCGCTAAGGAGAACCAAGCGAGAAGCAGAAAACAAACCCCCAATCCAGTCCAGCTGTAGGCACGCCTTGATCCGTGCCAACCTTTTGAAGCATTTTGAAGAAGAAGCTAGCCACCAAGCGAATATGCAGCTTCGTGGCAAGGCCGTCGTTCCGACCGGAGGTCTTATATTTTGAGTTTTAGTAAAGGATGTAATGTACAGGACTGCTATCTCATTTTGTGTCAACACTTTCGTAAGCCCAATGAGGCAAATCCTTATGACTCAGTTCAAGGAGTTTGTAATAGATGTTCATATTATCAATAAAAAGAGAACTTTTCCATGCTTTAAATCTGTGTTCATTTAATCTGCGTACTCTGAATATGTGCTCGCTATGCGAAAATAAAATACTTAGTCTTGTGCGGTGCGCAACCTAAGCCCGCACGGCGGTCACGCCTGTGGGACGACTATCGATTCCACGGAATCGGGGCGTGACAGAGATTGCCAAGTCAGCAAATTAGCGACTTTTAGCAACATATTTGCGACATCTTTGATCAGGAATAACGATGTTCTAATATCTCTTTGTGACATATTTGTACGTCGTAAAACGTTGCTAGACGTCGGTAAACGTCGCTAAATTGATGTAAAAAATTTAAAATAAATAAATTGTTACATAATAATTTATATAACAATATTCAGTCTACAGTTTATACAAATATATTCATAATCTATAAAAATAGATTATCATACATAAGCAAATTATTCAACCTCGATAAATTCAAATCTACTGTCACTGTTGGCCAATGTCATACAAATTCATACATAAATAAAATTCTGAAATAAATATTCTCATGTCATAAAAAGAATATATACAACAGACCCAAAAATGGGCCAATGTCACACAAATTCCCAAAAATGGGTCAAATTCACACAAACTCATAACTAACTGTCCAACATAGGACTAATGTTGATCAGGAGGAGGAGGAGGAACACCGTCGCGCAACTGGGATACAATAAATCCAACTAGCCATGTGAAAGCGCCACCGATGTCGAACTAGGAGGCAGTATCGTCGGTGGAGTTGGTGTCGATGCGCTGTAAACACCCTAATTTTTTTAGAATTTTAATTATTTGTATTATGAATTACTGAGATTAAGGGATAATTTTCTGTAATTTTTAACCATTTATAATATATAATATTCATAAATTTATAATTATGTGTATTTAATTAATTATTAATATAGTGTAGAAAATATATTTTTTTGGTGTACAACTATTAATAGAGTATTATAGAATTTTTTTGAAATTTATTGAGGTCCAAAATTATTTTTAGATGGCCATATATATATATATATATATATATATATATATATATATATATATATATATTGATTTACTATTAAACCAACCCAAACCAAACCCACCCGAACCCGGATCCTAAACCCAACCCGTACCCACCGACCCGCTCACCCAGAACCCACTAACCCAGCTACAGTAACTGATTGAAACCCCCCGTACCCCTCCGCTTCCACTTCCCAAAATCGACGATCCGACCCCTCATTTTCTATCCTGTAACTCCCCCTCCCCTTCATCTTATATAAACCCCAACCTACCCGACCACCACCACCATTATCTCCTCTTCCATTCCCGACGAGCCGCCGTCGATGTCGACCGCCAGACCGTCACCGCAAGCCGCCAAAGAAGGCCGTCCCAATTTGATGATCAGTAGCACACAACGAGATACCCATCTTTTCTTTCCTGTTTCTCCCAGATTAGTAGACCTAACAGTAAACCGTGTGTCAGTTGCAAATCGTGACGCAAAACAGGAAAAAAATGACTTATTTTTAGGAACATAAAACTCTTTCAAGTGTCAGTCGCAAATCTTGACCTATGCGAAGACCACATGACCCCCTTGAACCCTGTATAATTAGTTTAGTGTATCGTGTCCTGTGTCAGTCGCAAATCGTGACGCAAAACAGAAAAAATTACTTATTTTTAGGAACATAAAACTCTTCCAAGTGCACGTGTTTGAGTCTCATTATCTTCATAATAGCACACGATTTTTAAATTCTGCTTGAACAGTAATTTAGACAATATAACAAGTTTTAATCTCTTCAAATAGTTTATTTTAATTCATTGTATGCTGTGTTTTATTTGCTGTTAAAATCTGTCAAAAACTTGATTTTCTAAAGTCAATTTTTTTTGATATGGGGTACGTCCTGCTAAACAAGGTGACTTCATTATATACGAATTATACCAAAAAGGGCATATCGTCAACGCGGACGTGTAGGATTTTGCGAAAATTGATTTGGATGTGCATGCATACCAGAATCAACGCGTATCCGTCGAAAAGTCTCGTATCGACATGTTCTGACACACGTCATAATTTTGTGTGTGCTTGTCATTTTATAACAAAACTTGCACCATCGGATTTGTAACGTTATGCTGGTCCGGTGACCCAAGTTTGGTTTGATTCTGAGAACGATGACGAAATACCATTTTGCTGGCCCCACGATTCCACTTTGTGGGTGATTTCGTGACCGGCTCGTCGAAATCCAGTTCTAGACGTTCTTTTGGGTTCGTATTATCATTTTGGACTTGTAGACACTAAGTTTGACAAATTTGGATAACTTTATCTCTGGCATATTTTTTGGTGCGAAGTGGGCCACATGTGGACCCCCTTTGACCAAAAACTGTCAATTATGTCCATGTGTCCAAATTGGACTTATGAGTAGTCAATCCTAGATATTTTAAGTTTTTTGAGAGCAATGGTAATGTTTGTTTCATCATCCGGAGGTGTACTTGGAGATACCACTTATATCGGAGCAACTGACGGAGCTCAGAACCCAGGCAAAGTGTACCTTGCCAACTTATAGTAGATCCTATGATATTATTTACTTGTATTATTTCTATATACTTCTGTGATGTACATGTTCAATCTAGGACCGAGAGACGTTACTTAACGTCCAAACAAGATTCATGTGTCGACGTCGTACGCGAAGTCGTATAACGTCACTTAAAGAGTTGATTCCACGATCCTATTATTTGCGTGCTTGCTTTACCAAGTACATCATACCATAGGATACTTGACACTATTTTATGTGACAGAATCTTTCCTGAGTTATTCATGGTAATTCTGTATAGGCTTACAGGATTTATGACATAAGACTTGCATATACATAGATATCATTATAACTCGTTGTACTAGCTAGAGGTCATGATCTTACGTGTTATGGACATGAGACGTTATGGACATGAGATTTGAGGTTACATTGGGTGGAGAGTGACACACAGGCTATAGGCTGATTATATATATAGTTTATTATTGAGGTACTTTAGTCTTTGTACCAGAGCTTGGCCTATTACGTGATATTTTTGCTGCTATGGGCTCCCCGACACAGAGCTTGTAGTGGTCTCAGCCTAAGTACTAGTGATGCTCTCATTTGTATCTCACATAGATGGTTACATAGCTTGTCCCGAGGTTCTATTTTTATTTACTGTATTTTATTTGGCTTGAGTGTTTCTTGTACCTTGCTATGTCCCCTCAGGACCTAGATCCGGATTATGTCCCCAAGTACAACAGAGGAGGTTTACCCTAAGGTTTATGGGACAGGAGCTGACGCTGGAGAAGTACTGGCACCAGAGGACGAGGTTGTGCCAGAGAATTTCTTCTGAGTATTCCGTTATTTACTCAGTTATCTATGCTTGTTGTTATTTCATATCTGGACTCATGGATATATGTTTTGGTGATATTCTCTTTCCTTTATTGTGTCAGGTTGTTCCCCGAGACACTCTTTACTTGGACTTGTTGATGGACTATTTTCTTTATCTAATATTTTGACTGGTTTATCATATTGACTTACGTTTACATTCTGTGGATGAGATTAAAATTATACTGTGATAGATGGTGTAAACTATATTTGTAAACCCCCTCAATCAATTTAGGTATTATTTGTAATTTTAAAACTGAGACTAGGGACAAACCGAGATAATTAAATATTGGGAGACTATTTTTATTAGGTACCCTCTGACCATATTGCAGCCATAGCTACGCGATGTGAATTAACGTCGCCGCGCGCAGTTAATTTTATAAATTAGTTAATTGATTATAGCTAAATTCACCTCAACTAGGCCTGACCAAACCAGACCCTTAGACCCTGGCCGGCCCAACCCCCAGGACCAAGCCCGAAGTCATTACCTATATAAATACTCAACTTCTCCATATGAAACCCTAAACCAACAAAGCCTCACCAAAACCCTAACCCTAGCCGAATACTCCTCCTCCTTTGTACCAACCATCACCACCACCCCCCATATATTGCCGACCGCCACCCCCATATATTGCCGACCACCACCCCCCATATATTGCCGACTGCCACCCCCATATATTGCCGACCGCTGCCCCCCATACACAGCCGACCACCCACATACACAGCCGACCACCCCCATATATTGCCGACCGCTGCCCCCCATACACAGCCGACCACCGCCCCATACACAGCCGACGACCGCCCCGTACACCCCCGACCCGCTGCCCCTGTGCACTACTGCCGCACCCGCTACCGTTCCGCCGCCACTGCTACAGCCTCGCCGGAGTATGCCTCGACAAGAGCAGACCCTGTCCGAACAACCACGTAGAGGTAACCACATTAAACCCCGTTTCTTCATGTTAATATCGTAGCATCGTATCGACGTGTCAAGAAATATTGATATCAAACACAACCACTAATTATGTGTAAATTGGATTAATGAATAATAAGGTTTAGAATCTGTTTATTGATTAGCATAACCCCAAGGACTAACGTTTACCCTAAAATCTGTACATAAACCACGGGTAATGAACATAGAAACCAATGAGCATGTGTTCGCCAGAACAGCGATCGTGGTCAACCCTTAACTTGAAATTATTATCTCAAGGGCTAGGATGATCGAGTACAGAACACGTGTGCACCTTAGCTACGCGCACATATGAAGCTGTATTCGAGCAGACGTGAACTTGCGATAATATTCAAACGTCGCGTCATAGTCGTGTACATTTAATGTTTAGCGTCTGATATTAGATTGTTATACTATATTGTGTTTAGGACCTTTGGATCAGCCAGGAGATATTGCAGGAACCAGCTTCTGGCATTCCCAGCTTCAGGACACAGGCAAGATACCTTGCTATATTTACTGTCTAATTTAAATATGCATAAGTTGTATTGTATTCTTGTTGCTCGTAATTTATACAACTGTGCGCGTCCGAGTTGTCTCGGGTGCATTCAACGGATACGTCGATGATTAGTATATATGGACTTAGCTCTTAGCAGACTCAACCCATTGGACGATACCCTGTTATTGTCTGAGACCTGACACCTTACACGGTCACTGAGATATATTCATATTGGGATGCGGGCTTGCGCACTCGACTAGCTATCGTTGCGTGTAACCTACATCATAATTAGTATATAGTCAGGATATAATTTAGAGACTTGGCATATAGATACCGGGTATGCACGTCGAGTAGTCGATTTGTGTATCTACATTAGGCGGAGAGGACAACTAGTAGGCGTATGGGGTACACACATTGGAGCCGTAGTTCGGAGGAGCCTCGGATCCAATGAACTTTCCTTTATACTGATGCCACGTTCTTCGGAGCGATATGGACGATATACTGTACTGATGCCATTCTCTTCGGAGCATGGACGTTATGCCTACACCTACTTATACGCACCAGCGTTGTCCTCACATTGCATTCACTTAGATGGCTAGCATACCCTTATTGTATTTATTTTATTCAGTATTCATATATGGTATATTGTTTTCTTGTATCTTGTTATGTCCCTCTGAGGACCTGGTACCTTTCCAGATTTAGACGAGGCTTACTACCCCACCGTATACGGCCCGGGACAGGAGACAAGATTTGCTACAGCTGAGGAGTTGGAGGTGCAACCGTCAGAGTTTCCGTGACCAGTTGGTAGGCCTTTACCCTAGATGGAGAGCATCATTATCTACTCAGCTGATGCTCTAGTCATTATCTTTTATATCTTATTTCAGTACTTTATTTCGTCATAGTAGTGGGTTTGTTCCCACCAGACATCACTGGTTGTACTATGATATCTTGAGACTGGTATTTATCAACCAGCAGTTTCTTTAGTATTTCTTGCTCTTTATATTGTAGATGAGATTAGATTACCTGTTATTGATTGATATTGGACATATAGTATTATAGGACAGCGTAGCACTCTTCGTGGATCCATTAAATTGGGATATCTTCGGAGACGTGTCAGCTGGCCATTGCCACGTGGCCTGGTCCCGTATATTTTGGGACTGGGGCGTGACATGGTTTTAGTGGTGGCCCATGCAGGTCGACTTTTTCGCTTGTGGTATGGTAACATGCCCAGCGAGCCTGCAATAGGATAGAAATTATTAGGTCTCATCCACTTTTGATTCGTCCTTGAACTTCCTTCATACTGCTTCTAAATATCTGCATCCTGTTTATTTGCTCTCGTACTCTTTTAATGAAGCTCTATCTCTTGCAGCAAGATGAATTTGCGCAGTGGACGAGGAGCACCCCATGCCGCGGTTCCAGATAACACCGCTCAAGGAGATGAGGTACCCCAAGGGCAACCCCCGCTACAGACCCCGCTGATACATTGGCACGAGACATCGCAGGGCAACCCTACACCGCAGCCTGAGGGACAGACTTCCCAGATGATCCCCACGCAGCATTGTGAGGGCCAGACTTCAGGAGCTACACCGATGCCGCAGACTGAGAAGCCGACATCTGAGGAGACGTCTACTGCACAACCAGAGATTCCACTACCACCGCCTCCACCTTATCCACCCCAGACGCCACAGCTAGATGGCCAGCCACAGATGCTTCAGTTCTTCCAGGCAATGATGCAAGCACAGTGGCAGCAGACAGAGACACTGCGACAGAGTCTGATGGCAGTACTAGAGAGGACACCTGTCACGACACCAGTACCAGCACCTCCACCAGCCCAGACAGGTGGCACTGTTAGATGGTTCCGACAGATGGGACCAGATACCTTCTCAGGCAATGAGACTGCAGAACATATCTCCGATTGGATCGCCAACACGAAGATGCTATTAGAGGCTTCACAACTACATCCAGACCTTTGGATGACCGCAGTGAGGGCCCAACTAAAAGGCAACGCCCATCACTGGTGGGATTCCATCGAGCGTAGTGTAGGCAAGAACCAGACTTGGGAACAGTTCTTGGAATACTTCAATGCGAAGTATTTTCTAGCAACAGTCAGAAATGCCCTATACTCCCAGTTCCTACATCTAGAACAGAAGAATATGACTGTTGATGCATATGACGCAGAGTTTAGCCGCCTTAGCAGATTTGGAGCCGTCCTGATACCCAATGATCTAGAGAAGGCTCGGAGATTCCACCACGGCCTCAATTTCGAGCTACAGAGATATACCACCGCACAAGCGAGGATTTCTTATGAGGAGGTTCTCGCAGAGGCGAGGATCCAGGAGGCCATTGTCAGAAGAGCTAGGCGTTCCAGCACGACCATGCCATCTAGAGTCCAGCCCAGAGCAGGAGGACCCATCCGTCGTCCCGGAGCGCAGACACAACAAAGAGCAGCACCATATCCACACCAGGAACTTCCGATTTGCCACTTCTGTGGTAAGAGAGGTCACTTCGAGAAGGACTGCTGAAAGAGACTTGGGACATGCATGATTTATGGAGCAAGCCAGCACCTTGTCAGAGATTGCCCACAGCGCAGGGAGGTAGCCCCACAGGCCGGACAAAGGCCAGCAGCACCAGCCCCGAGGATGCTACCCCCACCAGGAGGACATCGTCCACCAGCACCCGAAGGATTCCAGAGGGGACCACCCTTGGCCCCACAGCAGACATAGTTTGATCGGGCCCGACAGCAGGCCGGAGGAGAGAGAGACTTTATGCCAAGCTTAGCAAGTGCGAGTTTCTCCTAGATCGTGTCGCCTTCCTTGGACACGTCATCTCAGGAGATGGTATCTCAGTAGATCCGGCAAAGATTTCATCTGTAGAGACATGGCCAACCCCTACCAATGTCTCAGAAGTAAGGAGTTTCCTAGAACTTGTCGGATATTATCGGAGGTTCGTAGAGAACTTCGCGAAGATTGCAGAGCCAATGACCCGCTTGAACCGTAAGAAGCAGGAGTTCACTTGGACAGAGGAGTGTCAGAAGGCATTCGATGAGCTGAAGAAGCGCTTGACTACAGTACCCATCTTGACCATACCTTCTGGACCCGGAGGATTCGTAATCTACAGCGATGCGTCTGGGAAAGGATTAGGATGCGTCTTGATGCAGCATGGAAAGGTTGTAGCTTATGCTTCTAGACAGTTGAGGACACATGAGAAGAACTATCCCACCCACGACTTGGAGCTTGCAACGGTGATCTTTGCGTTAAAGCTTTGGAGGCATTACCTATATGGAGAAAGAGTGGAGATATTTACTGATCATAAGAGCCTAAAATACGTCTACACTCAGAAGGATCTAAATCAGAGACAGAGACGTTGGCTCGAGGTGATGATCGACTTCGAAATAGAGCTACAGTACCACCCAGGAAAGGCCAACGTAGTAGCAGACGCATTGAGCAGAAGACCTATGACATTCTTCTTGACTACCCAACAACATCTGTTGAAAGATCTAGAGCAGATGGGTATAGAGGTTGTTATACCCGGAGTAGATGGACAGTTGTCGAATTTCCAATTACAATCGACACTGGTAGAGAGAATCAAGGCTGCTTTGCCGACAGATGCCAGATTTCAGAGGCTTAGACAGAGGACAGAGGCTGGATTACAGACAGGATTACGAATACATAAAGACGGAACACTGAGATGCGGAGATCGTCTCTATGTTCCAAATGGAGAACTTCGGCAGGAATTGATGACAGAGGCACACAGTTCTGTCATGCCCCAGTCCCAAAATACGTAGGACTAGTAATACGTAACACGTCAGCCGTATGTATACGAACTCCAATATATGGAAACCATATACACACGTACGCTGTACATGAATATCCAATCCACTGTGGTAATATATGTCACAACAAGTCACACGCAGTTCTATATCTCATCCACAGCACAAATAATAGAATAATGAAAATTAATAACTGAATATCAAAGAAGCAGTCTCAAAATAGAAATCTCAAAGTGTGATAGTCGGGTGGAAACAAATCCACTGTAGTTCGACTATAATAAACTACTAAAGAGAGAAGAGAATAAACTCTAATATAAGGATAAATGTCTCAAAAAGAATAGCAACTAAAATCTCTAAACAGCTGCAATGAATCACATATAATCAGAAGGTAAGATCGCCTCAGACTGATAGGTAGCGTCAGGTCCATGTCCATACTCCTGCGGGTACTCCTGCTCATCTATATCTGGAAAGGGACCAGGTCCTCAGAGGGACGTAACAAGATACAAAAAGCACATGCCAATAAAGTACTGAAAATAAACATCCATTGGGGTCGCCTAACCGTCTAAGTGAATGCAGTTAAGAACAACTTTCTCCACAAGTGAGCTATCTGGCTGAAAACTGGGATTTGGCATGGTTCTCTTTTGGAGATCCAGGGGCCCAAAGGCACGTCGTCTTTTGAACGGCGGAGGCCCGCCAATGTACATAATATATATATATATATATATGGGTCATCACCGCCCGTATCTCCAGTGGAGAATCCGGGTGCACAGGAGAAAAAGTGCAAAGGAGCTCAAATGCGGTACTTGTTGTTCTCCCCACCCAATGCTCTAAGCATGTCATGTCCATGACACGATAACCTCTAATAACTGCCAGGTCTACTAGCATGCAAAGTTTCTATTAGCAGTTATCCCTACCCGTCGCACGACCTATACGTACCAGTGGCCAGCCGAGTACGCAAGTCCGTGTCCTACATGTGACTCACACTCGTGTAAGAATAGAGTCATGGCCAATGAAACATAAATGCCTCATGAAGATGGGGTAGTCTCAGAAAATAGGTCCAATGCATATACATAAATAAAAACATAGTACGACGACACCGTCGTTGCACCCAAGTTTCCTTGGACGCGCAGTTTATATAGCAGTTAAAATAAATGAACTAAATAAGCAAAAAATAAACATTCATGCCTCATATGGAATGTAAATATAGTACAATGACAAGGTATACTTGTCTGGCAAGAAATCTGTAAAGTGTACGCGCCCAAATGTCAAGGACACGGAACCTGGAACTAGGGACTCCGAACAAACATCTCCGGATGCTGAAATAAATATCACCAACGTTTCCGGAATGAGCAAAATAGCTAAAAAGCACATCCCTTTCGTCCAATTTGGACACAGGGGCAAATAATTTTGGGCAAAAGTGGAGTCCATGTGTGGCCCACTTTGTACCGAAAAGCGTGCCGAAGGTAGTAGTCTCTAAATGGGACAAACTATAGGTCAAATAACTCTAAATGTCAATACGAACCCAACGGTATGTCCAAATGTGGATTCCGATGAACCGAACACAATTTTGTCCAAAAAGTCAACTGTGGGGCCCGCCAATTAGCGATTTGGTCAACCATCTCAGAATTGCGTAAAAATTGGGTCACAGAACCAGCGCGTTACCACGAGTCCAGTGGCGCAAGTTTCATCATAATCTGACAAGCGTGCACAAAATACGCACGAGTTCCACAAAAGTTGCGACACGGGGTGTGTCCGCGGATACGGCCTGATTCCGGCGCGCACACGCGTCCGAATCAGTCCCCATGAATTTTTACGTGTCCGGTTACGCTATGTGCACCATTCGGTACACTTGGTACATGGCGGGGCGGTCCCGTTTAGTGGGGCGCGCTCCATTTTCCAACTTTTGAAAATCTGGAAAAAGTGGGTTCGCGTAGTTTTGTGACAAATTTAATTCTGTCCACAGCAGCTAATAATATAGGGTTATTTAACAGAAAATAAACTAGGTCAAGTATTCTACACATATAAAAAAGAATCACCGAATTCGGATCTCTGTGGTGGGAGATACGAACTCGGCAACATGGGTGGTCACCGCAGTTTTCTGCGATCCTAGAATTGGTCTGCTCGCGCCAACTTGGACGCTATTTTTCGCCTAGGGGTACACATTTTTCGAGGTTGGCTATTATACAAATATGGGAGAGGGTTAAGGGGTGAGCATACCGGTAAAGACGGAACGACGTTTGGTTGAGCGAGTCGACGGAAAACAACTCCGGAGCGAAGGTGCCTCGTGTGAGAATCTGCAGTGCACGAGGTCGGAGTCATCGGGATGGTTTGGACGGCCTGACGGGGTTCTCTGGCTGCGGTGGCGGCTCTAGATGAGAAGAGGGGGTCTGGAGATTTTAGGTTAGGGTTTTATGAAATAATATATATATATATATATATATATGATAGGAAGAAAGAAGGTGTGGAGGCGGGCCGCGTTCAAGGGGGAGAGGAATAGGCTTGCTGTGCTAAAAGCAAATAGGGGCGATCCCTGGGAGTTAGTAATTACTAAAGGGGGCGGGTGAAATTCGGCTTGCTGAAGTTGGCTGCTAGTGCTTTTAGTAATAATTGATAGTAGTTTGCTAAGAAGTATTATATTAGTATTACTTTATTAGTTTTTTTATTTTTATTTTTTTTATTTTTATATATATTTCTTTTCTTTTCCTTTCTTTTTAAAATATATATATACATATATATATTTGTGTATACATATATAATATATATATACTCATAAGAAAATTTATGGATTAGGATAATGCACACCGTTAGGCTAGCAACTGCTCAAGGGGTCTCCTACATGAAATAAATTCTGAAAAATTCCTGATGGTCCAATAAATCCTCTAAGTGCCCGAACACCTAAAATAAAAATTATTAAAAATCTATTTCTCCTATTTAGCCCCTAATTACTACAATTAAATCAATAATTAATAAATAAAGGGTATATACGATTTTTAGGAAGGGGGTTTTACAAGTTCCACCTACTCCGTTCATCCAGGAGGCACGAAGATGTACAGAGATCTAAGACAGTACTACTGGTGGCACGAAATAAAGAGAGAGATAGCACGCTTTGTGGCCAAATGCCTGGTGTGTCAACAAGTCAAGGCTGAGCACCAGAGATCTGCAGGATTGCTTCAACCGCTTCCTATACCGGAGTGGAAATGGGAGCATATCACCATGGACTTTGTTACAGGATTCCCGAGGAGTCCTAGTGGGCGCAATGCAGTATGGGTAATCGTGGATAGACTCACCAAGTTCGCACACTTTCTACCTTTTAGAGTTGGACAATCGACGGAGGCTTTAGCAGATATGTACATGAGGGAGATTATGCGCCTACATGGAGTGCCAGTTAGCATTGTGTCAGACAGGGATACGAGATTTATGTCTTACTTTTGACGGAGTATGCAAAAGAGTCTTGGTACTCGCCTAAAGTTTAGCACAACGTATCACCCACAAACAGATGGCCAGTCAGAGCGCACCATTCAGACGCTAGAAGACATGTTAAGAGCGTGCATGCTGGACTTCGGAGGATCATGGGAGGACCACTTATATTTGGTCGAGTTTTTCTACAACAACAGCTATCAAGCTAGCATTCAGATGGCTCCCTACGAAGCGTTGTATGGCAGGAAGTGTCGTTCTCCAGTATGCTGGAGTGATATAGGCGAACGACAGATTCTCGGACCAGAGTTGGTGGTTCGGACGGTAGAGAAGGTAAGGAAGATCCAAGGACACCTTCGAGCAGCACAAGACCGACAGAAGCATTGGGCGAATGCGCATCATCGACCCTTAGAGTTTCAGGTTGGGGATCACGTATTCTTAAAGATCTCACCTACTCGAGGGACTATCAGATTCGGAGGCAGAGGGAAACTGAGTCCGAGGTACATCGGACCATTCGACATATTAGAACGCGTCGGAGAGGTTGCTTACAGATTAGCATTACCGCAGACATTGGAAGGAGTTCACGACGTCTTCCATGTATCTCAATTGAGGAGGTACATACCTGATCCGAGCCATGTACTTGACCATTCAGAGATCACAGTCGGCCCAAGATTATCATACCAGGAGGAGCCTGTTGAGATTCTGGACAGGAGTGAGAAGGTACTACGAGGTCCGACTATTCCCTTAGTCCGCGTCACATGGAGACATCATGCACCGGGCGAATCAACTTAGGAACGCGAGGAGGATATTAGACAACGCTATCCCCACCTCTTCGAAGGACTAGGTACGTATTAGTACTTTACTTATTCAGTTAGAAATTTCTTGTTATGCGTACATTTAATTTCGAGGACGAAATGCTCTAAGGAGGGTAGATTGTAAACCCCCTCAATCAATTTAGGTATTATTTGTAATTTTAAAACTGAGACTAGGGACAAACCGAGATAATTAAATATTGGGAGACTATTTTTATTAGGTACCCTCTGACCATATTGCAGCCATAGCTACGCGATGTGAATTAACATCGCCGCGCGCAGTTAATTTTATAAATTAGTTAATTTATTATAGCTAAATTCACCTCAACTAGGCCTGACCAAACCAGACCCTTAGACCCTGGCCGGCCCAACCCCCAAGACCAAGCCCGAAGTCATTCCCTATATAAATACTCAACTTCTCCATATGAAACCCAAAACCAACAAAGCCTCACCAAAACCCTAACCCTAGCCGAATACTCTTCCTCCTTTGCACCAACCATCACCACCACCCCCCATATATTGCCGACCGCCACCTTCATATATTGCCGACCGCTGCCCCCCATACACAGCCGACCACCCCCATACACAGCCGACCACCCCCATATATTGCCGACCGTTGCCCCCATACACAGCCGACCACCCCCATACACAGCCAACCACCGCCCTATACACAGCCGACAACCCCCCATACACAGCCGACGACCGCCCCGTACACCCCCGACCCGCTGCCCCCGTGCACTACTGCCGCACCTGCTACCGTTCTGCCGCCACTGCTACAGCCTCGCCGGAGTATGCCTCGACAAGAGCAGACCCTGTCCGAACAAGCCACGTAGAGGTAACCACATTAAACCCCGTTTCTTCATGTTAATATCGTAGCATCGTATCGACGTGTCAAGAAATATTGATATCAAACACAACCACTAATTATGTGTAAATTGGATTAATGAATAATAAGGTTTAGAATCTGTTTATTGACTAGCATAACACCAAGGACTAACTTTACCCTAAAACCTGTACATAAACCACGGGTAATGAACCTAGAAACCAATGAGCATGTGTTCGCCAGAACAGCGATCGTGGTCAACCCGTAACTTGAAATTATTATCTCAAGGGCCGGGATGATCGAGTACAGAACACGTGTGCACCTTAGCTACGCGCACATGTGAAGCTGTATTCGAGCAGACGTGAACTTGCGATAATATTCAAACGTCGCGTCATAGTCGTGTACATTTAATGTTTAGCGTCTGATATTAGATTGTTATACTATATTGTGTTTAGGACCTTTGGATCAGCCAGGAGACATTGCAGGAACCAGCTTCTGGCATTCCCAGCTTCAGGACACAGGCAAGATACCTTGCTATATTTACTGTCTAATTTAAATATGCATAAGTTGTATTGTATTCTTGTTGCTCGTAATTTATACAATTGTGCGCGTCCGAGTTGTCTCGGGTGCATTCGACGGATACGTCGATGATTAGTATATATGGACTTAGCTCTTAGCAGACTCAACCCATTGGACGATACCCTGTTATTGTCTGAGACCTGACACCTTACACGGTCACTGAGATATATTCATATTGGGATGCGGGCTTGCGCACTCGACTAGCTATCGTTGCGTGTAACCTACATCACGATTAGTATATAGTCAGGATATAATTTAGAGACTTGGCATATAGATACCGGGTATGCACGTCGAGTAGTCGATTTGTGTATCTACATTAGGCGGGGAGGACAACTAGTAGGCGTAGTTCGGAGGAGCCTCGGATCTAATGACCTTCCCTTTATACTGATGCCACGTTCTTCGGAGCGATATGGACGATATACTGTACTGATGCCATTCTCTTCGGAGCATGGACGTTATGCCTACACCTACTCATACGCACCAGCGTTGTCCTCACATTGCATTCACTTAGATGGCTAGCACACCCTTATTGTATTTATTTTATTCAGTATTCATATATGGCATGTTGTTTTCTTGTATCTTGTTACGTCCCTCTGAGGACCTGGTACCTTTCCAGATTTAGACGAGGCTTACTACCCCACCGTATACGGCCCGGGACAGGAGACAAGATTTGCTACAACTGAGGAGTTGGAGGTGCAACCGTCAGAGTTTCCGTGACCAGTTGGTAGGCCTTTAGCCTAGATGGAGGGCATCATTATCTACTCAGCTGATGCTCTAGTCATTATCTTTTATATCTCATTTCAGTATTTTATTTCGTCATAGTAGTGGGTTTGTTCCCACCAGACATCACTGGTTGTACTATGATATCTTGAGACTGGTATTTATCAACCAGCAGTTTCTTTAGTGTTTCTTGCTCTTTATATTATGGATGAGATTAGATTACCTGTTATTGATTGATATTGGACATATAGTATTATAGGACAGCGTAGCACTCTTCGTGGATCTATTAAATTAGGATATCTTCGGAGACGTGTCAGCTGGTCATTGCCACGTGGCCTGGTCCCGTATATTTTGGGACTGGGGCGTGACAATATTTATATTTATTACAGCTTAAGTGCACTCTAACGGGTTTATTAAATTGGGTTTGTCTATTGGAGTTGTGCTACTGGCCATTGCCACATGGCTAGTCCCTCGGTATTTTGGGACTGGGGCGTGACATAGTTTTTGTGGTGGTCCATGCAGGTCTACAACTATATTGCTTCAGTTTTCAACTAAGAAACCGAGCAAGCCTGCAATTAAGATAGGATGAATTATAGGATCTCATCCACATATTGACATATTCTTGACCTTTATATCGACTTTAAAATAATTTCTTGACTTGCATCCTGCCTTGATTCCTCTATGTACCTCTTATAGTTTACTTTGTATGCAGAGTAATAGATCCATGAGCCAGCAACGAGACTCCCACAAAAATACCACAAGGTGTTGTGGTCACTTACGATGATGGGGTGATGCCACTAAGTGGAGACCCCTCCACTCAACAAAGCAGTCAAGCATATCAGCACACCTCTAGGTTTCGGAGAGACGATATTCCACCACCGCCATACTTTACTCCACCAATGCCCATTTTTCCACCAAGACAGCCTATGGACGGACATCAGATGTTTTAAATATTCTACGCAATGATGCAAGCAAAATAGCAGGTTCATCAAGAGGTCCAGCAATACCGGGCGGAGAAATTCTTTGACGGACTAAACTTTGAGCTATAAAGATTGATTGGCTCTGTTGCAACTACTTCTTATACAGACATCCTTGCTACAGCCCGGCGCATGGAGCACATTATCAGGAGAGATTCCAGCCAGAAGCGGCCGCATGCACTAGCACCAGATCGAGTGCAACAGGGAGAAGCTGCAAAGCGACCACAGATGAATCCACCACAGAGAGCATTTATACCACTAGCACTAGTCCTTCCTACTTGTTACTATGTGGCAAGGTATGCCATATTGAGAAGGAATGCAGACGCAAATAGAGATTATGTTTAGCTTATGGATCCAGCCAGCATTCAGCCAGGGATTGTCCTGAGCATCGAGAAGGAGACCAATGGTACACCGACAGGCTTTACCAGCACTGAGCCAGTCCAGCAGCCACATCGACCAGATTACCCATTACTGGAAGTACCACAGATAAAAGTTGGAGGAGTCATACCACCAGTACCAGGAGAATATCAGTCGAGGCCACCCTTGGCATCACAGATAGCACTCTTTCGACAGGCCCAGCAACAGCAGAGGGAACCACTACAGGGGCGTGGACAGGCTTTTGTGATTATAGTGGAGGAGACACAGACTCGAGGAGTAGTGAATATGAGTAAGATTTAGTTTTATCACAGCTAGCTATAATAGCGAATATTCCTAGTAATACTTTAGCATGTGCATGTTAGTGTCATTCCCTAGCCAATACCTAGTATTATGTTAGTATAAACTTATTGGTCTAGAGTAGTAATATATTAGTGGTACACAAGTTTTCAGAAGCTGTAATTGATTCTTGCTCTAACCAGACTGCTTTACTCTAGAGTGACTTATCTCTCATTGCCTAGAATTTTTTTTTATTGCTTCCCTACGTGTTCTGGTTGAACAAAACCCTCACCCTTCCTCTCAATTTTTTCTTGGTCCCTTATCCTTTGCGTTGTGCTTCAATAAACATGTTTTACAACCGCGTCATCTCTTTTGGAGCAAACCTTTCCTGACCGGTTATATTTTATTTTCTTAATTACGAGAACGTAATTCTTTCAAGTTGGATAGATTGTAAATACCCTAATTTTTTTAAAATTAAAATTTATAATTTTAATTATTTGTATTATGAATTACTGAGATTAAGAAAGAATATTCTATAATTTTTAACCATTTATAATATATAATATTCATAGATTTATAATAATGTATATTTAATTAATTATTAATATAGTGCAAAAAATATATTTTTGGGTGTACAACTATTAATAGAGTGTTTGATAATAAACGAAAGAAATAAGATGAGGTTTATACGAAACTCGCTCTTAGGTTTACAAACAAGAAGTACAATTAATCCTATACGAGGATGTCAAGTACAATTTTTAATCTGGGTAAATATTGTTATAGGAGTCTGATCTGCAGTCGATCACTTTGTCCCTTGGACCACACGATGATGAGGAAGTGCCGTAAAAGACAGAAAGCAGCTTCGAAGGTTGCTAAAGAGAGTGGATGCTCGATGCCAAAGTCGTCGATCACTACTCTTTGCCTGAGCTCTGGATTCTTCTCTCTCAAAGACTCTTCGACCCTTAGTTCCTTGACCTTCTCTCTTCTGATCTCTTCGATCCTTTTTCCCTCTGATCCTTACCTCTGTCAATAAAGGTCTCTATTTATAGAGTTTTAGTGACAGTGACTACCCAGTCGGCGTAGAAGCCGAGTAGTGGAAAGTATGGCACCTTTTTATGCGATGGTTACAATAACCGTTGCCCGCGTATAAATGATTTCCTGAATGAGCGTGTGACGCGTGTCCCATTAAGAGATAACGCGTATAACTACTGCAAAGATCACGGCATAAAAGCCACGTAGGTAGTTATCCTTTGCGTAGAAAAGGTTGGCGTAGAAGCCAATAACTGTCACTGTGGCGTATAAGCCAAAGAGTTATCAAACCGGCATAGAAGCCGAGTAGGCGTAGAAGCCGAGCAGGCGTAAAAGCCGAGTGGGCGTAGAAGCCGAGTTGGCGTAGAAGCCGAGCAGGCATAGAAGTCGAGTTGGCGTAACGTGCAAAAGTGATGATGTGGACGTCTTGGCCAAAATTACGACTCTTGGAGATATAATCAAGTCTCTTGCATTAAATGCAGAGATCTGCCATCATCCTGCGCATTAAATACAGAGGCGTACCTTGAAGATCTGCCACCATTCTGCGCATTAAATGCAGAGACGTGCCTTGAAGATCTGCCATCATTCTGCGCATTAAATGCAGAGACGTGCCTTGAAGATCTACCATCATTCTGCGCATTAAATGTAGAGACATGCCTCGAGCCCTGTACAAAGAGCATCTTTTGATGTGGCAGCCTGTTTGTCTTCTGCGAAGCATAAACAGCTCACATCTGCTTGTGTAAAACTAGGCAGCGTATTCCCTTGCATACGTAAAAGCAGTTTACGCCGAGGAAATGGCACTAAACGACAGTCTAGGTCGCTGTGCCATGCCATTATTATAGCCGTCGTTGGGGTAGTCGTGCAGTACTCTTTGTCAGGAGTCAGACATCAGGTTCACTGCATGATTTGACAGTTTTATTTTGAGGAATACGAAGCGTTCCTCGTACACTTCAATGCTGCATTAAAAGCGGATGAGTTTTACGCCATAAAGGCGATATAGCACCCTTTTTACGCTGAAGCAGCCTGGACATACTGTATTACGCGGATAGTCCTTGAGCTTATATTTTATGCTGTACTTAGCGGGAAAGCTCTGTTGTACGCCGATGGCTCTGAAGTTATCTTTTTATGCTGCCCAGCACTAAAATGCTGCGTATAGCTATTCAACGTATTTTTCATGCTTCTACAAGACCCCCTTCAAAGTTTTCAAATTTCTCGTAATTTGAAACGCTTTGAATGAAGCATGAAATGGTCAAGTCTGACTCGTTCTTCAAGGCTGATTTCTTGGCAAATTCTTGGAGATTTGTTGGGATTCGGTGTGTTCTCTTTTGCCTATATAAAGGCTGAGGAGCTAACCTGTTCTTCCCATATTTCCTTCACCACACAGAGATGATCGCCGAAGTTCGTCGGGTCGACTTGAGGAAGAAGAAGACCATGTTCTTCCAGCATATAAGGAGCCGAAAAAGGAGGCATCTTCGAGCAAATGTCCTCTGCCACGATGGATCATGGAAGGATATCATAGCTTTCTTTGCTCGGGATAATCTGCAACTTCATATGGCGATTCGTCCAGGAGAGAAGAAGGGTCACATTAGACCACACAGCTTGCAAGCTGTATTTTCTTCTGTCATTCGTGGACGAGAGCAGACAAACTAGCTCTGTCCTCGAGTATTGAGTTGGGTAAATATCTTAACTCATTTTGTCATGGCGTATGGAGGATGGGCTCAGAATAGTTCAGGCAGGCCCAGTTTTGTATCCTCCCACCATTAATTATTTTCTTATTAATCGGTCGCGAAAACCGACTAACTGCTGAAGAAGACGGGAGAAGATCTCCACCAATACGAGAACCTGGCAGAACATATTATGGGGGTGGTCTTCCGATGACGATGAGAAAATCCTTTGTAGATGGGATTTCCCTCATATGTAATCATGAAAATGAAGAAAAACCCTCTGTAGACCGGATTTTCCTTATATGTAATCATGATTTAATAAAATCGTCTTCTTCTGTGCATATGATTATCTTGCCATATATTTTTTTTGCTGTGATGAAGTCTGAATATGTGTAGCTTCGACATGTCTGGTACCTTTATGCAGACTCTGATAGAAAGAGTATTAGGTCCCGTCCTGTCTTTTACGCATAACTAAGGATGCGCAGAAAGCCGCTTAGCATTTAAGTCGAGTATTCGAACTGTCCTGTTGTCAGGAATGGGGAGCCGCGTAGAATTCTGAACCGTCACTTCTGATAAGAAGAATTTTTGTTCAGACCATCATCTTCAAGAATGATTTCCCGAAAATCCCTTGAAATAGGGCGAGAAACGGCTGCCAAACTGAGTCGCCATCTTGAACTGTAGATAAAATATTCAGACTGGATTCTGGATGAACTTCCAATCGACCCGAGAAGAAGAGTTATTTTTAATGTTGAACTCTGTATGCTTTGGGTACTTAGGATATTTTGGGGCCAAGAAGGAGTATCCTCTGCGTGAACCCTTGCAATTGACCGTCTTGGATTTGTTCATACATATACGCGTACTTTGGCCTGCGTATTTTTTCAGATATGCGGAGAGTCATAGATCTGTAAATATGAATGAGCATAAAATCATAAGTTCGTAGCCTCTCGGGCGTAAAAGCTGCTGAGCACGAAAGCATCCGGGTGTAGAAACTGTAGATTTGTAGCCTCTGAAAAGGAAATCTTCCGAGCGTGAAGTTGTGGATCTGTTGCCTTTGAGCGTAAAAGCCACCGAGCGTGAAATCATAGGTTTGTAGCTTCTGAGCATGAAGTCGTAGGTTTGTAGCCTCTCGAGCGTAAAAGCTACCGAGCATAAAAGCATCCGGGCGTAAAACCATAGACTTATAGCCTCTGAGCGTAAAACCGTAGATTTGTAGCTGCCAAGCGTAGAAAGCTCCTTGGCGTAGAACCACGAATCTGCTTTGCACAAAAACTTTTTGAATTTGCTGACTGTCCGCCTTTTCTGAGTAATAGGCTGACGTAGTCCCCAATCATAACCGAATATTAATTATCATATTTGGTTCGGGATTCGAGGAGTCCATCCGAACTCTAAATATACCCCAAGGCTTTCAGAGAAAAACTTTTCATCTGTCTTTTGCAAAAGAAAGCCTTCGACTCTTCGAGTTCTCTCCTTCGTTTCCTCTCCGAGTATTCAGAGTTTTCAGCAATGGCCCCAAAACCAATCTCCTCCTCCAAGGGAAAGAAGGTTGACTCTTCTTCTTGCTCTTCTGCCCAAGCGAAAGCGACTTCCGTCGGGCAATGCGAGCTTCATTCTGAACGAAGTGTCTCATCGACGAGCTGTGCACCCGGAGTTAAAGGTAAAGTTTTTGGGACGAAAAGGACGACAAAAAATCCTTCGCACACGTTGTACGTGAACGCGCTAGGTCATCTTCTGTGCTGATAGCCTCTTCGAGGAAGATGATGCACAGAGATGTTTATCTTTTACGCCCATATTTCTAATGTGTCAGCGTAAAAACTCCATATTTTCGCAGTCGAGCGTAAAAGCTTTGACTATCGAAACTTGGCGTATACTATAAAATTTGAGTTTTACGCTTCTGGATGATAATTCTGGCATAATAACTCAAACTTTGGCAGTCTGGCGTAAAACACAGACTGTCAGGTTTTTTGTGTATATTGCCAGTCTTGAATTTTACGCCTTGGAATAAGATTCCAGCGTAAAAGATCAAGTTTTTACAGTCTTGGCGTAAAGCACAGACTGTTGACTTTTGGCATATTCTGCAAGATTGTAATATCTAGTAGAGAAACTGACGTATTTTTTCTTACACTTTGCAGTTAACTTGCATATGTCTCCATTGGCTGAGGTGATGGGTTCTGCTGTCGGGATGCTGTATTCCAACTACCTGGAGGATTTGTCCCACGTGACATTTCCTATCTCCGGACCCCAGTATCCTGAAGGAAGGGGAATCCTGATATCGTCTCAAGGCGAGCGAACGCTGTTGAACATGATCAACGGAGAGCCCCTGACGTACATAGACGGGGCCCAATATATAAAGTCGGCTTTTCTCTTCGGGGACATGATTGACAAGCAGTCCCAGACGAAGCCCAAGAAAGAACTCTGGGTTTTCCCTACCGGGGGCTTGGTCATGTATTTGCCCAAGATGCTGAGAGACTACCCCATCTCGGCATTCTTCCATGCCACACATCCCAGGAGGATGTCGTAGACGCTGACTCCCAATCTTCACGGCCGGTCGGGGAAGATATTTTACCAGAAATGATCTGGCCTAGGGTCATTTGTCAGCCGCCCTTCCGGCTCTGTGATGCCGTTCAGGGGATTGTACCCGGGCAGTATCCCGAGTGAAGACAGTTTACTGCTCCAGCCGGTCCAATTATCGACTTTCTGCAATGATTTCATGGGGCATGGAGGAGTATACCCCAAGGCTAATCCTCGGACCAATGGGTGGATCACCCCTACAAATCTTCGATGGGCTCGCTTAGCTGACTGGGCCCTGAAGCATTTTCAGACCGAGCTGGAGAGCATTGGTCTGTTCGCAGCTGTGAATGCCACCAGTATTGGGTTACCTCTCAACCCCAACCTATTTTTGGCTTTGATGGAGCGATATATCTCGCTCACCGGGACTTTCGCCACTCCACTGGGAGAGTTAGGATTGGCCCTCCACGAGATGACAGAGATTTTGAGACTGCCAATGAGGGATACTCCTTATGAGGAGTATGTTCCAACAAACCGGGAGCTGGGGGATTCAGACCCTCGGGTAGTGGCAGTGTACCAGGAGCTGATGTGCCACTACCTTGCTTGCACCGCCTTTTATAATGAGCCTTCAGATTTGGCTCATATCAATAAATGGGTGTCCTACCTCTTCTTTCACCGGGCCAGGGCTGCTAAGCCAGAGAAAGTCTTGGATAGCAAGGATCAGCCCCTGAATTTTCTGAGCGTGCTTAGTGCTCAGGTAGTCGACGATCTTATGTAAGACGCTGGGGCTCCGGACCAGATTCTCAACGAAGGGATAGGGAAATATCCTGCAGGCACTAAGGCCTACAGTTATTTGAGGCATTGCCGTAGGCCTCTGTCCAAGAAAGCTCAACTGGCTGGCTTCCTCTCTATATGGCTGCGCCGACTGGTGGTACCCGGCATTGCATCTGTGGACCGCATTTATCGCAATACGCTATGGCCTGCAGTGCGTCTGGTGTGTCGCATACAAGCTGGCCTGAGGGCTATTACTGATAGGCTGCTTGCCGATAAAACTCGACGTGATAGCTTTCCCAGGGTAGAATTACCATACCTGTATTTGATGGGATGGTTAATTCTCCATAACCCCAGGGTGATGTCTCCCGGCTCTTGCAGTAGTTCGGGGAGTAGTTTCTTGCTGAATTACAAAAAATCCTCCTGGAACATGACCACAGTTTTAGACTGTCGGCGGGCGCTGAATTTCAGTCACAGCTGGAAGCTTTTCTGCACTGTCCCCTCTGTACATCTTAATCAATAGGGGATCAGACTTCAGGACTTAGGTGAAGGGCAGACCATTCTTTCTCCTGAAGCTTTTAATTGGTTGGTCTGCATTAGACCTTCTCATTTACTGTACAGAAGTGAAGACCAATGCTTCTTGGAGCCCTACCTGCCTAGTTGGTTTACCAGGCAGTTTGGGTATGACCAATTGTATGTGGGCAATGCCGTCACCAGCTTCAGGTCCAGGGGTGGACTCATTGATGGAGCGAGAGGATGGCGATACTTCATCATGGGTTGCACTGAAGCAATTTTTACCGTGCCCGTCATTTCACTCTCCACAGAGCTGCGCATCTTCCATTCGTATGCCCAGTTTTATGTGGCAACCAACACCTTCTATCGCAATTTTGACATGCTTGGAAGTTTTAGGATGCCCTCCTCCAAGTCTGGAGGAAGAGACGAAGTCCCCTCGGTCTCCTCTGACGAGGGTGAAGATTCTGTCAATCCAGATGAGCCTCTGTTGGCGGTACCGAGGGGTGACATACCTCCGCCCGCAGGGCCTCTGGTCATCTCTGGTAAGTGAAGGGCTCTTGCTCTGAAGGAGACTTCCCCTCGCAAGAAGAAGAAGAAGACGGTTAATCGTCCTCTTAGGTTTCCCGGCCATGAGGCTCCTATCAGTGAACCTGCTGTTTCCCCTGTCGGGGACGATTCTTTGATTGGAGGTTCCTCGCCTTTTAGAGAGGGAACCTCTACAGTTCCGGCTGGCGGTGTCGGAGAACTCCTGCTTGAGGCTGCTGTCGCTGCTACCGCTTCAGGTAGTGGTACGAGATCGCCTTCGAGGCCGAGCCAGATAAGGACATCTTTATCCAGACCAGCGACGGAAGAAACCCCTGCCGTGTCTGTAGGTGCACCCAGCGAGATTCCAGCTGACGAACCTCGATTGGATCTGGGTGAAGATTCGGAAGAATACCTGCCGATGTCAGTTAGCACACCTCCTTCTCCAGGTATGACAGCTCGCTTAGCATCATTAAGAAATGATTTAGCTGTACTGGCCGCAGACGCGACATATATACCATCGGCCATGGGTAAATGTCGTCCTTACGCCTTTTTTTAGAAAAATTAACATCATTTTGATATTAACTTTCTTTTGTCTTCTTTTCAGGGGAAGACATCTACGGGGAGGGCAGTATTGACGCACCTTTTGGCTCTGTTTCAGCTCATGGGGATGACATGGAGGTGCCCGACTTCGAAGAGAAAACATTTTCGGGTGCCGGCTCTCCCGAAGTGGTTTTGATATCTCAAGAGGAGGATGAGCCTGTCATTGCGACATTGCCTCCTTTGAGTACGCCGGTCACTTCGTCCGTTGTTGGCGCATCTTTTTTTGTCGCACCATCTGTTGAGGCGACGACTGTGGCAACATCGTCTGCGGTCATTCCTGGAGGGAGGTTCACCAATATTGTAGCCACTCCCAGCGTCCATTCGGATCTAGCCATGCTGACTGAGCAGTATACCAGTATCTTCTACACCACTATAAAAATATTGATATCAATGGTGTTGGAGAAGAATCTAGGCTTCGAGGCGCTGAGGAGGTCCTCTCAGTTTGCGATAATGCCGATCAGAGGATTCAACGACACTGGGATAGCTGACACACTGGAGCAGATAGTTAATGGTTTGGAGGAACCCATTATCGAATATTTGCGGCTATCTCGAGGCAGCATTGAAGACCTGGTCCAGGCTGAATATGACTCATTGACTGCGCAGCTTGCTAAACAGATGGAAGGCCTAAACAAATCCATCCAGACACATCAGCAGGAGATGGATAAAGAAAAAGCTGTCTTGGAGGAGGTCATTCCTCTTCAAACGAAGTGCCAGGCCGAGCATGAAGGGAATATAGCGAGGGTCCGCAGACTGGAAGCAAAACTCGCTCAGGCAAAGGAGTGGGTTTCTCAATCGTCGGAAGCTCTAGATGTGGTGAATGGTCGACTGGGCATAGCTCAACAGAACTTGGTGCATGCAGGAGTCGCCTGTGCTGGTTTTGTTCGGGCTAGATCCGAACTGTCCCTCCTGAGCAATGATGAGGCACGGCTGGAGCAGGCCCGTGCTATCGTTTTAAGCTCCAGGACTGAGAAGATAGCCGCACTGGCGCAGCAAATTCGCGACCTGACCGCTTCCCCCAAACGATGTACTTTTTTTGCTTTTCAATGTAACTTTGCTCTTTCTGGGAATAGTAAAGAGGCTTTTATCTGACTTTGTGGACCCATCATTTTGGAATATAAATGACAGGTTTGGGTGAAAGTGATATCAGAGGTAATATGGACGTGATATACTCTCGGTAAGCTTCAGCAGGACATATCTATTCAGAGGTTATATGGACGTGATAGGTCTTGAGGTTCCAAATTAGTTAAATATATCTATTCAGAGGTTATATGAGCATGATAGAATACGATCCAACTAGTTTCGTTTTGGAAGTAGTATTGTCAGAATGAGATCTTCACCATACTCCATTTGAGCAGAGAAGGTTAAGCGTAGTACCTTTTCAGTAATTTGCCATTGATAGGAGCCATCAACAAGTCTCCATTAGGCTTGGCTAACCTGTAAGTGCCGTTTGAGAACGTCGTCTCGATCACATAAGGGCCTTCCCATTTGGGTTGGAATTTACCCTTACTCTTATGAGTAACAATCATTGGCCTTCTCACAGCTAAAACTAGCTCGCCAACTTTGAACACTCTTTTCTTTACTTTTTGATTAAAAGATCTGAAAATACATGCCTGGTAGAACGCGATGCGCTGTTGAGCCTGAAAGCGTTTCTCGTCTAATCCTTCTAGCTCTTGAAGCCTTAACAAGTCATTCTTTTCTTGAGTCAACTCATTAGCCACTGCTATCCTGAGTGAAGAAATTTGGACCTCGATGGGGAGAACTGCTTCGCTCCCGTAAACCAATAAGAATGGGATGCAACCTGTGGGTTCTCGTACCGTTGTGCGATATACCCAGAGACATTCTTCTAGCTTCTCATTCCAATCTCTCTTGTTCGAAGAGACAAACTTTTTCAAGAGCTTGATAATGGTTTTGTTGAAAGCTTCCGCCAAACCATTAGCAGCAGAATTGTATGCCGTCGAGGCCATATTTTGTATCCGATTTTTATCGCAAAATCGATGAAACGCTTGGCTGATGAATTGAGGCCCATTATCATAAATTATCCTCCGGGGTATCCCAAAGCGATAAATGATATGATGCTTGATGAAGCTGATCACATTAGATGCCTTCACATCAGTAAGAGGGATCGCCTCTGCCCATTTGGAGAAATAATCCATGATGGCCAGTATGAATCGGTAACCTCTGGAAGAAGACGGGTGAATATGACCAATGATATCCATACCCCATGCTTCGAAAGGCCAGGATACAACCGTAGGATGTAGATGTTCAGAAGGTTGATGTATAAAGTCTGCATAAACCTGACAGGCTTTGCATTATCTTGCATACTTTATTGCATATGTGATCATAGTAGGCCAGTAATAGCCCATTCTCCTGATACGATCCTGTAGCTTAGGACCGGGTTGATGTGCTCCGCATATGCCGTCGTGAGCTTCACGGATAATCCGCTGTGCCTCGTCATCGGAGAGACACCTCAATAGCAGTCCATCGTAGGTCCGGCGATATAGACACTGTGAAGACGCATCAAAACAGAAGCGTAATGATGGTCTTTTGACGGATACTACTTCTTTAGGTCCCTCCGGCAAGATTCTGTATGCCACAAAATCTATAAATTGACTTCTCCAGTATCTCTTGGGAGGATCTGTGTTCACAGCGTAGCTGCGTTCTATGTGAAAGTTATTTTTCATACAGAATAAATCTCTGTTAAGAAGGATCACCGAATTCTACCTTCTTATAGGAATAGCTAAATCTGCAGCTAGACTGGCTAGGGCATCAGCTTCCAGATTCTGAGATCGAGGCACATGTTCTAGGAAGAATCCTTTGAATGTCATGGCTATCTCGACTGTTGCTTGGTGATAGGGGATGAGGTCTAGATTTCGGACTTCATATATTCCTCTGACTTGATTGACGATCAGCAGAGAATCACCGAAAGCTTCCAGAGATTCGACGCCCAATTCTTTAGCGACTTAGAGCCCGATTAGTAGAGCGTTATACTCTGCCACATTATTAGAACAGGGCTCGCTAAGAGAATATGCTCGATAGATGACGAGTTTATCAGGAGTAACCAGGATAATTCCTACTCCTGAAACCACGTTTCCCCTGGGACCAATCCTTGAGGCACCATCGAAGAATAGTTACCATACATCACTTTCCATTGCAGAATTATATTCTGCAACTTTGTCGGAAATGTCCTCGTATAGTTTGGAGGTCTCCGGGATCGGATGAGCAGCTAGGAAATCAGCCAATGCTTGGCCTTTGATGGACTTCTGAGGGACGTATACCATGTCATACGGTGTTAATAACATCGCCCAAGTCGCGAGTCAGGAATTAAGAACACTTGCCTTGTTCATCAGTACCCGAAGAGGATTGATCCTGGAAATTATATGAATAGTCTGGTCTGTGACATAGTATTGTATTTTCTGAATAGCGAACATCAGAGCCAAGCATTCTTTTTCTACTGGACTATACCGGTGTTCAGCTCCGATCATCATCCTGCTTAGATAGTAGATAGCCTGTTCATGACCCACATCATTCTTTTGTGCGAGAAGAGCTCCCAGATAATGATCCATCGCTCGAATATACAGCAAGAATGGTCTTCCTATGACGGGAGGCACCAGAACTGGCGGATTAGTGAGGTAGCGTTTGATATCATTAAACGCTTGCTGACAGGCTTCGTCCCATACGAAGGATACACCTTTCTTCATAAGACGAGAAAAAGGCTGACATCTCCCAGAGAGGTTGGATATGAATCTCCGGATATAAGCCAGACGACCTTGAAATCCCCTGAGTTCTCTCAGATTATGGGGTGGTCGCATTTCTAAGATGGCCTTGACTTTATCAGGGTCCACTTGAATGCCTTTAGCGGTAATGACAAATCCCAGGAATTTGCCACTAGATATCCCTAGAAAAGACTTTGTAGGATTCATTTTGAGTTGATGTTGACGCATCAACTCAAATACTGTCTTCAAGTCTTGGATGTGATTATCGTTGAGGCGGCTTTTGACAGCTACATCGTCCACGTAATATTCTACTGTTTTGTGTAAATGCTCATAGAATATGTTACTCATAGCCCGTTGGTACATAGCCCCGGCATTCTTTAATCCGAAGGGCATGACCGTATAGCAATATACCCCCAATGGTGTCCGGAAGGCAGTATGCTTCTCGTCTTCAGGATGCATCTTGATTTGATTGTTTCCTGAGAATCCGTCCATGAAAGACATATGTTCAAAACCGCATGTATTATCAATCATGATGTCTATAATGGGAAAAGGGAACTCATCCTTGGGGCAGGCTGCATTCAAATTTTGGTAATCGATGCAGACACGTACTTTCCCATTTTTCTTCATGACCGGGACAACATTGGCGACCCAGTCGGAATATCGTTCTTCCTGGATGAAACCGCAGGCTATCAACTTCTTGATTTCAGTTTTAATGGCGTCCATCATATCCGGGCGGAACCGACATTGGTGCTGCTTTACAGGCTTCGAATCGAGCAATATATTAAGTTTATGAGTAGCCACCTTTGGATCAAGATCTGGCATGTCCTCATAATTCCATGTAAAGACGTTGATATATTCTTTTATCAGCTGGATAACTTCTTCCCTTTCTTCTTCGGAAAGATTATTACTGATAAATATCGGCTTTGGCGAAAGTTCATCCCCAACGTCAATCTGGATAACTTTATCTTCAGTAGGAGGTTATCTCTGCTCAAAGCGGAATTTCCATTGTGTATCCATTTTTTGAGCCCAAGCGTCATTCTCAAACAGTTTGGATTCTTGTTCGTCTGCTTCGAAGGAATCTGCCACTACCGTATTTAATGATAATGTTCGTTCGAGAGCATCAGATGAGTCGGAGGGCGACGAGTCATTTCGAAAAGAGGAAAAGATATCCTCGTTTGACTCAGAAGTTGCAAGGGAGGTGGTATACCCTAACCCAAAACGAGTTCGTTGACAGTAGGGATCGCCTTGCAGCGGCATTCCTTTGCCTTTTCCGTAGTTGAGACCTGGTTTCAGCTTCAAGTCATAGTCCATACTTTGCATGATCTTCAAAGCTTGTGGGCTATATCTTTGAACTTGTATTTTACCGGCATCGTCATCGAAAGAATCTTTTTGTACAGTCGGTTCATTGCGCATGCGGCCGAAGACTATTGAACGCTGACTGCTGCAGGCAGACGGGACAATGAAGATAGAATCCTCATGTGGTCCATATGTCGTGATGACATTGGATGACGATGCTACTTCCCACACATACGGATGATAGGAGTCTATAGATTCCAAGAATTTTTGTGCTATAGGTTCTATATCGTCATGGGAAGAGGATTCCTGATGTAGAATTTGAGCGTCAATATACTGGAAAATAGGATCTTTATTATCATCCGAAATCGCGTTCCTGGTTACATTTACATCAATCGGCTGCCTGTTGCGCCGAAGGTTGATGACCAAGGGTGGAGGCTTCTGGTTCAAAGTGATCACTAGAGGATCACCTCCTTTTCCTGACCTGGTTTTGTTCAGGTGGATAGCCATAGGCTCCATGACTTTTGGACGAGTAGTTCGCCCTTTCACCTTGATTGACAGAGGTTGCTCGGTAGAGGGTTCTTCTGGCTCCCGGTGGGATTCCTTCTCTGCTTCGCCTGACACCTCTTCCATGTAGTCTTGAGAGTACAACATGGCATCAGAGTAGTAGGATTCTACTCCTTTAAACGGGTTCAGGTCAGCAAACTCCGTTCGTACTATCCCTTGGGCATCTACATATTTAAAGCATTGATGTAGAGTCGAAGGAACGATGTTGTGGTCGTGGATCCAAGGTCTACCCAGCAGAATGTTGTAGGACACCTCTGAATCAATGACGTAACATGTAGCCACTGATCTGAGGTTACCAATCTGGATTCTCAGGCAAAATTTCTCCAATGGCTTACTTTTTCTGGCGTTGAAACCCACGATTGTAGTGGTGGTGTAAGCCAATTCGCTGGTAGAAATCCTGAGCGGTCTGAGCAGACTATGAGGAATGATGCTGATTGATGATTCCGAATCTATGTGAATCTGGTCGACCTCCATGGAATCGACGTACCCGGTGTAATAGAGGGGTCTGTCATGCCTGTTATGCTTTAACAGCATGTCATCTTGAGTAAAAGTGATATTCGGGACCACCTCCATCACACTGTGGCATTGAGGACATGCCACGGGTTCTTCGCCAGGGGACTTGAGCTGGGTCAAGTATGCATCCGCCTGCATTAATGCTTCACTCAGGGCTTGACGAGTGTCTTGAGAGAGCCTGAGTAGTTCGAAGATGGACAACCTGGCTGGTGTATTAGCCAATTGGGCCAGGATGTCGAAATTATATGGCTTCTCCAAACCTTTGTTTTGAATATTTTTTAAAGGTTTATCGAAACGCACTTCTTTTTGCTTTCCTTTGTCCGCCGAAGTTGGTTTATAAGGACCTGTCTCTGGTACGACAGGCTCAGGTTCTGGAAGTTTGGCAGCTGAAGTATCTGCCGATGCATCTTCCTGACTTCTTCCATAGTCCTTGAGGTAAGCTTTCCATGAACGGGTTCCAGTAGCCAAAATCTTGTCTTCTGATACCGAGTGTACCGTAATCATGTGACACGGTTTACGCTTCGAGTTCTTCTTAGACTTAGCCTTAGCAGCTTGAGTCTCTTTCTCGATCTCCGACACCAGATCTGGATGAACCCATATGATCTCGCCCCGCTGGGTAGTTAGGGGTACCAGGTCATGATTTTGACCCCTAGCCGGAGGAAGATTAACGATGTTCATCGTTGTCCGGGAAATAGGTGTAACACCGTCCGGGACTTCTTGGGGAGGCAAATTGCCAAATTGCAGAGAGATCATGTTGGCTGTGACCGTCTTTTCGCTGTTGTGCAGAGTGATGGCCTTAGCATCGATCAGCTCCTGGATCTTCCTCTTCAGTACATAACACGCTTTTGTGGGGTGGTGTATGTATCTATGAAAGATGCAGTACTTAGGGTTATTAGTACTGCCGACTTTATTAGGCCGCTTCTCCTCAGGAAGGGTAATCTTGCCGCTTTTGACGAGATACTCGAATATGCTCGAAATATCGTCGTCGTCGAAAGAGTATACTTCAATGGGCCTGGAAGTTCCAGGTTTCGTCTGTGTGGTTGGCGTAGTCTTTTGCCTGGACGTATTGATTGCCAGAGCTTCTTTTCCTTTGGAACCACGAGGATGGTCGCTGTTGGAGGATGACCTTTTACCTCTATCGAAGGCAGAGATCATGATGCCATTATCACGCGCCTTCTGACTGTTGTCCTCGGCGGCTACCGCTGAGATGATGAACAAGGGCCAATCATGGAACTGATATGGTTCTGTGAACACCGAGATTACGGGAAGAAGGTTCTTCCTGCAAATGTCCACCAATGCCGAGTCTGAAACTCCGGGAGGCATTTGCAAAGTGGCTTGACGAAAACGCTCGATGAAAGTGCGAACGTCCTCTTTTTCCTTCTGCTTTACTTCGATGAGAGAGGACATAGACATGTCCATCCCTCCATCCCTCCCTCATAGAATCGTGCGAAGAATAAAGTCTTAAAGTCTTCAAAGGAAGTAATGCAGTTGTCCGCCAGACTACGGTACCACTGATAAGCCACCCCCGAGAGACAGCCCTTGAACACCCGAGTGAGGAGGGCGTCATTCCCTTGTAATAATACCGTCATCATACTGAAGTAGTTTATGTACTGACTCGGTGATATTTTTCCCTCGAACAAAGCCATAGCCTGTGGTTTGTATTTGGGAGGGAAAGGGGCCTCTTCCCAGATAGCTGGGTAAGGCTGGTTGATTCCCAATTTCTTGAGCTGATCTTTGTGCTTCAAGACATTAAATTGGGCTTTCAACTCTCGTACTGCCTGCATCAGATTTTCAGCCGGTAGCGGGACCACGGAGTGGTGAGGAATCAGTTGCATCGCGACTCGAACGGGAGGTAATACATTCTCCGAGTGAGGAAGCGGAGGAACTGCTGACTCCTGATCTAGAGCAGGCTCTTGGATCGCATTGGATGGTGGTAAGTCCACCTCCACACGTATCTGAGTTAGAGGGACCGATGCTTGATCCATAGCAGCTGTATGTTGAGTCAGCATCATCTGGTGCATGTTCTCCATCATGGATTGTATCTCTTTCAGAGATGTCTCCAGTACAGTAATGCGTTGCTCAGCGCTCCCCGACGGAGAAGCTTCCTCGCGTTCATCTCCAATGGCATAAACTTCCATCTCCCTGGGTGTCATTGAAGGATTAGTATAGGTCTCTGTAGAAGTTGACTCTATACTTTCAGCATCTAATTTGGGAGACTGGCGACCCCCAACATCGGAATCAGAAGAGTAGGAAGCCGGTTGTCGTGACTTCGAACGGGTTTTTCGGAACACCCCAGCTTCAGTGTTCCTAAGGAGCTTGTTGAATCTCCTTCAGCTTGAAGTTCTAGAGGGATGACGTCTTGAGCTCGATCTTCCTCTAGGTATTTATGAAGCCATGTTCACTGATGCATGTGTGGGCTCTTCTTCCTGAAAAGATGGAGAGTAGCTCAACCGGTCAAAAACCGACCGTTTTGCTTCAGAACAACAATAATTAACTACAATCCTATGACTATTACAATTGTGCTTGTTAGGAGATGTAATAGACATGCTGGAAGATCCCCTATCCTTGCATTTCTGGATCAGATACTCACGCAGGTCAGGAGGATTTACAGAAGAAGAAGATGGCTTGTTCCTTCTGTTCACCTCAGTGGGCATACGGATGTTGGGAACCATAGTTTTCCCTGTGCCACCTGTATACAACAGGTTGGCCATCTGGGTAGCGGATAATCCCCGAGGAGTGTGTCTTTTCGCAAACTGAGCATTCTTTACGCTGAGGGGCTTCACCTGGCGTAATTTGGAGCTCTGCTCAGGTTGGCGTAAAGCTGAGGCGGTCCTCAGTCGGCCATCAGCTTCCCGCGTAATCCGGAGGGCGGGCAGATTCTTTCTTTGCTGGTGTAAAGGCCGAGAAGTTGAGCAGTCCGCCGCTTGCTTTCCCTTACGTAGATTGCAGGGATCTTCTGCTTTTTCACGGAGGGCAGATGCATTTTTACGTGTGGAGCGCGTTTGGAATTTCTGATTTGGCGCTAAGGTATTGACAGAAATTTTGTCTGCCACGTCATCGACGGGAGACTGGATTTTACGCGCAGAGCGCGGATTAGACTTCTGGACTAGCGCTGAGGCATCGTCAAAAGTTTTGTCTGCCATGTCATGGACGGGAGACAGAGTTTTACGCTCAAAGCGCGAAGGTTGTGCAGCTACAACCTGGTTGGTCGGAGAGATCGGATAGTCGGCAGGAATAGTAGGGGATGTCTTGGGCATCCAGACCTTACGCAGCTTCCTGTTGTCTTGGACCGAGAGAGAGTGAGAGCTACCGCCTGTTCGAAGCATATCTTCGAAGGCAGCCTGGTCGAACTGGACGACCAGGGTCTTCTTCACGGATCCTACGGATACCGTATCGTGTTGAGCAATTGCTTTCTCATCAGAAGAGAAAGACATCCCCAGCGGAGTCGCCATCTTGTGTTTGATAATAAACGGAAGAAATAAGACGAGGTTTATACGAAACCCGCTCTTAGGTTTACAAACAAGAAGTACAATTAATCCTATACGAGGATGTCAAGTACAATCTTTAATCTGGGTAAATATTGCTATAGGAGTCTGATCTGCAGTCGATCACTTTGTCCCTTGGACCACACGATGATGAGGAAGTGCCGTAGAAGACAGAAAGCAGCTTCGAAGGTTGCTAAAGAGAGTGGATGCTCGATGCCAAAGTCGTCGATCACTACTCTTTACCTGAGCTCTGGATTCTTCTCTCTCAAAGACTCTTCGACCCTTAGTTCCTTGACCTTCTCTCTTCTGATCTCTTTTCGATCCTTTTCCCCCTCGATCCTTTACCTCTGTCAATAGAGGTCTCTATTTATAGAGTTTAAGTAACAGTGACTACCCAGTCGGCATAGAAACCGAGTAGTAGAAAGTATGGCACCTTTTTACGCGATGGTTACAATAACCGTTGCCCACGTATAAATGATCTCCTGAATGAGCGTGTGACGCGTGTCCCATTAAGAGATAACGCGTATAACTACTGTGAAGATCACGGCATAAAAGCCACATAGGTAGTTATCCTTCGCGTAGAAAATGTTAGCGTAGAAGCCAATAACTGTCACTGTGGCGTAGAAGCAAAAGAGTTATCAAACTGGCATAGAAGCCGAGTAGACGTAGAAGCCAAGCAGGCATAGAAGCCGAGTGGGCGTAGAAGCCGAGTGGACGTAGAAGCCGAGTTGGCGTAGAAGCCGAGCAGGCGTAGAAGCCGAGTTGGCGTAACGTGCAAAAGTGATGATGTGGACGTCTTGGCCGAAATTACGGCTCTTGGAGATATAATCAAATCTCTTGCATTAAATGCAGAGATCTGCCATCATCCTACGCATTAAATACAGAGGTGTGCCTTGAAGATCTGCCACCATTTCGCGCATTAAATACAGAGACATGCCTTGAAGATCTGCCATCATTCTGCGCATTAAATGCAGAGACGTGCCTTGAAGATCTGCCATTATTCTGCGCATTAAATGCAGAGACGTGCCTCGAGCCCTATACAAAGAGCAGCTTTTGACGTGGTAGCCTGTTTGTCTTCTGCGGAGTGTAAACAGCTCATATCTGCCTTTGTAAAAATAGGCAACGTATTTCCTTGCATGCGTAAAAGCAGTTTACGCCGAGAAAATGGCACTAAACGACAGTCTGGGTCGCTGTGCCGTGCCATCATTATAGTCGTCGTCTGGGTAGTCGTGCAGTACTCTTTGTCAGGAGTCAGACGTCAGGTTCACTGTATGATTTGACAGGTTCATTTTGAGGAATACGAAGCGTTCCTCGTACACTTCAATGCTGCATTAAAAGCGGATGAGTTTTACGCCATAAAGGCGATATATCACCCTTTTTACGCTGAAGCAGCCTGGACATACTGCATTACGCGAATAGTCCTTGAGCTTATATTTTATGCTGTACTTAGCGAAAAAGCTCTGTTGTACGCCGATGGCTCTGAAGTTATCTTTTTACGCTGCCCAGCACTAAAATGCTGCGTATAGCTATTCAGCATATTTTTTATGCTTCTACATAGAGTATTAAAGAATATTTCTAGAATTTATTGAGGTCCAAAACTATTTTTAGATGGCCATATATATATATATATTGATTTACTATTAAACCAACCCAACCCAAACTAAACCCACGCGAACCCGGATCCTAAACCCAACCCGTACCCGCAGACTCGCTCACCCAAAACCCACTAACCCAGCTACAGTAACTGACTGAAAACCCCCGCACCCATCCGCTTTCCCTCCCCGAAACCGATGACCCGACCCCTCCTTTTCCATCCTGTAACTTCCCTCCTTCACCCTATATAAACCTCAACCTAGCCGACGACCACCATCATCTCCTCTTCCATTCCCGACGAGCCGACGCCGACGTTGACCGTCGGACCGCCGCCACAAGCCACCGAGAGAAGGCCGCTCCGACTTTACGATCAGTAGCTCACAACGAGGTACCCGTCTTCTCTCCCATGTTTCTTCCTACTCAATAGACATAACAGTGAACCGTCGAGTCCAATGCGAAGACCATATGACCCCCTTAAACCCTGTGTAATTAGTTTAGTGTATCGTATCCCGTATCGGTCGTAAATTGTGACACAAAATAGAAAAAATAACTTATTTTTAGGAACAAAAAACTGTTCCAAGTGTACGTGTTTGAGTTCCGTTATCTTCATAATGGCACACAATTTTTAAATTCTGCTTGAACAGTAATTTAGACAATATAACAAGTTTTAATCTCTTCAATTAGTTTATTTTAATTCGTTGTATGCTGTATTTTATTTGTTGTTGAAATCTGTCAAAAAATTAATTTCCTAAAACTAATTTTTTCTGAAACGGGGTGCATTTCTCTAAGGGAGGCAACTTCGTCGTATGCAAATTGCATCGAAAGGCGCGTAAAGTCAACACGAACGTATGGGATTTCTTGGAAGTTGATTTGGATGTGCGTGCACACCGGAATTAACGCGTATCTGTCGAAAAGTCTCGTATCGTCCTGTTCTGACACTTGTCATAATTTTGTGTATGCTTGTCATTTCACAATAAAACTTATGCCATCGGATTCACAGTGTTATGATGGGCATGTGACCCAAGTTTGGGTCGATTCTGAGAACGTTGACAAAATACTATTTTGCGGGCCCTACGGTTCTACTTGATTGGCGATTTTGTGACCGGCTAATTGGAATCCAGTTCTGGATGTTCCGTCGTATTTGTATCATTTTTCTGGACTCGTAGAAACTAATTTTGAAGAATTTGGAGAACTTTATCTTTGACACATTTTTTGGTGTGAAGCGGACCACATGTGGACCCCGCTTTGACCAAAAACTGTCAATTCTGCCTCTGTGTCTAAATTTGACTTATGAGTAGTCAATTCTAGCTATTTCAAGTTTTCTAAGAACAATGATATTTGTTTCAGCATTTGGAGGTGTACTTAAAGATACCACTTATATCGGAGCAACAGACGGAGCTCAGAACCCAGGCAAAGTGTACCTTGCCAACTTGCAGTAAATTATGTGATATTATTTGCTTGTATTCTTTCTATATACTTCTGTGATGGACATGTTCAACCTAAGACCATGAGACGTTGCTTAATGTTCGAACAAGATTCGGGTGTCGATGTCGTACGCGGAGTCGTGTAACGTCACTTAGAGAGTTGATTCCACGATCCTATTCTTTGTGTGCTTGCTTTTCCAAGTACGTCATACCATAGGACCCTTGACACTATTTATGTAACAAAATCTTTTCTGAGTTATTCATGGTAATTTTGTATAGTCTTACAGGATTCGTGACTTAAGACTTGTATATACATAGATATCATTATGACTTGTACTAGCTAGAGGTCATGATCTTGCGTGTTATGGACATGAGATGTTATGGACATGAGACGTGAGATTACATTGGGTAGGAAGAGACACACAGGCTACAGGCTGATTATATATATACTTTATTATTGAGGTACTTTAGTCTCTATACCAGAGCTTGGCCCATTACGTGATATTCTTGCTGCTATGGGCTCCCCGACACAGAGCTTGTAGTGGTCTCAGCCTGAATACTAGTGATGCTCTCATTTGTATTTCACATAGCTGGTTACATAGCTTGCCTTGAGGATCTATTTTTATTTACTGTATTTTATTTGGTTTGAGTGTTTCTTGTACCTTGTTATGTCCCCTGTGGACCTGGATCCGAATTATATCCCCAGGTATAGCAGAGGAGGTTTACCCCGAGATTTATGGGACAGGAGCTGACGCTGGAGCAGTACTGGAACCAGAGGACGAGGTTGTGCCAGAGGATTTTTTCTGAGTATTCAGTTATTTACTCAATTATCTATGCTTATTATTATTTTATATCGGGACTCATGGACATATGTATTGGTGATATTACCTTTCCTTTATTGTGTCGGGTTGTTCCCCGAGACACTCTTTACTTGGACTTATTGATTGACTATTTCCTTTATCTAATATTTTAACTACTTTATCATATTGACTTGTGTTTACTTTCTGTAGATGAAATTAGAATTATACTATGATAGATGGTGTAGACTACAATTATATTTATTACATCTTAAGTGCACTCTAACTGGTCTATTAAATTGGGTTTGTCCGTTGGAGTTGTGTTGCTGGCCATTGCCACATGGCTAGTCCTTCGGTATTTTGGGACTGGGGCGTGACATCGGCAAACCAGGAGGACGTATCTACTCCAATGCAGATAGGTGATCATTGTATGAATCTATGACACCTACAATCCGAGTGACGGACCACTGTATCGATGATGCCAGATCTGTAATGTCCCGCTGTGTTGCCTCGGTCATAGTCCTAAGCTCCAAAATGTTTTGCTCGAGCGCATCAAAATATGCTAAGATCCTCGCATCATCCATCTGCGGCTGGGACTGGGACTGTTACAAAATCAATCTCATCATCTCGTTACGTAGAGATGTAATATGATGGTCAACTCTCTCCTGCTGGACTCGCACCGACTCCTGGGAAGGCAGTATGGTATACGCAGGAGTAGAGGGGGTCCTAGAGCCCTGTATCTTAACATAGGCACCGTAGGATCCCATACCGTAGTACATAACCCTCTGAAGACCACCAGTGGTGGTCTTCTATAGCTCATCAGCCCACGAAACTGGGTGGACCGGTAGCTGCGAGAAAGTATCGACCTCTCCGTCGGGAGGTACAGACGCAGCATATTGCGTCGACTGCTCACGGAGCCGTAGATACTCATTCTAGAAAAAAATAAATTTCTCAATAAATATACTTGCTACTAACTACATGGATATTTATTTGTATAGTTTCTAAGTTGTTCAAAAACAGGGGTACCCGGTGTTATAAACCGAAATTATAGGGATAGTTAGTGCAAATAACCATTTTATCTAAGCAACTTAATACTAACTACATGTATATTTATTTGCATATTTTCTAATTTATATTAAAATAAAAAATATATAAAGTAATGCTTAAGTAAGTCTATGTGGCCCTACCATCGATGAGCTGTCGGCCCTTCCGATGCATGGTGAGGAAGACGGTCACCACGTTAGCGTCTTCACCCATCATGACCTGTTAATTACAAATAGATATATTGTTACTAAAATTAACCATTTTATCCTACTTTAATTAAAATAATATATATATGTTCAAATACTTACCATGCGACAAAAATATTTTGTCATAGAAATCGACCCACCACACCATTTTTCTGCCTTCTTCTTCTCCGACTTTTTCTTGTACCTGGGATCATCGAATCAAGCCCTCATCTGAGTTCACTGCTCAGTCATGATCCAACCTTGGATTAGTTTTCCCAATCGATCACGGTCATTCTAATCAATGATCGCATCTCGAACTAAATTGGCGGCGACGGAAGAAAATAACTTCTCGATCACCTCGGCCCGGTGTGGTAGGTAAAAATACGTGTCCTACAAGAAGTAATATTGTAAGTTATGTAATATAAATAAATTAGATGATCGACATTAAAACCAAATATATTTTTACCTTGAAGTGCTTAAATCAGAACGCCTTCCTCTCGTCTGGAGCATCGGAGTAGTTGATCTAAGGGCCACCATAATTGTACCTCAAAAAGAGCCCCAGACATCTTTGTACCCTCGACGGATGATATCTATACAGAGATAATTATATTCATATAAAAGTCTATATATATATATATATATATATATGTGTGTGTGTGTGTGTGTGCGCGCGCGTGCGCACGCGAAAGAAAATGTTAACTAATTAACTTACTTTGTGCCATCGGCCCAAATCTCCATCCGATGCTTGTACGGAGGTGCGCATGAAGGATCTCTCTGATACTGCGAGGGTTGGGCCTCGCTCATCTCCTTCTCGGTCTCCATGGTACCGTCAGCTGTAGGAACGGTAGACGGAGGAGTAGTAGGCTCCAGCCTGGAACTACTCGTCCTAGGAGTACTGTCATAAGGAGGTATAAGTGGTCGGAAGAGTGGAGTACTGCTCATCCTAGAGGTGCTCGTCCCAGGAGTACTATCATGAGGAGAAGCAAGTGGTCCGTCCCTAGTACCCGGTACTGAAGGAGTGATGCCGCTCGGAGCACGATGTCCTCTAGATGCTCCTCTACGTCTGAACCCTCTGCGTCATCTTGTCATAACTGATAACAAAATATGATGATAAAACAAATATATATATATATATATATATATATATATATATATATATATATATATATATATATATATATATATAATACGAACAAAATTAAATAAAGAAGAAAAATAAAATAGATCCGGAGCAACCCTCCGTTGAATTGCACACAAAATATCTAGATAACCAAAATGTCTAGAGTTTTGGCAACAATATCCAAGAAGTCTAATCCAGAAAAATACAGTACATATCACAAAACTAAATGGATTTTATTTTATTTTCAATCCTCTTCTGAAAATTCAACTTCTTTATTTTTCTCGTTATCCTCTTCCTCGACCTCGTCCTCCTCTTCTTCACTTTTATCTACTTTATCTTCCTCTTCGGATAATTCTACTTTTTCAACACAATTAGTCGTGTAATGAGAAACTTTTGTTGAGTCCACATCTACAATATTTGTTACAAGAGGTAGCTCATCCTCCTGATAAGCTATTTTGTCAACGTCAAAGATATTTTTAGTTTTGGTCTTGCATAATGCCCACCAGTGTGACCTCGTTGTTCCCCGTTTAGGATAAGTTGTAAAGTACACCAATTGTGCCTAACTTGATATGATAAATGATTCGTAGCCTTGATATTGATACTGGTAGTTTATATCTACAAGACCATGTCTGTCTATTTTTTAACCTTGATCTTGGATCGGATCAAACCATTCATACTTGAATAACACAATCTTAGCAGGCCATGTTCCATAATTATATATCAGCTCCATAATCTACCTTAAGACGCCATAGAAATCATGGCCTATGTCAACATATTTATAGTTTGAAGATTTGATACACAAACAACTATTTTTTGGTGTCCTCGAGATCTAGGAAGTTATTTCTGATCGGGGCAGTTGTTGACTTAAACCTAAACCCATTTACACAATAGCTTGGCCAGATTTTTATGGAATAAATTAGCCCCTTAGCTAGAGTTCTAATAGATTCATTCTCAAGTTTTGCATCTAGATAATCGACCTAAATACCATAAGATAAGAAATTAAGTTCAACGTTTCGTTAATTATTTTATAAAGTGCATATACAAAAAGTAGTTACCGAGCTCCTTACATATACGCTCAACCAAGAAGGAAAATAACGTCTTATTTCTTGTTCTACTTCTTCGTCTGTTATGTAGGGTCTAATTGACCTCAGCTTATTATTATATATGCTGAAAAATAATGAAGCAACCGCCGATTAGTAGCATAATATTACCGAGCTTATACCATTACATTGAGATGACATAAATGTGGACGTATTAATTACTTATCCCTCTAGCTTCTCCACTTCATCCTCATCGTAATTAAGTAATATATACAACTGAGAAGCCCTTAGCTCATCATCATTCAAATATCTCTTCTTTATTTTCCCTGAAGGCTTTTTGGACTCATTGAATACTTTCAGTATTGTATCATTAGATTCCAGATATCCATAGTTATTTCTCGAAGCTCTTGTTCGATTAGTAGCAACATGAGGTTTGAAATATGTCGAACAAAAGTTTATAATCTCCTCGAGCATATAAGCTTCACAAATAGAACCCTCAACCAGTGCCTTATTTTTTACCTTTCTCTTTAGGTGGTTCAGATATCGCTCAAACGGGTACATCCACCATTAACCGACAGGCCCACCAACGTGTGCCTCATAGGAAAGATGAATTGGCAAATGCTTCATGGAGTTGAAGAATCCAGGAGAAAATACCTTCTCGAGCTTGCACAGTGTTACCGCTATATCCGTTTTCTTTTCTAGACTATCACGCCACAGTCCCAAAATACGTAGGATTAGGAATACGTAACATGTCAGTTACACATTCATCCAGACTCTGGTCTGACTCGAATACGTATAAGTTATACTATAATGGTCACTATCTAGATAATAAAGTAAATATAACTATATCTCAATCTACAATAAAATAATATACAAGAATGAGTTACATGTGCTAAAGTCGGCTGTCCAGTAACACACAAGCTCGAATAGACTCGAGAAAGAAATATGAGTCTATAAAACTAGTACATAATAGCAGAAATAAGTAACAAGAAATGATAAACATAACAACAATTGAAATGATAACAGTACATGAGTCCAGCCCGCATGATAAAGCAACACACATCAGCAACTCCAAGCATGCTCTAAAATGGTTTATCCTGCAAAACTGGCAGGGACCAGGTCTTTAGAGGGAAGTAACAAGATATATAGAAGCATGCCAATCATAAACTGAATATAAACATATATACTGGGTAAACTAACCAAGCTGTATGAATGCAATTGGGGATAATCGTAGCATGAATGGGCTATCTGGCTAAAAATATGGGATGGACATAGTTCTCTGGAGATCCAGGGGCCACATGCATAATGTTACGGACGTCAGAGGCTGCCATGTAAATATAGGGTCGTCATGACTCGCGTCTCCAGCGGAGCGTACGGCCTGCATAGGAAAAGTATAAAGTAGCCCAAATGACTCGTGTATATCCTCCCTACCCAAACGACTATCTAGATTGTATCCCTGACACGACATGACCAGTTACTCACCACTAAGTCCAATAAATGCATCCTAACACAATAAATATGACTAAGCTGACACAAGTCCCTTACGTATCGGAGCGACCCGAATATGAGGATCCGTGTCCTCTCACACATCATACAAATGTGTATATACAAAGTACGTGTCAAGGTCATGGAGATATGAGAATACCTCATAAATATAGGGTGGTCATATAACTCTAGGTCAATGTACAAAATGAATAAAATAAAGATGACGCAATCCACCATTGCACCCAAGTCTATCTTGGACGCACAATTTTTATAGAAAATAACTAAGTAAATAAATAACATAAATGCAATATATTGTACAAAATATAAATAGATATTCATCATGGCAAGGTATACTTGCCTAGATTCAGGATGATGGTATGGCAAAGTCCAGGTGGCGAGCTCGATACGTCAACTGCTCCCAAAGAGGTAGAATTCACATGAACGTCTTCGGATGCTGAAACAAACATCACCAATATTTCCATAATATAAGAAATATCTAGGATTGACTACCCATAAGTCTAATTTGGACATAAAGGATAAAATGGCAGTTTCGGGCTGAATCGGGGTCCACTTGTGGCCCACTTTGCACCGAAAAATATGTCAAAGGTAAAGTTCTCCAAATTTGACAAACTTAGTTTCTATGAGTCCAGAACGATGATCAAACCTGTAAACACCCTGATTTTTCAGAATAATTTTAATATAATTTTTCTCATATTTTCGGTATTTTCTGGATGAAGAACCAAGGTAATTATGATCAAAAGATTTTTAAATACTGATAATTTATGTTAAAATATTATGGAGATAATATTTTATGGTATAAAATGAAAAATCGGACATAGGATAATTTTTTGCGAATTTATTGGACTCCGGAATCATTTTTAAAGCCCTAAAAACTATTGTAGAATTAAACCAAAACAAACCCTGAATTAAACCCGGTTTATTTGAAATAAACCAAACCGCAGTGAACCAAACCAGACCGCTGACTGAACCAAATCAAGCCAACCCAGACCTAACGGGTCGGGTCGGGTCGGATCCGAATCAAACCCGACCCGGACCCGAAACCCGGATTCCGAACCCTAAACCAATTCGGGTCGGAAACACTGTTTCGACCCGGCGGCGCCCGTATAAAACCCGCCCCTCGACGTTCGTACCCAGCCCCAGCCGACTGAAACCCTAAACGCTGCTGCCGTCCTCGAGCGCCTCCCCGCTCGCCTCGTCAACCGTCCGCTGCCCTAGCACGGACACAGCCGCTCTCGGACACGAACAGTACAGCGGACACGGCCAGGACACAGCTCGTGTCAAGGACTCTCGGACACGTGAAATTCAGACTTCTTGGAGCCCTGTTCAGGTAGCGTTTCCTCTCTCCTCATGATTCTGTTTTTTGTTCCGTCAGTTGTGTCGCGTAGACTGTATAACCCTCTCGATGCCCGTGCAACCCGCTCGGTGCGTCGCGTCCTGTGGTGATCGCAAACCACGATCCAAAAACAGGAAAAATAATGCCCTATTTTACCCCAAAACTGAGTGTGCCCCGCCAAACGGGACGACTTGGTCGTACGCGGTCTTTATCAAAAAGTGCGCGTCGTTGATACGGACGTGTAAAATTTTGCAGAAGTTGATTTGGATGTGCATGCACACCGGAATCAACGCGTATCCGCCAACAACGCCCGTATCTGTCCATCCTGGAATACGCTGTAACTTTGTGTACACACATCGAATCGAGACGAAACTTATGCCATCGGACTCGTAGCAATACGCTGGTCCTGTGACCCAAGTTTGGTTCGATTCTGAGAATGTTGACAAAATCGCGTATCGTGGGCCCTACAGGCTCCACTTGACGGACGATTTTGTGATCGGCTCATCGAAATCCAATTCTGGAAGATCCGTTGAGTTCGTATCATCGTTCCTGACTTGTTGACACTAAGTTTGACAAATTTGGAGACCTTTGACCCTGACACACTTTTCGGTGCAAAGTGGCCCACATGTGGACTCTTAATTCTCTTCTTTCAATCAATTTGATATTTTCGATACGTTCAATCAATTCGATAGGTTTAATCATTTTGATAGGTTCAATCTTCTTTCTTTCAATCAATCAATAGGTTTAATAGCATATAATACAAGTTATTCAAATAGTTCTATCTTTCAAGCATCAATGACAAGCAAAATGTGGCATGATTCTTCTATCTTCTTTAGCTAAGCATGTAGTTTTACTCTTGTTTAGCATACGATAAAAATATATAAATATTCTTTTACTCTTATTTATTAGCATGGCAGCGATTCTTACGATAGCGGTGTCCGTATAACTAAGCATGCAATAACGCAGGTATTTTTCTCTGTTGATGGATGGGATAAATGCTTATATCGCTTTCTAATAATTTTTTTATATTGATGCTATGATTTTCGATAGCTTGAACGTGGGTTACTTCATTCAATTCTTTAACTTAGCATAGCAATGGTTCTCTCTCTTTTAGAAATGCATATAGTTCTCTAGTTAAGCAAGCAGATTCTCGTTCTATCATTCTCATACGATATTATCTTGTTAAGCAAACAAGCATTACAAAAAATTAGATTCATTATTAATGCATGCAAGAATCAGATAATAAAGTTCTGCCCACTCACCTAGATCAATTATCTTCTAGTTCAACAAGGAGCTCTCCGAGAAGGTTTTTTTTATGAGTCAGCAAACCGATATCTCTTATACATAGTGCCAATGCGGAGTAGGGCACTATAATGGTTCTCAAGTAAGTAAGGGAAGCTCTATAATGGAGTCCTCGAAATTTAATTAAAGCATGATATAAGAGATATGAGCATCAATCTCGGAAGAAGGTCAAATACGACTAATCGTACGAGACTTCTAAGAGATATAACATTGTTACTAATAGGATCCAATAGACGTCACTTACTAAGAGCTATAGTTTACTTAGTTCAAGGCACTACCCAACTTAAGTAGGTATCAAAACTAAAGTCACAGTCCTGCTAATAAGATTTCTGGAAGGGCCAATTTTCTAATAAAGATACAAGAACTCTAGGGTTTACTGGCCGTAATCAAAAATTCTCTAAGGGAACCTAGATTCTATCAGGGTGCTATTGGTCAACAATTCTATAAGGGAAATTTTTACCAAAACAATATTGCTTATATAGTTTATGTCTTCAATAAAACCGAAGAAGGACTTGGTCGGGTATAACTAGGGTAAGGTGGTACAGAGGCTTTGATCATCATATGGCATTGATGGCGAAGGAAAGAATCAAGGGGATCACGAAGGGAGGAATCTACAGACCAAGATAAGAGAAATTTATGATAAGTCTAGAGAGTACGGTCACAGGGTTGAATAAGGTACGATTAGACAAGTATCTGGAGAATCAAGTCATAGTGACTAGATCAGCAAATTAGAAATAGAAAAGAACTGATACTTACGTTGAGATGGATATTAACATCATGAAGAGGGTACTAACCAAAAGATTGATTTGCTACTAGGGCACGACCAGGAAGAAAAGAACGATCTACTCAATTGTTATAATTAGAAGGATCGTTGTTGCAAAAGCACGAGGCTATATATGCAAAACAAGATAAGAATTTATTGATAGGAAAGATAGGAATATGGTCGAGGGAGTAATACAACTAATCTTTAAACTCAATACTATATTCATATAAGTTATATTCTATATAACCTCACTCATATTATTGGCAGCCTACTTCCAGCTATAGATAAGCAGTATACGATCCTTACAACTTTATCTACCTCGTATATTCTTAACTTAGTAGGCAAGGGTCAAGGATAAACTAAGCAAGTACTTCGGTCTATCACTCATGGCATACTATTCTGTAAGGACACTTTTCAAATCACGATTATGATTGGTCATTTTAATACTCGTCTAATCTTTAATTGGAATGTTTACCCGTTCTCGTACAACTTGCTCCATTCTATTGCCTATCTCTCTGTACCGTTGTTCGTCTAGTCTTTGCTATATAGTACCTATCTTCCTCACAAGAATCATTCGGCTAGGATACTACCCTATTACACAAGCATGAGTTAAAAAAAATTTGAACTCAATGAGATGATAAGATTTCTATACGATAAGATTTCTATACGAGTTTGGGTATAATCTCGATACAAGAATTATCTAACTGTTCTATTCACAATGAGAATCTCTAATCATATCTCCTAAAGTCTTCCATAAGGTTGGTCCTAATTTTATTTAAGGAACTATGGCTAATTCTAAGGTTCAACTAGATATTCTTAGCTAATTCTAAGGTTCAACTGGGTATTCTCTCAAATCATATCCATAGTGGTCTCAGTCATTATGGAAATTACATATCTATCCTGACCAATCTTTACGAATGGTAAAGCATATAACCTAACTCTAACTGTTTTAAGTCGTGGTAGTTCTATTATCTATTGATAAGGGCAAATTCTCTGCCAAGGCTAGTCCTTATATATAACTTCAAACTATTCCCTCATTTTAATAGTCGGTCTAGTATAGGCATCTATCATACTCATAACCTTTTCTATAAATTTTTCTACCAACCATGTTTCTATCCTAGTAATAATATACAAAAGGTTAAGCACGAGTCTTTGTTCTTTCGAAATAGAAAAGAACAAGAATCAATAATAGGGACTTCAAGAAAGGTATCATCAAATATGAATTTCGAGGTTCAAAGGTGATAATTAGAAATCAAAAGAAGGTCCAAAGCAATTGTGGATTGAGTTCCTAACAAACATATCCTAGTGCAAGCTCGCTCAATATAGTAATGTAACCGAGACGATTTAATCAGTACTTGCATGGGCCACCACAAAAATATGTCAGCTACGCATTCGACCAGACTCTGGTCTGACTCGAATACGTATAAGATGTACTATAATGGTCACTATCTAGATAATAAAGTAAATATAACTATATCTTAATCTACAATGAAACAATATATAAGAATAAGCTACAAGTGCTAAAGTCGGCCGTCTAGTAACACATAAGCTCGAATAGACTCGAGAAAGAATATTAGTCTATAAAACTAGGCCATAATAGTAGAAATAAGTAATGAGAAATGATAAACATAACGGCGATAGAAATAATAACAGTACCTGAGTCCAATGCCCGCATGATAAAGCAACACACATCAGCAACTCCAAGCAGGCTCCAAAATGGTCTATGCTGCAAAACTGGAAAGGACCAGGTCCTCAGAGGGACGTAACAAGATATATAGAAGCATGCCAATCATAAACTGAATATAGACATATGTACTAAATAAACTAATCAAGCTACGTGAATGCAATTGGGGATAACAATAGCACGAATGGGTTGTCTGGCTAAAAAAATAGGATGGGCATAGTTCTCTTGGAGATCCAGGGGCCATGTGCATAACGTCACGGACATTAGAGGCCGCCAAGTAAATATAGGGTTGTCATGACTCGCATATCCAGCGGAGCGTATGGCCTGCATAGGAAAAGTGTAAAGTAGCCCAAATGACTCGTGTATATCCTTCCCACCCAAATGACTGTCCGGATCATATCCCTGATATGACACGACCAGTTACTCACTATTAAGTCCAATGAATGCATCCTAACACAATAAATATGACTAAGCCAACACACGTCCCTTACGCATCGGGAGCGACCCGAATACGAGGATTCGTGTCCTCTTACGCATCACACATCCGTGTATGTACAAAGTAAGTGCCAAGATCATGGAGATATGAGAATACCTCATAAATATAGGTTGGTCACATAACTCTAGGTCAGTGTACAAAATAAATAAAATAAAGATGACGCAATCCGCCATTGCACCCAAGTCTATCTTGGACGCGCAGTTTTTATAGAAAATAACTAAGTAAATAAATAACATAAATATAACATGTTATACAAAATATAAATAAACAGTCAGCATGGCAAGGTATACTTGCCTAGATTCAGGATGATGGTAAGGCAAAGTCCAGGTGGCGAGCTCGATACGTCAACTACTCCCAAAGAGGTAAAATCTGTACGAACGTCTCTGAATGCTGAAACAAACATCACTAACGTTTCCAGAATATAATAAATATCTAGAATTGACTACCCATAAGTCCAATTTGGACACATGGGCCAAAATAGCAGTTTCAGGCTAAAGCGGGGCCACTTGTGGCCCGCTTCGCACCAAAAAATGTGCTGGAGACAAAGTTCTTCAAATTTGGCAAACTTAGTTTCTGTGAGTCCAGAACGATGATGCAAACTCAACGGAATATCCAGAATTGTATCCCGGTGAGCCGGTCACGAAATTATCGGTCAAGTAGAAATCGTGGAGCCCGTGACACGGCATTTCAGTCAACGTTCTTAGAATCGAACCAAACTTGGGTAATCGGAGCACTGTAACGCTGTGAATCCGATGGCACAAGTTTTATTAAGAAATGACAAGCACACATAAAATTATTGTATAAATTTGGAAAAGGTCGATACTGGATTTTTTGACGGATACGCGTTGATTCCGGCGTGCACGCACGTCCGAATCAAGTTCTACGAAAGCCCACACATCCGCGTTTATGATACGCACCTTTTGGTGCAATCCGCACATGAAGAAGTTTTCTCGTTTGGCAGAATGCATCCCATATCGAGAAATTTTATATAATTAAAACTGTTTCGAGGACCCTACTTTAATCAAAATTTTAACCTATTTATAGTTCAAATTAAATTTTAAAACTTCACAGATCTAAACTAGAGTTGAAGGGGGTTCATACCTGAGAAATCTGTTTATGGATTGCTCGAAGGATTGGGGAGAAATAGCTCTAAAAAACCTCGAAAAACCTACAGTTTCCTGTGGATCCCCAGGTTCAGCTTGCGGTCAAACGGTGGCCGACGTGCGACAGCACTGCAGGCCGTGAGGAGACTCATCGTGGTCAATCTGGGTTGGATTCGTAGTCGTCAGTACAAAGCTGGGTCATCGGGGCGATGCCGACGAAAGCCGTACGGTTGCTGCATGCTACCTGCGCGTGGACACAACGCGCAGGTTCAGCGCTCCTGTGAGTGGACGGTACGGGAACGGCCACCGGGGTGCGGGGGTGGTCGGGGCGGCGCTTAGGCGTGTGGTTTAGGGAGAGGCTATGCGTGTTAGGGTTAGGGTTAGGTTTAGGGTTTTGATATTCGTACATATATATATATATATATATATATATATATATATATATATATATATATATATATATATATATATATATATATATATATGTATAAGCAAACAAGGGGGTTCAACTGTGTTTCCGTGCGGGAGGGGGGTTGGTTGGTTTTGGTTTTAGTTTGGATTTTTTGGTTTGGATTTGGGTTAATGGGTTTGGGTTTTATTTTATTTTCTTTCTTTCTTTTACCCTTTTTGTATCTATAAAAATATATCAAAAATATTTTAATGTATGAATATTCTAGAAACAATTTTATAATATTTTGCACCCAAAATAATTTTGTGACATAGTTTTAATTTATAATTAAAGTTTTGATATAAGTTAAAAAATCAAAGAAGTATATATATATATATATATATATATATATATATATATATATATATATATATATATATATATATATATATATATATTAACGAAACCTTCTTATAATTAAAATAAAACTAATTAAATTTAAACTTAAAATTGTGGGGGTTTACATAGATGATCGACGAGCAACTTAGTAGAACAAAGATCTCTGGAGAATATGTTGAGCACTTTCAATGGATCCCAAACGACCTGCGGTAAAAATTTCTGAAATATAATCGGAATTAACCTCTCCATGAATACGTGGCAATCGTGGTTCTTCATACCCGTCAGTTTGTTCTCCTTGAGGTCGATGTATCTTCTCACGTTCGACACATATCCGTTTGGAAATTTTAGGCCCTGAATCCACCTACAAAGTCTTCATTTATCCTCCTTCTCCAGTAAGAATATTGCCTTAGACTGCTTTAACTTTTAATTCTCCTCCTCTATCAAATACAATGCAGGACGCTACATATTTCTTCCAAGTCCAACCTGACTTTCGAATTATCTTTCGTCTTCCCCTTTACGTCCATTACAATATTAATTATGTTGTCAAGCACATTCTTCTCGATATGCATAACATCAATGTGTCTGATCAGATTGGTGCTCAATATGGCATATCCTAGAATATACTCATCTTCATCCAATTATAAGTGCGACCAAATCCGTCACACTTGTACCCCTTAGCAGACTCTTCGATAGCACTTGGTAAATCTTTTAACTCTTTTCATATTGTGCATTCGGGCTACCTTGGCGGTGGATTGGCCTTCTCCACAATGCCAGTACAAAAAGCATTCATGTTCCTCAGGTACGGATGATCCTTCGGCAGAAATTATCGATGATAATCGAAGAAGCATGGTTTGCCTCCGTATTTCAAACGAAAAGCCTTGGTGAGGTCCATGCAATACGGACATAAGAGACGACCATGAGTGCTCCATCCCGATAATATTCCATAGGCCAAAAAGTCGTTAATGGTCCATATAAGTGCTGCTCTTATCTGAAAATTCTGCTTTCTAACAATATCGTACGTGTTGGCACCTACTTCCTACAGCTGATTTAACTCATCTATCAACGGCTGTAAATACACATCGATGTTTCTCTTCGGATTGTTCGGACCCGAGATAATAACGGTTAGGAACATATACAGAGTCTTCATGCACATCCAAGGCGGTAGATTGTACGGAGTGATGATCACAGGCCAACATGAATACTGGAAGCCCGAAAGTTCGAATGGGGCAAAACAGTCGGAGGAGAGCCCCAATCTAACATTATACGGGTCGAGGCAAAATCTGGATACTCTTGATCAAAGTGCTTCCATGCTTTTGCATCAGATGGATGATCCAACACTCCGTCGATCTGTTTTTGCCTGTGCCAACTCATATTTTCTGCAGTATCCTTCACCATAAACAACCACTACAACCGTGGCGTCAAAGGCAAGTAGTGTATCGAATCTGTAGGCTTCCTTACACCGACAAACCTTCCTCTACCAGTGGACTTGTAGCGATCAGCACCATAGAATCTGCACGCATCTTCATCATTGTCGTCTTTGTAGTACAATATGCACCCGTTGCGACATGAATCAATTTTTTTGTATCCCATCCAGAGCGATCTCACCATCCTCTTAGATCGGTAGAAGTCTTTAGGCAACTTATCACCCTCCGAGAAGATCTCTATAATTAACTCCATCAGTCGGTTGTATCATTCTTGCGACATGTTAAAATCGGACTTGATGCTCAACAATCTTGTAACCACCTCCAACGGTGAATGATCCTCACAACCAGGATATAATAGAATCCTTGCATTCTCTAGCAACTCCATAAAATTTGCAGCATCGACATTCGGTGCCTCCTCAGTTGCATCATGATTGTCCGGATCGAAATTAGCTACCACCGCGTCAAAAATCATGTTCACCCACCAATCGTCGTAAGTATCATGGTCGTGGACATCCATATACGGCTCTACATAAGGCTCTGTCATGCCCCGGTCACGAAGGCCTCCCGACCACCGCTCCCCCGTCGGATCGGACGCGAATCATCGTACCTCAGGGCTCCCGCGGGGCGCGTATGGCTATTTAATTCTGGAAAATGATGCCGTACGAGCCTGGGATTGCGTCCGCACAAGGCAACATCGTTAAAGTTTTGGCTATCATCGCATCAATCGAGTAAGCAGAGGAGGGACATTGTTGCAAGCATTTAACCATCTGAGTATTCGGGGCAAATCGAGGGACTAGGTTCTCTTTAATACAATGGCATCATTCCATACATTATGCCCCTTTATATGAAAGCAGCTCGAGGCAATCGAAACCAGATTTCTGGGTCTTGGGGATGAGGCACGCCTATCGCTCCCTCGGATGATCCAGTACCTGCAAGCAAGTAAACTATTGGTGGGTCTGCACTTTTATAAGTACTGGTGAGTATAAATAACTGAACAGAAGCAAACATTCACTAAAATCAACACTAAGTAATCATGTTATAAAATATTATATTACTAGTAATCTTTCTAGTTTTACCTATGTTCGTTTCATACAGCATAAGAACGGAGTCATATTACTTTATTTATGAAAATATTTTTGAAAATAGAGTTCATATTCGATATAAGCAAGCAGATATGACAAGCCGATCGTTCTAGTATCAGGGTGTGTACAACGTGTCTCGTGAGCTATACTCAAAGACTCTTGGGACAAATGCACATCTAGAAACAAATGCATATCTAGGGGCAGTCTTCTATCAAGCCAACACAATGAACTATCTTATATGCAATGCGGTCCTCGAGTAACTCAGGATCGGCAGTGGTTGATCCAGCTAACCAATGACTCTTTTATCTTATGCAATTGGTAGCTGTGACTTATGGTTGCTTTCCAATATCTTTGTAGCAGCCATGACCAAGGTTCAGCTCTCCACCATATATCTTTCTTGCGGACTAGCCGCCCTCATTCTGAACAAGTTCAAGCATACGATATAGTTCTCTCGAAACACAAGCGATAGTGGAATATGTTCATACAAACTAATAGTCTTAGACATTTTAGGATCTCTTAGTTAAGCAAGCAAGCAAGCAGACTTGTTTCAATGATAAGCTATGTGAGTTCTCTTATTAGCATGTAAGGCAGGTTCTATCATTCTCTTAAGCAAACAAGCATTCAAAAACTCATATTCATTATTAAGGCGTGTAAGAATCAGAGAACGAAGTTTTGTCCACTCACCTTGATACATAGTGCCGACGCGGAGCGGGATACTACATACTTACCCACCAACAAAAAGTTTCGTCCTCGAAACTTCAAGGATAAACTTCTCGATATTTCGAGCAGCGACAGTCCTCATCCCTCGCCGTACTCAATCGAAACACAAGCAAATCACAAGCAAAAAAACTTTTGTACTTTGAGAATATCTATGGACTCATTGTATGGAACGCTCTATTGCAATACAATATCGAGCAAATCTCAGAGTCATAGCATCAGAATTGGGCAAAGAATCGAATCGCTCTGATACCATTATGTCATGCCCCGGTCCCGAAGGCCTCCCGACCACCGCTCCCCCGCCAGACCGGACGTGAATTATCGCGCCTCGGCGCTCCCACGGGACGCGTATGGCCGTTTGATTCTGGGATATGATACCGTGCGAGCCTGGGGTTGCGCCCGCACAAGGCAACATCGTTAAAATTTTGGCTATCATCGCATCAATCGAGTAAGCAACGGAGGGACATTATTGCAAGCATTTAACCATCTGAGTATTCGAGGGCAAATTGAGGGACTGGGTTCTCTTTAATATAATGGCATCGTTCCATACATTATGCCCCTTTATATGAAAGCAGCTCGAGGCAATCGAAACCAGATTTCCGGGTCTTGGGGATGAGGCACGCCTATCGCTCCCACGGACGATCCAGTACCTACAAGCAAGTAAACTATTGATGGGTCAGCACTTTTATAAGTACTGGTGAGTATAAACAACTGAACAGAAGCAAACATTCATTAAAACCAACACTAAGTAATCATGTTATAAAATATTACATTACTAGTGATCTTTCTAGTTTTACCTATGTTTGTTTCATGCAGCATAAGAACGGAGTCATATTACTTTCTTTATGAAAATATCTTTGAAAACAGAGTTCATATTCGATATAAGCAAAGCAGACAAGACAAGCCGATCGTTCTAATATCAGGGTGTGCGCAGCGTGTCTCGTGGGCTATACTCAAAGACTCTAGGGTCAAATGCACATCTAGGAACAAATGTATATCTAGGGGCAGTCCTCTATCAAGCCAACACAATGAACTATCTTATATGCAGTGCGGTCCCTGAGTAACTCAGGATCGGAAGCGGTTGATCCAGCTAACCAATGACTCTTTTATCTGATGCTAGTGGCAGCTGTGACTCATGGTTGCTTTCCACTATCTCTGTAGCAGCCGTGACCAAGGTTCAACTCTCCACCAATAGCCATTGTTCGACCGATGCGAATTCATGAAACACTATCAAATAAACTCTATGACGCAGACGAGATGAACCATCAGACCATATATCTTTGTTATGGACTAGCCGCCCTCATTCTGAACAAGTTCAAGCACACTATATGGTTCTCTCGAAGCACAAGCGATAGTAGAACATGTTCATGCAAACTCATAGTCTTAGACAAGCGTTTCAGGATCTCTTAGTTAAGCAAGCAAGCAAGCAGACTCGTTTCAATGACAAGCTATGTGAGTTCTCTTATTAGCATGCAAGGCAGGTTCTATCATTCTATTAAGCAAACAAGCATTCAAAAACTCAGATTCATTACGAAGGCGTGCAAAATTTTATGTCTTCAAATGAAAGGAGTAGAGAAGGAGGACTCCGACCAAGTACATCGGTGGTAGAGATTTGGGGGATTTGGGGGTGGGGTTGGGCTATGAGTAAGATTTGGACTAATATGAATAAAATTTATTCATCATTAATATGCTAACACCAATACTGAACTAGTCTCAAGTCTTTTTTGTAGTGTCTTTATCAAAGACCTTATTAAATTAGTTTAAAAATGATATTAAAAAAAAAAAAACCCCTAAAAATCCCTTTTCTGTACACTTCCGTTTTCTTCTCCCCCCTCCCGCCGAAACCCTAGCCCTAACCCTAAAATAAAAAACTTTGAGCAACGATGTCGAGCGCGAACCCTCCGAACCTGGAGTGCCGGATGTACGAGTCCCGTTACCCGGAGGTGGACATGGCGGTGATGATCCAGGTGAAGAACATCGCCGACATGGGCGCGTACGTCTCCCTCCTGGAGTACAACAACATCGAGGGGATGATCCTCTTCTCCGAGCTCTCCCGCCGCCGCATCCGCAGCGTCAGCTCCCTCATCAAGGTCGGCCGCCAGGAGCCCGTCATGGTGCTCCGCGTCGACCGCGACAAGGGATACATCGACCTCAGCAAGCGCAGGGTCTCCGAGGAGGACATCGCCACGTGCGAGGAGAGGTACAACAAGAGCAAGCTCGTGCACTCTATCATGAGGCACGTCGCCGAGACGCTCGGGCTCGACCTCGAGGACCTCTACGTCCACGTCGGCTGGCCCCTCTACCGCATGTACGGCCACGCCTTCGAGGTATACAGATGTTCTTGCCGAGTTCTCGATACGATTCGATTTTTTGTTGGGATGAACCTTAATTGACCCAATGCTATCGGACGTTGGGGAAATTCATTAAAAGATCCAATTTTTGCCATCAAAGTTCTTCTCCCATTGAGTCTAACTACTGATACGAGTTAAAAAAGATTTTGTCATGAAAGTTGCGACATTTTGATGCGGAATTGGGTAATTTAATAGTTGAGTTGGAAGGAATTAGGGCTAATTCTTTATACTTCGAAACTTCAATTGGACGTCTAGGAAATGCCAAAAAACCTAATTTAAGTAAATATTTATTAAATTGGGATATGATTGATGACGTAGATGTTCTCTTTCATTGTATCTAAACGACATGAGTAAAGTAGATATTTATTAAATTGGGAGATTCTATTTAGCTGATTTATGGTGCGGAAGATATTAGACCTAACCTTGTATTCATGTCAAATCTGAATTTGAAAACTAGGAAATACCTAATAGTTGCTTGTTAGATTTGATTGTAGCAATTTAAGTTTTCTTGCATTGGATCTAATTGATACTAGCTAAGAGATACTTATTATGAGCTTTGCTCCTTTTGGATACAGAATGGAGGAGTTTCAATAGTTGCAGAGTTAGCTACTTAATTCATTGTGGAGGGAATTAGGCCCAATAATGAATTTAGGAGGGAATTAGGCCCAATTGTGGAGGGAATTAGGCCCAATAATAAATTTAGGCCAGAAATTAGGCCTGGTCATTGAATTTCTTGTGCTCTAGAATTACAAACTCTAATTAAAAAAAAATGAATTAGAAAAAAAGAAAGGAAGTATTGTGGTTAGTTGTGCTAAAATTGTGTTTGACATGAATTAGCATGAATTTAATCTATCTCAATGTCATTTTAATTCCAGTATTTGAAAGAGGTAGCTTTGTTTTTTTTTTTGTATTTATGTTAGAAATTGGGTCGACCCCTAAAATTTGGGATAAAGGATTTCTTATTCTGTTATAAGAAATTTGGAAACGAGTTCTGATCTTGTGCTTTTTTGCCTAGGCATTTAAAGTGATTGTTACCGACCCAGATTCTGTTTTGGATGGATTGACTAGAGAGGTTAAGGAGGTTGGGCCGGATGGGCAAGAGGTGAGGATGGGTTTCTTGAGAAATTTTAGCTTCTATTTTTGGATATTTGTGAAGGATTTCTCTTTGCAGGTTACAAAGGTGGTGCCTGCGCTGACAGAGGAGGTGAAGGATTCCCTGGTGAAGAATATCAGGCGGAGGATGACGCCACAGCCGCTGAAGATTAGGGCTGATATTGAGATGAAATGTTTCCAGTTTGATGGGGTTCTTCACATCAAGGTGGAGGATATAATTCAGCTTTGTTAATTTTCCTGGTTATATAGTTTGTTTGGTTATTTAGATTATTTTTGTTCTTGGTCATGTCTAATGATGATTATTATGGAATTTTGTTGTTGTTGCAGGAAGCTATGAAGAAAGCTGAAGCTTCAGGGAATGAGGACTGTCCTGTGAAAATAAAGCTGGTTGCTCCTCCACTTTATGTTCTAACCACTCAGACTCTTGACAAGGTACCAACTTTCATTTTCATTCAAGGTCATCATGGTACTTCTTTCGAGGTTCTAACGACACGATACAGATTTGAAATACGTCATTTTAGAAATTTTAGTATATGAGTATGGTATGCAATTATATATGCATGAACTATGTAATATACATATCTTATACATTTATATCGTAATTATATCTTTGTTTATTCATGTTTAGTAGCAAGTGGGTTCTAAAAGTTATAGAAACGTTGTGATACAAAGAAATGTTACTTTCTCATGTTTAATTTATGTTTTGCATACCACGACATGCAAAATCACTTTCAAACATGTTTTGGTATCATTGGAACCTAGGCACGGACGAACCATACATGATATGAGTTTCGAGAAAGTGTCATGTTGGATGTGCATATAGCTACGGCCCTCTAAAGAGTATCATGCAAATAGTATTTTATTAGGTTGAGAACTGTGTTGTAGGTAGATGCACCAACAACCTATCCATGCCTTTCAATGTAGTGATTCTGTGATTCTCTTAGAAGATGCTTTTTTTGTACTATATAGCGTTGAGCACTTTAAAGTGCTCAAACAAGTACGGGACCTACCAACTTAATGCCTTTGTTTTTTGCACTTTAAAGTGCTTACAATGTATAGTCATGCCCCTTATTAGAAGCTCAAATCTTGACTTTATAATTTATGCAAGTGCAAATAAAAGACCATTGTAACCTTCAACGGATTTAATTATTACAAAACATGTCCAAATAACCATAATCCCTTCTTCTTCCCTTTTTCTTTTGTTCTAGAAACACAAAAAAAAACTATTTCCAAAATTTCAAGTTATCAATAATTTTCGGTGCCTGAAATGGACATTTGACTTAAAAATTAATAGTTAAATATATTTTGGTGCCAAAATAAACCTACTTTTCAAATTATTAAATAATTCCGATTTTATTATTATTTGAAGGTAAACTTGGGTATGAAGTAGTTTTATGTTGTTGATAAAAGTATTGTACCATGTTTTTCATTTGTCCTAGTGAATTTTTGTTTAGAATGATGTTGTATTTGAACTCAAAATAGTCAATTCACACATTTATAATGCACTTTAAAGTGATGAAAAATAAACAGTAGCACTTTAAAGTGCACTATATAGTTATGAAAAACAAACAACCTTTGCACTTTAAAGTACTAACACTAGATAGTTCTCAACACTTTAAAAGTACTAGCACATTGCAG